>BROE01000005.1:14419054-14446471 GCA_036571765.1 Plecoglossus altivelis
TATATCTCTATATATATAGATATAGAGATATATATCTATATCTATATCTATATCTCTATATATCTGTATATATACGACACCTCAAATAGAATGCAGCATTACACACAAGAGGTAGAAGTAGAAGTTTTCTAGGTCGTTTCGTTTTCTAGTTATCACATAAAGCTTGCTGGCAAATGATCTTGTAAAGGTGTAAAAACACATTCCACATCCATACAGCTGACATCCTCTCAACTCCCATAAAACCTTGTTTTCTTTTCAAGGTCCTGTCATCATACAAACCAGAGCAGCTTTTCCAACCGTTCCACCATGCACACTTGAAGTATGGAATTTCTTTGTGACGCACAAAATATGAGATACGTTTAGAAAATACATAAAAAAACTAATTTAGCAGTGTGAATGTGCCTTGGTTGTTGCTGATGCTTGATCCTTGGATCCAGGAGAGAGAGACCCTCTCTGGTCCTCATCAGCAGCAGTTGGAACACTGAAAGCTTTCCTCGCTTGACGTCAGATCTGCTGATGAAAAGGAAACCTCAACGTTCGCAGAGGAAGTGAGGGGAGCAGGTTGCCCCCGGCGATAAGAGGCAGTGCTGGGCAAGAGACAGACAGACAGACGTCAGTTAGGCAGATGGACTGACCAACAGACAGACAGAGGCAGACAAGTCAATCATAAGATAGATAGACAGGTAGTTAGACAAACAGGCACACCCATGCAGGCAGACAGACAAGCCGACCAACAGATAGACAGGCTGACCAATAGACAGACAGGCAGACAGGCAGGCAGGCAGGCAGGCAGGCAGGCAGGCAGGCAGGCAGGCAGGCAGGCAGGCAGGCGTACAGCTCCCTCTGGGTTTTGGGTTCTTTGTAATGGTCCTGGTGGATCTGGCCTGTGGACCTTCTCAGGGAACATCCACCCTTGACTGCTCAGATCAGTGCATCGCACACCAGTACCTCAGAGAGATGGACCACTCTGCTGGGGAAGGAAACTGGCTCTCTGGGGAACAACTCAGTTGCCCAAACAACCAGAGCCAAGATGGCTGCCCAGATGTGCCCTGCCAACTGGTATAAGCCAGGCTGTCGTCCTTAAGCAGAACCCTCTGGTTGCTGTTTCCATTGTGCAGGTAGTAACTTAAACAAAAGCCTTGCTTCCACCGACAGAGGGGGAGAGAGAAAGAGAGAGAGAGGGAGAGAGAGAGAGAGTGAGTGAGAGAGAGAGAGAGAGAGAGAGAGAGAGAGAGAGAGAGAGAGAGAGAGCAAGCAATCTGCTGTTTGTCTGGTCAGAATAGAACATTGTGTACATTAATTGGAGGAGCTTGAGGGACTTGGGCCATGTACTTCTGTGTGAAAGCGTTCAGCTGTCAGACTCATCGCTCAGATGAACAAGAACAAGAGACAAGAAGAGGTGAAGAAGTCAGAGTAGAATATCAGCTGTGACTCACCCACCCTCTTCTACAGGCTCTCTCTCTCTCTCTCTCACACACACACACACACACACACACACATACACACTCATAGGCACGCACACTCATGCGCGCACACACACAACCTTTTAATTAGCCACCTTAAACGCCTTATATACTCCTGTCAACACTGCCATTTTTAAACATGTTTATTGTGTGTGTGTTCGTGTGTGTAAGTGATTGCGTGGGAGTGATTGTGTCAGAGTGAAAAGGCTAAAGAGTGCAGGTGTGTAAGTGCATCTACGTGTGCATAGGTGTGTGTGTATCTATGTGCGTAAAGTGTGTGTCGAAGGAAGGTAAGAGAAGGGAAGTTCATTTCCTCATCGTGGAGCCTATTCAGAGAGTACAATTAAATGGCCACTGCTCTCTGTAACTGGACCGTCGTCATGGGCTGAACCCCTGTGCACCCTCTAAACATGTACACACACACGCGTACGCACACACACACATGCAAACATATACTTATACACACAAACTGACATAAACACAGATGCACACACACACACAGCCCGACACAGACACACAAATCAAGTTCAATCATATTAATATATATAGCCCTTTTTACAAGCAATGTCACAGAGGGTCTCACGGGAGCTTCTGGAACTGCCCCTAAACCAACCTAAACCCTCAAGGTCACACATTAAATACAGCCTACATAGTCTGATGATATCTCACTCCTTGTCAGGGTTTGCTTGGTCAAGAGGAAACAGTGTACAGCATATACATACTTTATGTACAGTGAATCACTTTTATGGTTGTTGGTCTTTCATTTGATTCAAGGAAGGATCGTGCATCTCCCCTATCTCTCTACATGTCTAGGTAATGCTATTCTGTAGTGTACTGTCTGCTATCTCACTCTCACATGCGCCTACGTAAACACATACATTCTGTCTCTCTATTTGCCCTCTCTCCCTCTTGCTATTTCTTTCTGTCTCGATGTCTCTCTCCCTTTCTCTCTTGCTCCCTGTTCTCTCTCTTCCCCCACCCCTCCTTCTCTATCACTCTCTCTTTCTCTTTCTCTCTCTCTCTCTCCCTGGTCTGGCCCATCTCTCTCTCCCACCTTCCTCCTCTCTGTCTCTCTCTCTCTCTTTACTTCTCTTTCCAAAGCCATGGATTGGGTTGGCAGGGGTATCTGACACGTAGAGACACATTGTCATTTCCATTGCTTTGACAGCAGAGGTTGATTCAGAGATGCCCTTTCCTCTCTTCCTCCTCCTCTAAGGTTCTGTCTCATTCACTCACTCCACCCTCTCTCTCTCTCTCTTTTGCTTTTCTCTGTCTCTAATCTCTCTCTCTCTCTCTCTCTCTCTCTCTCTCTCTCTCTCTCTCTCAACCACTGATCTCTTATTTTCTCTTTGGCCCTTCCTCTCTCTCATGCTCACTCCCTCAGTCTCTCTCTCTCTTCCAAATTCTCTCTGTCTCTCTGTCTCAGTCCCTCCCTCCCTCCCTGTCTGCTACACCTCACACAGCACACTGAAGGGGCAACACGGAGCTTGATTCAATTAGTTCCGCATCAGATATGAAATAAATGCCAGCACATCCGTGCGTATAGGAGCACCCAGTGATACGTGTGCTGTGTCGATAACAGGTCACCTCCTACAGGAATGAAAACAAGCACGTATGTAAAACAAGCCAGCACGTCGTATCACTACACCCTCACACAGACTGCATGGCATTTCCACAGCAGCTGATTCAGGTAGTGGAGGCGGCGGACTGATTGTTATAAATGAGGCATTTCTTCCGCACATTATTTGTCGTTGCCTAGGTGTGTTTCGCAGCCGTAAATTCGGGCGGAAACTGCTGACGGTGGCTCGCGTATGACCTTTCAGTGTGTTGTGAGTAGCGCGGGGGGAAACGCTCCTCTGAGTGTTACTTAATATGTGGGGAACCTACTGCCAGCTACACCAACGCAACGAAGAAATGTTGCTCCGCTCGTAACGATTCTAGATGATGTCCTGCCACAAAGAGCAGTCTTCTATGGTTCAGCGTGTTTCAGCGTCGTCAAGGCTGCGGGTTGTAGTTTCGCAGCCAGCTACTGACAGAGCAGCTAGCTAATGTCTTTCCCAGACTGAGACTGTAGCAGTCCCCTGAGGATTCTGGGGGAGGGAGGAATGGATGAAGAGAGAGGGAGGAGAAGGGAGGGGGGAGAGGAGAAAGGAGATGAGAACGGATGAGGGGAGGACAAGGGAAGGAGGAGAAGGGAGGGATGAAGTGAGCAAGGGCAACGTGTTTGTGCTGTGTGCGGGAGCACGTGTGTGTTTGACGCCCAGAGTCGTGGAGACTGGGAGGAGCCATTTAACTCAGGAGGCTGAGGAAAGGTTGGGGGTGTGAGCAGGGAGCGAGGAGAGGAAGGGAGGGGTGGACATGACCATGGAAAGGGCAGACTTTCCAGCTGATTAAGGCGTTAGTCTACCACAGGGAGATGGCTAAAGGCTAATGGTGGAGCGAGGAGGGGGGGGTGGGAGTGTAGCGGTCCCTGAACACTCTCAAACCGTGATTTACATTCAGACAGTCATCCCACAGAACTGGAGGAACACAGCCATGCTTGCTGTGTGGGCATCATCTGGTGTGGCTCTGTCCTGATGGCTGTCAGAGTCTCTAGAACCAAGGTACAGTCCTGTAAAAGGCATGTCCGTCTGTCGGCGTTTGTGTGTGTTCCCTTTACGGTTGTGTCTCTGTGTACGTTTGTGCGTACACACACGTGTGTGTGTGTGTTTGCTTTACAATTGTGCCGGGGGCTGTGTGCGTGTCTCTGCGTGTGTATATGTGTGTGTGCCTCTTTCCCACTCTCTCCACAGAGTGCTCATCTCTTTTCATCCATCTGTCCATCTGTCTACCTGTATTCCTCTGCCTCCCACCCTCTGTCTCCGCATGTCTCTCCATCCCTCCATCTACCACCTGCTCCCTCTGCTCATCACTTTCCACGCCCACCCCCGCTTCTTTCTATTTCCTTCTCCATCTCCTCCATCTTGTGCCACCTTTAGCTTTCTGCCCCTCTCCCTCCCTCTGACTCCATCCTACTGTGCCTCCCTTTCTCCCTCCTCCCTCCCTCCCCTCCCTCCCTCATTCTCTCCGTCCCCAGCCTCTCTTTCTCACACGTGTCCTCCTCTTTCACTCCCTCGCTCCCAATCACGTACATACACACACACCCCTCTTCCTCCCTCTTTTCTGTACTCCTGGAGGATCAATCAGCTGGGTCCTGGCTACACGCAGTGTGTGTGTCTGTGTGCGTGTGTGTGTGTGTGTCTGTGTGTGTGTGTGCGTGTGTGTGTGTCGGTGAGCTGCAGATGCACACTGCTGACTGAAGCACCTGCAAGACAGGCAGGCGGGGAGGCAGACAGACTGCCACACCCATAATCCCAGTGGCCCCCCTTCAACACACACACACACACACATACACACACACACAGGCACACACACACACTCCTTCTGAATCATAGAGTCCCTGGCACAGCAGGAAAACTGGGCAGTACTTGGCACCTATATCCCATCAGCCCCCTCTCCAGTGCCACAGGTGGGGCATCACAGTCTTGGCATAGTGCCAGCCTGGCGCCACCATCGCTCTTCTTCTGTGGTGCTGGCCAGCACAGGGCTGTGGGCCGCAAGGTCCTCCAGCAGATGTCTACATCCCATTAACTGGCACAAAGTACAGAATGAGTGCTCAAATTTCTGGTGCAGCGTAGAGGGGTATGTGCTGCACTCACATACACACACACGCACACACACACACACGCACACACACACACATGATGAGGAGATTTGGCTGCAGAGCATGAGATTTCTGACCCATACAGGAGTGTACCAAAACACATGGCTCCTTTCCTCTCTCCACCTTTCTCTTCCCATCATTTTCACTCCCCTCACCCCCTCTCCTCCCCCTTTCCTGCAGCATTCCTATTGGAGTCCCTAGGCACAGCAGGAAACTGGGGCCAGTACCTTCGGCCACCCTGATATCCCCAATCAAGCCCCCTCATCACCACTCCAGTGCCACAGACGTCGGGCCTGCGGCATCACAGTCTTGGCATCAAGTGCCCAGCTCCATGGATTCATGCCACCATCGCTCTTCCTTCCTCGTCCCTGGTGCTGGCCAGCACCAGGGCTGTGCCTGCGCGCAAGCGTCCTCCCTAGCCAGGGATGCTTCTACATCCTAACCCTATTCACCCCTTACCCTGGCCACCAAAGTACAGAATTGACAGATGTGCTCAATTTTCTGTGGTTGGTTTGGCAAGCGCTTTAGGGGGTCATGTGCTTGCACTCACACCTACACACCCACACGCACGCCGTGGCAAACGATCCAACACACACACACACCATGTTATGAGGAGATTTGCTGCAGAGCACTGCAGAGCATTTCTGACCCATACCAGGCAGTGTACCAAAACACATTCTCCCCTCTTTCCTCTCCTCCACCTATTCCTCCTTCCTCTTTCCTCCTCTCTCCATCTCTCTATTCTCTCTCCCTCACCCCCTCTTCCTCCCCTCCTGCCTCCCTCTCCTCTCCTACCTTCCTCCCTCCCTCCCTCCCCTCCCTCCCTCCCTCCCTCCCTTCCCCTCTCCTCTCCTTTCCTCTCCTCTACTCTAACCTCTCCCCTCCGCTCCTCTCTGATATAGCTGCTAGCAGCTGTAGAAACGTCTTTATATTTTCCTCCACCGCCTCTCGTTGGCTGATAAATGGCCCAGCGGGGTGTCCAGACACACTGAGATTGCCCCTCAATCTGGGGAGAGACCAGGGGTGGCGGATGGATGGGAAGGATAGGATATATGAGTCAGAATGCCCAGGTGAGCCACACTTTTAAGATGTAATTTTGTGCAGGCAGGGAGAGGGCCTGTGCGGGCGGTCGGGCTTTTCATCTGGGCCTAATCTCATTAGGATTTCACGGCCAGGCAGCTGGAGGGATGCACCCCCCCCCCCCCCCCCCCTGCGCCAATGTTCAGTCCTCACACACACACACAGTTGTGTGCTCAGGCACACTTGCGTACACGCAAACACCCATACACACTCGTGCAAAGGCACACAGGGAACACTCACAGACACTGGCACAACCACACGCGGCGGACAAAAGCAGACGCGCAGACGCACACCGGAGCAACCACGCACACGCAATTCTACACACCAAGTCAACTCCATCCAGATACATTCACGCAGTCACTAACTTCAATTCAACAAACCAAGGACCCCCCCCCCCCCCCCCTCCCCCAGGATGAGTTCTGCTGAACTAAGCTATTTGTTGGAGGGACAGTTGTTAGGATGCATGTCAAGCGGAGCTGTTTGAAGCTAATGACTAAACTTCTCTATTAGAGAATCCCCTGCAGAGAAGCCGCTGATCCACACCAAGTCCCTCAGCACAACAAAGCTAAACGCGGCTGAATTACAGTAGGGGTTAAAAGAGTCTTCAACTTGCCAAAAGCTCATTTCAAGCAAAAATCGGTTCTAATGAAATTGTATTGAAAATGTAATAAAGTTAATTCATTAAATGGTCCTTTCGCAAATTGGTTTTCCTGCAGGCACTTCATTTTTTGGTGGAAAATGAGATTTCATGTGGTGACAAAATTACTTGAGTAACAGTGATGACATCCAATAATTAACTCTTGTGTGAAACCACGGCGATTGAAAGTGTCTCACTATGGATTAGAGCACGAAGCTGAACAATCCAATTGGACGGGAGCACCCAACAGTCTGAAACCACAACAACTGTTGGCAACAAGTAAACATGCAGCTCATAACAGCAAAGAAGCTTTTTTACAGTTGGATTATTGTTTCCTTTTACGGCGACAAAAACGACGAGCAAAATGCTCGAATGACTTTGGCGATATCTATTTAAAGTTCCCAAATCCCACAGCCTGCCGTCTGGCGTGAAGCGTTTGCTGAGGTGAGGCCAGACGATGGTGTTTGCTGTCACTTGTCATTCACGCGTCACACGCTGTGCTCTATAGGGGTCATGCTGTTATTTCTAGTTCTATTCTGTTCTACCTCCCAGGGCTCAAGTTAATAGTTTTCCACTAAAAGCAGGTGGAGAAGCAGACCTCCTTAGGTCACATGCACGCAGACACATACATATTCACTGACACGCTGATGTATACACACACACAAACTCATGCACACGCACGCAGACGTACACAACACAGACATACACACGCAGACGTACATACACAGACATACACACACAGACAGACATACACACGCAGACGTACACACGCAGACGTACACACGCAGACGTACACACACAGACGTACACACGCAGACATACACACGCAGACGTACACACACAGACGTACACACACAGACGTACACACACAGACATACATACGCAGACGTACACACGCAGACGTACACACGCAGACATACACACCCAGACGTACACACGCAGACGTACACAACACAGACGTACACACACAGACATACACACGCAGACATACACACACAGACGTACACACGCAGACGTACACACGCAGACGTACACACGCAGACGTACACACGCAGACGTACACACACCGATATAATGCTGCGTTGACAGCAGAGCTTCTGGTAGGTTCTGTCCATCTGTCTCCTTTAAGCTGAGATACTATTTATACGACCACGGTGACGGTGAGTGCAGGTGCGCGAGGACCGCTGGGGTCTGTCCCACCCTCAGGACACGGTAACCCAACATCACCACACACACACACACACACATATCACAGTGTACCCACCACATGATCATGTTCTTGCAAGTCAACAACAAACAAACACACACTAATCATCCACACACACCGACTGGTGGCACAAGCACATAACTTGGTGAACTAGAGCGTGTTTACTTAAACGTGTACACTGCGTGTGTTGTTTATTACGAGGTAAATGATTGGCTAACTTGCTCACTGACCATCGGCTGGCTAGCTGACCGACTAGCGGCCTGGCTAGCTGTCTGTCAGTTTGTCTATGTGTGCTTCTGTGTACCCACCTGCAGAACTGAATAATATCTGCTGAATATTAATCAGGTCTGTTGTGAAGAGAACAAATAATTATCAGTTTCCTTCCTGGTAATGATTGACAGATGAAGTATGAAAGCAGGGTGCTTACTTCTGGCTGCACAGTGCTGACGAATAAGGTGAGAGGAGGAGAGTGAGGATGAGAGAGAGAGCCAGAGAGGCCAGGGGGAGAGGAGAGAGAAACCACGAGAGAGGGAGTGATAAAAAGCAAAGGAAGAGGAGTGGGATGCGTGTGTGTGTGTGAGCGTGTGTGTGTGGACACAGCAGTGGCGCTAGAAGCAGATTGTCTGGCTGAGTGACAGGCAGAGTCTTTAGTATTCTGGTCCAGACTGGCCCTTTGATATCTGCTCGCCGCTAGCTGACGGAACTCCAGAACCATCCGACTCTCCGAACGCATGAATCTGCAGGCATCCGGCGTGTATCCCCTCCCCTCCTCCTCCCCTCGCCCCTCGCTCCCTCCATCATGTCCAAATTCCCTCTCCAGGGCCTTTCTACAGACAAGGAATGCATGGTGAACGCTCTCCCTGCTCCCACACACGACTCTGGGAAGAGGAGGGCATTCTTCCATTTAATGTTTTATACAGTACATACTGTCAGCGCACAGGATCTAAGCCACTGTGTGGAAACACAATCAAGAACTCACCCACCCATCCACCACCTCGACCCTGAGTGTGTGCTTCATGTCCCCAGGACTATGTTGGACAGATGGTTAGGGGCCAGCCTCAAATGGCCAAGGTAGTTAGCTGTCTCTCACAGCAAGTCATGAAACACACATAGAACACAGTCTCTTCCTCACACGACCTCACCTCACCTCTTCACCGCCCCCGACTGTGTCCTCCTGCCTTCTGCCTCCCTGTCTCCCCCCCCTACCTCTCTCCTACTCTATGTACCTCCGCCTTTCTCTCCAAAAACCAACAGCTCTCCCCTCCGTCTCCCACCTCCACGCTTCTGTCTCATAACGTCCCTCTCCCTCTCCTCTGGCTGCCTCTGCTGTCACTCAGTCCTAACCCTCTCTCTGCATCCCATCCCTCTGTATGAAAGCTGCGCATGAAATATACGTGTTGGTTTAGTGGTGGGAGGACTGCCAGGGCTGCGCTTGTGTTGTCAGGCAGGCTCAGGAGCAGGGTGTCACTCCAGTAGGAGTTATTCAAAACAAACTCACCCCTGAATCATCACAGCGTCAATAACGCCAGAGAGAAGGGCTCACGGTCTCCATTCATCTGAAGGCGAAGCGGGCTGACTCATTGCCTCATTCCTTAGCAGAAATACCAAGTCTCTTCTCTCTGACTGAGATCAATAGCGAAGACATCAATGCAGTGCATCCAAACAGTCCACAGCATTTTGCTTCCCAAAATACGTCCTGGGGGGAGGGAGGTTTTGTCTGTGTTGGTACTGTATGTAGAGAGAGAGAGAGAGAGAGAGAGAGAGAGAGTGTGCATGTGGACGTGTTTGTCTGAGGTTGATGCCATAGGGGTTAGGGTATTTCATGCACAATGCTGAATCACTATTGACTGCTCCCTTGGGAGGTGTTAATAGTTCATAGATCAAATATGTCTTTCAATAGGCTTTGAAGACTCAGTCGGGAAAGGACTAAAAGCTTTCCTGCATTCAACATTCAAAACAACATATATAGTAAGTATGCAGTATGTGTATGAACAATGTATTTAGACATTCATATAATTGTCAAATAATTCACAAACATCAATTCTAACGTTTTATCTCATGATCTCTCTAAGTTTTTTTATGGTCTCAAATCGCCTGTGTCCACATGCACACAAACACCAAACTGTCCTACCACGCTAATTAACTGTGTTCCTTCACACGCATATGTGGGTACAACCACAGGCACGTTACAAAAACGATTTTAATGAGTGTAGATAGCAAATGAAGCAGATAGTTTGGTGAGGTAGAGGCTCGTTTCTCAGAATACATTACGGAGGAGGATGAGTGGATGGAGGGATGAGGGGATGGAGGAGAGGCAGGGCGAGTGAGGAGTGAGGACCGGCCTCGCACGTGTTTACATAAGGTTCTGATTAACAGTATAATTAGTTCTGTTAGCAGATGAATTGGCTTCAACTGAATGGCGGGCACCTCTCGGCTGTGATGGTTGCGGCCACGCAACACGGAAGTGAAGAGAATATCTGTTTTCCCGTTAAGTACGCTCGTTAAACAGTAATTTGGGACAATTACCCAACATTAGATGGAGCAGCGATACCCATCACCTCCAAATGCACTGGAGTCACAAGTAAGCACTTATTAGTGTGGCTTCATTACAGACGATGAAAGCGTGCCGTGACACATGATTCCTGCTTGTTTGGATGAGTCAGAGGGTCATTAGAAAGATGGCAGGCGTTCATAAGGAGGGCAGGTAGAAGGTCCTGACGACAACATGATCAAAGCAAACCTGAGGATGCTAAACACGAGGCTCCCAAACCTGTGCTTACACTAGTTTAACCACCGGCACAATCAAACTGATTTCAGTCTTGTGTGGCCTGAACAGTCGGTTTCATGTCGCATCCCTTTAAACAGCACTGTTAGAAGGAGGAATTTATGATTCCTTATTTGCTGTTTTATATTTATTCCGCATTTATGTAGTGTTGTACATCCGTTTGTCAAAGCATGTTTTGGAAAAAAGTTCATGAATAAAACAAAAAAGTAAAGACAGCAAAGTCACATGGCAACACGATGGTTATGTCTACTGTCACATCTCTGGCACGCCCTGCAGAACCTTCTGGAAGGAGTACATCTCTCCTGATTAATGAAACCATGGTACTTTTGTGCCAGCTGGAGTGATTGCGTATTAATGAGAAACAGTGAGCTGTTGGATGCGAGGCCTTGCTCTGTGTCTCTGTGGATGGGAGAGAGAGACGGAAGCCTCCCTCACCCTCTTCCCTTCCTCTCTCCCACACACCCCCCCTACCAACGCCTCCCCTGTCCATTCTGCCCCTGAGCGACTTGCCGGATACGTCACAAATATAATTAGTGACTGACGAGTAGTGGGTTGGATCACTCCATGGAGAAAGGTGAGATGACATAGAGAGAGATTCGAGTTGTAGGGGGGGGGGTGTGAGAAAGAAAGCGAGATAGTTAGGGAGACCAAGAAAGAGAGAAAAAAAGGACAGGGGAGGGAGGAAATGAAGTGTGTATGCGAGAGTTTATTGGCCTCCAGGCGTGTTCCCATGTTAGGAATAGTTCAACGGTCCAGTATATGGTCCTCTCAGTATTGGTCCCAGTATGGCTTCCCCCAGCTGCTTGGCCCAACTCCACCGTCCTTTTCCTTCCATGGCCCCCCATCTATCCTCTCCTCCATCCCCCTATCTTCCTTCTCCTCCAATCCCCCATCCTTCTTCTCCTTGTCCTTCCATCTCCGCCCATGTCTTTCCTTCTCCCTCCAGCCCCCCTAATTATTTCTATCTCCTCTTCTTATCGTCCATTCCCAGTCATTTCCATTCCTCCATCCCCCCATACTTCCTCTCTCCGATTCCCCATCTTAATCTCTCGCAATTCCACTCTTCCTCTCCTCCTTCGCCCCATATCTTTCTCTCTGTCCTCCATCCTCCACGCCATCTTCCTCTCTCTTCCATCCCCATCTTCCTCTCCTTCCCTCCCCCATTCTTCCTCTCCTCCATCCCTCCCATCTTCTCTCCTCCACTCTCATCCCATCTCCATTCCTCTCTCCAGCCCCATTCTTCTCTCCTCCATCCCCTCTCCTCTCCTCCATCCCCCAACATCTTCTCCTCCAGCCCCATCTTCCTCTCCTCCAGCCCCATCTTCCTCTCCTCCATCCCCCATCTTCCTCTCCTCCCCTCCCACATACTATCTTAGTCGTCCAGAGCCCTTTCTTCCTCTCCTCCATCCCCCCATCTTCCTCTCCTCCATCCCCCATCTTCCTCTCCTCCATCCCCCACCATCTTTCTCCGCTTCAGCCCCATCTTCCTCTCCTCCATCCCCCATCTTCCTCTCCTCCACCCCCACCATCCTCTCCTCCACCCCTGCATCCTTCTACAACTCCACCCATCCCTCCATCCCTCTCTCAACACATCCTCGTCTCTGACGAGAGACTCGCTGCTCCTTCTTCACAGCAGCAGCCAACTCCGCACGACCCAAACCAGGATACTGTCGGAACCCTGCTCATCCAACCAGACAGCACTCACCAGAGCGCTCTCTTACTGCCGCTCTGCTCCATTGGTCGAGGAGAGCCAGTGTGCATGGAAACCTTCCTATGATCGGTGGAGCTCAGTAGCTTGGAAGCACATTAGGGGTCTTTGTTGTTGTTAGAAAGAGGTAGTGAAGAGGAAAGGAAGGGAGAATCTGAATGAAATGTAGATAAATGCCAAAATACTGGATGTGTGCTGTTTATAGTGTTCCTGCTTAGGCTATATAGCGAGAGGGATGGATACAGAAGATAAGAGACAGAGAGAGGGGACCAGAACAGTGAGGGGTCAGTTCTGCTTGTCATGAAGGAGGACAGGCTAAGTGTCTGTTAGTTTTGATGAAATGCCTCATCTAGATCTCCTTTGTCTCCATCAATCAACATCTCCGCCACACCTGTTCCATCTCATCTCTCTCCTTCTCTGTGACTCTCGTTCCATCTCTTTCTGTCTTTCTGCGTCTCTCTTTCTCTCAGTATCTCCCTGGCTCAATTGCTTTCTCTCTTCATTTTTCCCCCTTTCTCACTGTCTCTTTCTCCATCTCTCTATGTCTTTATTTTCATGCAGCTTGTTTTCTACACCCATGCTATTTTTGCTGCACTCCTCCAGTGCCTACATACTCAGCACAGTTATCTGTAATGGTAGCCATAACCATCTATGTAATTAATGTCTTGGGCAACTGTAGCATTACCCTGCGCTATCTCTCTGTCTCTCTCTTTCCTTCCTCACTCTTTCATGCTCTCTCCTTTCTCTAATCTCTTGCCATTTTCTCTCTGGCGGTCCTCTCTGTCTCCTCTCTCTATCGCTCCATCGCTCTCTTGCTCCTGCCCCCCACCCCCCCCCCCCCTCTCCTTTTTTCGCTCTCTCTTTNGCCCCCTCCCCCTGCCCCGTGTTCCATCGCTGTGAGCAGAGCGACTGACAGGAAGTGTGGAGGGGGAGCGTGCAGCAGCAGTCTTCCCTCCAAACGGGCGTCTCCAGAAGACAGGAGGCGTGTCTGCTGATATGGAGCTCCGCCTGGGTGGAACCACACGCGTGTACACACATACGTACACACACACACGCGTACACACACATGTACACACACAGGCATACACACACACGCGTACACATACTGACAGCAGCCCCATCCTCATTATCGCCCATCTCCCCACACAGCTTAACTGGCCCATTTGCCCAAAGAAAATTTCCTCATTTCGCAACACAGCACATCACACTATCCCTATCCACACAAATCTCCAAACACCAAACATGTAGAACAAATGTGAACGCTCCCAGCTCAACAAGGGAAACCTTATACTGTAAGGGACCACGAACACTGGCGCTAAAGATAGTCCCATCCCTCTGCAGATTACAGAAAACAGGAACACATTAGACAGACAGTACTGGAAAACAGGTTGTTTACAGAGAGCCCAAACCAAGAAAGCATTACCCTGCTTCCTCTCCTCTGTGCTCCACAAACAAGCCAAATCTGCTCTCTGTATATCGAAGATGACAGGTGGGTTATTTGTAGTAATACCAGCGGCCAGCCAGCCGTGCTGCCGTGTCTGTGTGACAGGGCAGATCCCAGGCCTGTCCTCGGCCTTGCACTCGTCTGAATAATCAACGTCCGCTCCACTCAAACGCTGGCTCCGGATCAGTGGTCTGGCTTCATCTCTGAGAGCTCCCTCATACACGCCTTGTAACTTTAATAATGGCACTGGAGTAGCAGCAATGAGAGAGGGAGAGGGAGAGACAAGGAGAGGGAAGCTGATGTGGAGGAAGAGAGAGAAAGGAGGAAGGGGGCATGGAGAGAGGGAGGGAGAGAGAGGAAGAGACATGGGCATGGAGAGAGGGAAGGAGAGAGAGAGAGAGCGAAGAAGAGAGATGGGAGGGACTGGGGGCCGTAGAGAGTGAGGCAGTGAGAGAAGAAGAGGGAGGGGTGTAGATTAAAAGAGTGAGAGACAGAGAGAGAGGCAATGAATGTAGGCATGTGTGGATTCTCAAGTGTACAAATATGCCCATGGAGGTGGGTGTGTGCTTGCTTGTGTGTGTGTGTGAGAGAGTACACGTTTGCAGACATGCTTAATTGATTGGCAAAGCGTGCCCTCGCTCTGACCCTGCAGGTTGCGAATCTATAAGTCAGAATGAAAGGAAAGCTCTGCTTTTTCTTCATCTGAGACCTGAAGCTAGGATCTGTTTACTATACTGCTTGTGTTTTAACCACAGCTAATGTATGTTTACTATGCTGCCTGTGTCATAACCACAGCTAATGTATGTTTAATATGCTGCCTGTGTCATAACCACAGCTAATGTATGTTTACTATGCTGCTTGTGTCATAACCTCTGCTAATGTATGTTTACTATGCTGCTTGTGTCATAACCACATCTAATGTATGTTTAATATGCTGCCTGTGTCATAACCACAGCTAATGTATGTTTAATATGCTGCCTGTGTTTTAACCACAGCTAATGTATGTTTACTATGCTGCTTGTGTCATAACCACAGCTAATGTATGTTTACTATGCTTCCTGTGTTATAACCACAGCTAATGTATGTTTAATATGCTGCCTGTGTCATAACCACAGCTAATGTATGTTTACTATGCTGCCTGTGTCATAACCACAGCTAATGTATGTTTAATATGCTCCCTGTGTTTTAACCTCAGCTAATGTATGTTTACTATGCTGCTTGTGTCATAACCACAGCTAATGTATGTTTACTGTGCTGCCTGTGTCATAACCACAGCTAATGTATGTTTACTATGCTGCCTGTGTCATAACCACAGCTAATGTATGTTTACTATGCTGCCTGTGTTTTAACCACAGCTAATGTATGTTTACTATGCTGCTTGTGTCATAACCACAGCTAATGTATGTTTACTATGCTGCCTGTGTTTTAACCACAGCTAATGTATGTTTACTATGCTGCTTGTGTTTTAACCACAGCTAATGTATGTTTACTATGCTGCCTGTGTTATAACCACAGCTAATGTATGTTTACTATGCTGCTTGTGTCATAACCACATCTAATGTATGTTTAATATGCTGCCTGTGTCATAACCACAGCTAATGTATGTTTAATATGCTCCCTGTGTTTTAACCTCAGCTAATGTATGTTTACTATGATGCTTGTGTCATAACCACAGCTAATGTATGTTTACTATGCTGCCTGTGTCATAACCACAGCTAATGTATGTTTATCGCTCTGACCCTGCAGGTTGCGAATCTATAAGTCAGAATGAAAGGAAAGCTCTGCTTTTTCTTCATCTGAGACCTGAAGCTAGGATCTGTTTACTATACTGCCTGTGTTTTAACCACAGCTAATGTATGTTTAATATGCTCCCTGTGTTTTAACCTCAGCTAATGTATGTTTAATATGCTGCCTGTGTCATAACCACAGCTAATGTATGTTTACTATGATGCTTGTGTCATAACCACAGCTAATGTATGTTTACTATGCTGCCTGTGTCATAACCACAGCTAATGTATGTTTAATATGCTGCCTGTGTCATAACCACAGCTAACGTATGTTTACTATGCTGCTTGTGTCATAACCACAGCTAATGCATGTTTAATATGCTGCCTGTGTCATAGCCACAGCTAATGTATGTTTACTATGCTGCCTGTGTCATAACCACAGCTAATGTATGTTTACTATGCTGCTTGTGTCATAACCACAGCTAATGTATGTTTAATATGCTGCCTGTGTCATAACCACAGCTAATGTATGTTTACTATGCTGCCTGTGTCATAACCACAGCTAATGTATGTTTACTATGCAGCCTGTGTTATAACCACAGCTAATGTATGTTTACTATGCTGCCTGTGTTATAACCACAGCTAATGTATGTTTACTATGCTGCCTGTGTTATAACCACAGCTAATGTATGTTTACTATGCTGCCTGTGTTATAACCAGAGTAGATTCAGCCAGCAGGATGCTGAATCAGGGAGGAGACAGAAAGCTTGGAGATGTTTGTTGCCCAACACCTCCCCTGGGACTGTGTTCAAAACAGCTTTCAGACGATGGAATATACTTAGAAAATCAATGGTGGTTTTGACATGCGGAGTTTTTAATTGGATGACTGTGGATGAGAATGGCCTTCACTACGCTTTAAGTGGACCAAGGGGGTATGTGCATATGTCTGCTGTTTGGATGATCTGTCTGGGACTATCTAGACGCGGAAAGTAGCAGTTTGTTGAATTCCTTTTCCAAACAACATGTTATTTGTGTATTTACTAACCTTGTAGAATGATGGAAGGTGCCGTCTATATATTCTCATTTAGATTATCTAACAACGTGTTCAAGTCTTTCCAGGTCAAGGCCTATGTTATTTAAATATTGCCTTGTGAAGACTTAGAAAAGGAAGCATGCTTATGTTTAGTCGTCTAGAATAGCCCGTAGACTATTTTCTTGCAATTATTTGTTTTGATCCAATTATGAATTCTATTCCATCCTTTCCAGGTTAAGCTTTTTGTTGGTTGGTAAAAGGCAGGACAGGAGTGTTTCCCACTCTGACTTTGCTAGTTAGCATTTCACTTTGACACCAATCAATCGATCATTGTCAGTTCTTCCATATTAGATGTTGATCAGAAGAAAGACGCGGCTCTGACATTTATCCCTAATGAGTGTCAGAGATAGTTGCGTCTGCGTGCCGTTAAACAGTTTGTCTTTTTGCCAGACGGACCATCTCTGTGGTTGCCGTGGATGCAGCCGCTTACGTTGAGCCAAGCTTCTTCATAAAGAGAGTAGAAATGCAGTCTGTTCTTCTTCCAACTGGCAAGTCTTGGAAGATGGTTTCCAGGCTGCACAGGGAGACTTGCGGTCTTCCGGGCCAGTGGCAGCTGGGATGTCCATGGAGGAAGATTCTCTTCACACAGGCATCTCTACCCTGCAGCTCTGAGAAGGAGCTATCTGGCTAAACCGAGAGGGGATCGGATCTAAACGCCCATCTGATCGTGCTCCCTTTCCTCTGACACCCACCATCAGACCCCCTCCTGTTGTCTCACCCTCTATGATGGACATACTTCCTCCTTCAAGTCCACCTCTTCTCCTCCCTCTCATTCCCTCCCCTGCCCTCCAACTCCCCTCCCTCCTGCCACGCTCACCCATCTTCTTCTCCCCCAGTCCCCCAGCACTCTGAGCAGTCAAGGCTTCATCCTCTCCTCCTCTTCAGTTCTGCGGTCTCCAACCTCTCTCATCCTTCTTCAGGTGATGGTGGTGATGTGTAGCGTGCTGCTAGGGAAACAGCCAACTGAGTCTTCTGGTCATTACACACACACACACACACACACACACACCCATCTGTAATCCTCACATTGCCACTGCAGACAGCAGTTTGAAGCTAGTCATACAGCTCAACAACTCCTTGTGCATATGATTTAGTTGAAGAACAGCAGTACATCAAGCTGCACTGGCCTTCTCATGCCATCAGCAGCTGCGGAAAGCAGCCATCTGAACTCACGTTTGAACCCAAGAGTGCGCGATTTGATTCCTTGCCATCGTTTGATACTTCATAGCTTATGTTGTTTAAGCCAGATGAACGCTATGCATCCTAACAGCCAGCCAGAGAGCGGATATAATGTTGCTTTTGGAGAGAGGCAAACTTCATAACTAACATCATTCAGATCAAAGTTGTGTTTGACACAGACGACTGCAGGAGAATCAGTCCCGTCCTACATGACATCTGTGACAGTAATGGAGCAACTGACTCCAGATCCACAGCTCGCCACAACTAAGTGACACGTGACATCACCAAGGCTCAGCCCCAGCCAGGACCTTGACATCCCAGTGTTCTGAAAGGGATCTAACGGGATATAAAGGGATCCCTTGCGTATTCCAAAGGTTCTTTTAAAACCTTGCACATTCTGAACCTTCCTTTCAGAACCCTACACATTCTAAACCTTCCTGTAAGAGCCCGACAGATGCTAAACCTTCCTTTGAGCACCACATGCCTGCATGTGTAGAAAGCACCAGTAAACAAGTGACGTTGACAGCTCAACATCCAATGTGCAGGTTTTAGATGAGACAAAGATGGCGAAGAACACAACTGCAAATAAAACAAAATATCTGGATTCTCACCTGTACTGCACCTTAGGGACTGAGGCGGGGGTAGGAAGCTTTCTTAATAGAACACTGAAAAGCATCATCCCACACAAACACACTTGTCTCTAATGAAGGCACTGGAGACGCGCTGCATTGTTCCACTCATTTATACATCCAGTTGTACTGCTGGGAAAGTAGGACATTGTAATAACTCCATCCTCCACAGAATCTGTAGCCTCTGTAACATTGTGGAAATCCTGGTACAAGGCCACGCATTCTTATTTAAAGAGAAACAGAACTAGAGCTCTCAGGAAATAGATAAATTGGCCGAGTATGCGGCAGGCAGGTGACATTTCAGCTGTGGAGATCCACTGACTGAACATTCAATAGCAGCCCCAACCCATCAGAACAGGCTCATCTCATCTCCAGTCCTTCTCCTCTCTCCAGCTCTCCTCCATCTCTCTCTTCCCACTCAGTCCCTCTCACGGCCTCTCTCTCCAGCCCTCTTCCCTATCTCTCCTTCTCTGTGCCTCTCTCTCTCCTTCCCCCTTTGTCCTCTATGTCTCTCTCTCACCAGCTCTCCCTCTCTCCTCTCTCAGCCCATGTTTTGATTTCATGTCTCCATTTCAGCCACTCAACCCCTCTCGTCCTGACAAGCGACCACTCAGGAGGAATTACCGCCCACGTCCTCCCGTCCGTCTGCCCGCCCGCCCCCAACAACCACGACTCCAAACAACACTCAACGACCAGTAGCTCGGTGTTCAGTAGCCTGCCCCTCCACCGGTGCTGTGCAGCGTTGGGTCTGGAGACAGAGGGAGGGACTGCTGGCAGGGTGGGAGGGATGGAGGGATGAACGGAGGGAGAAATGGAGGGAAGGATGTAGGAGGGACAGAGGGAGGGCTGGAGAAAGGTGGGATTTTAGCCTGTCAGACACCTGGACACAGTGAGGGAGGGGTATTTATAGCCCGAGCAAAGCATGATAGGATGAGATGCACGAATGACAGGAGAGCTTCACCAGAGATGTGTGTGTCGACGTGTGCGTAAAGTGCTTTGAAAGGTGTCTGTACGTGAAGTGCTTTGAATGATATGTATACCCATGGCGTGTAGGCGTGTGTGTGTTTCTGGTTTGGCTTGGGCTTGTGTATGTGTGCGTTGGTGTTTGCGTGAGTGTGTGTAGAGGTAGTTGTTGAAAAAGAATAAAAGAGAATAAAGAAAAGTCTGCCTCAAACGATTGCTGGGGTGAAGTGCGTGTTTAACAGTCATTCCGAAGCCATCTCTTCCCGGAGAAACACAATTCCACCATGACAGAATAATCGCTGGAGTAAAAAACGAACAGCAATCTCTGGTTCCCTGTCGACACTGCCTTCCCCGGCCGACCTCAGTCAGAGTCTTGCCTTGCACCCTTCTGAGACATCCAGCCGAAATAAACGCTGGCAGACCCTGGTAACGGTGTGACTTGGGAGCAACATACACAGCCCTTCTCTGCCAGACTGAGTTTTAGCACTTTGTGAATTTTCAGCCTGGTGCCAGGTCCGTAGAGACGACATCCTCTAGGAGGAAAGCTTTTATAAACCACAAGATCACACCTTGAATCTGCAACGCACTGTAGGGGAGAGACTCATGGAGACAACGCCCCCCCCCTCCCCGCCCCCCCCGCCAGCGCTTCCTCTCCAGGGGTTAACCAGCATGTATATGGATGTGTCTTTGTGGATGTGCATGTAACTGTGGGTGTGTGGGTTGGACATACATAATGCACATGTGCGTATAGGCATGGTAATATGATGAGCCTTAGTATGACTGCGTGATTCAATCTGGAGCGGGGGGGGGGAGGAGGAATTCATTGCTTTCTTTGTGGCTGCTGAGTCACACCCTTACTCCCTCCCTCCCTCCCTCAACCCCCACCTCCATCCATCTCATCCATCCCTCCTCCCCGCACCTCTCCACCCTCTGCCTGCCTGTCCCTCTTGTTTTTCCCGGCCCTCACCTCTCCACCTCTCCTCCCTGTCGCTCCGCTGTGCCTGGCAGGCTGGAGGTTCTCTCTGAGAGCGCCCTTCTCAATGCCAGGCCAGCTTTGAAGTCGAGGGGAAGCGATTTTGTCTGGGGCGTCTAGACAGAGTCGGATATTAACACAGGCACACTATTGAATTGCCTTCCACTTGCAAGAAAGCAGAGGACCGTGCCAATTCCCATATAGCCCTGCCTGCTGTCCAAACAAAAGCACCTGACCCAACTGAGGTTTGGTGGCATCTCGTCTACACACCTTATCTCTGTGTCAAGGAAACACATTCAGAAAATCATACTCAGTTGATGTTGGTCTTGATGTTGTGACATTGCGGATGTCCCAGGGGATATTCCAGACAGTGGGTTTACTGAAAAAAGGCAACATAATCTTATGGTCAGTGTCCATGGTCACTAACCATCTGTGAAACTAACCTGCTGGCTAGCAGGGTTTTTCTAACAAACTCTGCATTGCCAGGTATCCCCTCCCATTTTATGAACTTGATACAGTTGGCAGTCATGGGGTGTCATTTCCTGGTTCTGCCAACCGAACTCAACCTAAATTTGATTCACTTAGTTATACATTGGAAGAGGTTTATGAGACCGTGATATAATGTGCTTTATTTCCCAGATGAATACCCAACATTACTGTTTCCCGTCGCACTCCATCGTTTATTCGAGCAGGTTTCTCAGTCCTTACATCGCTAATGTTACACACCCTGAACACCCACTCAGACCCAACCAAATGCGTTTTCCCAACGGAATCAAATCACGAATGATTGAGATTTACCTTGGTCTTCTTCACTGCCTACAAACAGAAGCCCAACTCTGAGTATGTACGTATGCTAAGGTTATTACAATGAACACGATTGTGAACACGCACCCTCCTCTGTCTAACTGCTGTTCAAGCAAATCTATTTCAAGATGGCCCTTTATTCTTCACAGTACACCAACTCTTGGTCAGTTTCTGACACTTGTTTCGTGAGATGCAGTTTGCGCAACTCATTTAATGGTGTCTGGGAAAACATGAGATTAGATCACATTCCACTGTTCCTCATGCAGAATTGCCTGTCATTAAATGGACATGTCACTGTGTACAGCATCCACGCTCAGTTCAACAGGATGCAGGAGTGCAATGAACCAAGTGTCAGAAACTGACCAAGAGTTGGTGTACTGTGAAGAATAAATGGTTATCTTGAAATACTTGAAATATCTTGCTTGAATACCAGTTAGATAGAGGAGGGTGCATGGTCACTGATGAATCATCCTCATATTCTTTGCACATGTACAGTACTCTTTGCACATGTACAGTACTCTTTTGCACATGTACAGTACTCTTTGCACATGTACAGTACTCTTTGCACATGCACAACATTCTTTGCACGTCACCCAGTATTCATCGGAAAGTATTCGTATAGTTGGTTTAGTTAGTATTTTTTTTGTTTATTCATAGGAAAAATTGTTATATAAATTTTTACTTGATTGTTGTATGCCTGTACTTATGTAGCACCGTGGCTCTGTGAGGCACGACATTTTGTTCCACTGTATTCCCCCGCATATAGCGGAATGACAATAAAGCTCAACTTGAACTTGAACTTGAATTGTGTTAATTGTGTTAACATTAGCACATGTACCTACTCAGAGTTGGGTTTCTGTTTGTAGGCAATGAAGAAGACCAAGGTCAATCTCTGTCATTCTCTCAATCATCATCGTCATGTGACGAAAATCGTCTTTCGGAGGCTACATGGGGAGTACATGGGGAGAGAAATACCAGTAGCTGCCATACAAGTGGGAACTCTGCATCCATCTCAAAAGCAACAGTCTCTCTACAGCTCATTCATCATCGTCAGGTGATGAAAATCATGATTTGGAGGCTACAGCTATGAAAAGTTGTAATTGGCACTAAGTGATATGTCCTTTGTATCACGTCAAACACAATCTTGAGTTTAGAGGAAAAATACACCTAATCTGTTCCTAGTATGTTTTCATTTTGTACAGTAACAATCCTTTAACATTTAACATGCTAACATGCTAAATCCACCACTATTTAAATTAAAATACTAATGGACCGTGTGGTTAAATGTTCAACGTATGACTACTTGATGCAAACGTATACATTGATTTGACCAGCATTTGACTCCAACATCAATTGTTTGTCTTGTACTTCTACAGTTTTGGAACCAAAACGTTGAGGTTTCCCATGTGTTTGTGTTCAGGCGCCTGAGCTTCAGCAGTTGTTCCTTTGTGGTCAGCTGGGGCGAGAGTTCTCTCCCTCTCGAGCCCCTGAGACGAGTGTTCCCATCGGCATTCTGGTGAAAAAAAAACCCACTCATCAACAAGACAAGAATTGTTATTGTTTTGTTGCTCTTCCCCTGCTTCTCCCAAGTTGTTTGTGTTATTCAGGCCTCCTCTTCAATCCCTGTGTGGTTCACAATCAGCCTCTGGAGATTTCACAGACAGTGGCACGCAGCCACACACACACGCACAATTATATACACACAAAATTATACACCCGCCCAGCTTCACACGCATACACACACACTCACACACACAGAGTGAGCACATATTCTATCAACGTCCAATCAAAGATTGGAGTTCTATGATGAATAAGGAGAGAGAAAGGGAATCTTGACGCATCGATGCCCTTAGGTTCACAATCCATCCTGAATACAAACCCAGACTCAAAACGAAGGAAAATAAAATAAAAGCATCAATTTTGTCTCAGGTCCTCTTTGATGTGGGTCTCTTGTCACTATTGAATTCCTTCATCAGTATTTGTCAAGTCACCAGTACATCTAACAGTCTCACCAAGGTTTAGTCCATTAAAGTGTCAATAACAGTCATTCATGCACTCTCTAATCAAACAAAGCGAAAACTATTTAGCTTCACAAACTCTCTCCTAGCCCTGCGACTTGTTGGCCTCAGTCCAGGGTGTACCCCTGCCTATGGCCCGAAGTTACTAGGTTAGGCTCCAGTCACCCGTGACCCCCAATGGGAACAAGCGGCACCGCGATCCCTACCAGGGATCGGCAGTAGAAAATGAATGAATGAAACTCCCTCTTTAAACCTCCCCAGCCCTCCTTTCAACCCTCCATGCCTTCCTGCTCCCCCATCCTCTTCCATGTTTTGAAACCTTGCTGAGAAACCTTCAGAGAAAGACCCACACCATCTCAAATACTCTTCCCTCCTTTGCCCTTCCATCCTCTCCCCTGTTTTCGGGTGTCATCGCTGATCTCCCGCTGGTTGCGAAGAAGAAAATCTCTCCAATCAGATTGCAGTCGTTATATCCGCAAGTAACGGAGGCTGTCATGGCTGCTGTCTGTTCCGGGTCTCCTGTCTGGAGGTCTAATTCACGTCAGAATGGTTGTGGAGAACACTTGCTCTCCTTGCTGGAAGTAATGCTGCTTTTGATCAGATGATTGCTAGACATTGGTATAATTACCCAGGCTGAAATGTCACTTGAGTTCTCACAATGGATTGTACTGGAGAAACGGTGCAATTATGTCTGAGGCAATTACAAGACAAAGACAAATGGCAATGGCAGAAATGAATTCACTGTGCGGGCATCGAACCCCAGGACGCACTTTAGCGCTGTTTCGAGCGTGATCTTGACTCACGCACAGAGAGGATGGCATTCGTTGGGTGAAAACACAGGTTTTGTTTGGTGAAAAATAAGTAAATGCCAGCGTTAATACTGATGTGTGTCGGGCATAGTGAGGCTTGTGTGTGCGCTCAATCCGTGTGTGTGGAACGTGCGTATGCGTTAGAGCTCAGTGTAAGCGTTAGACGAGTGTGTGTGTTCGATGGGCGTGCAGTCGACGGGTGTGTGTTTGTGTGTCAGTTATGGAGTGTGTGTTAGTGTTGAAGGGGACATCTTTTCCATTCTTCCCTGGGAGGTCGTCAGGAGCAACAGATGATGAAATTAGCATCTCAGCGGGGAGGAAGTCAACCTGAACTAATAGGAATTTGTTAAATTTAACGTAAAGTAGGCAGGGCACATTAAGTGCACCATCAAGCAAATGGGGAAATTGACTAAATGAAAAGAAAAAAACACACTGTGTCAAAGATTAAATATAAACAGCAAGCAAGTACAATCACACTCACTCTGCCTTGGGATGCACACTCTCACACACACACACTCACACCACAGACACACACACACACACACAGACACACTCGTGAATGATTGAAATTCATCAATCAACAACACACTGACTGGCACAAAGATACACTGAAGCTCTGTGATGTAATTAATGCATTAGAGCAGAACTATGGTGCCCTCCCCCTGTCTGCACTGTGGGCCGGCCATCGTTAGGCTTTCACAGCCAGCTGGGATGAGGGGTGGATGACAGGGCCAGGAAGGATGGCTTGTTACAACTCGTTCATGCTCACCGCTGACTCACTACACAAGGCCCCTGTCCTCGAGGGCGCCTCTATCATCACGGGGACGATTCCACAGGGCGTCTTCGCCCTGGGAAACGGACGTTTTCCATCTCTTGTCCTTGATCGGTTTCTCTCTGTACTGTAGTCTGTCGTAAGGTCTGTCATAAAGGTTAACCCCTAACCTTACATATGTGTCTGCTCCTGCGGACCACGCGACGTACGTCTGCGTGGCAACAGACAGGTAGCTACACACACGTACACATCCACCATTGCATTCGCACACAGACAGGGGCACATGCACACACACATACAGACAGACCAACGCATACACACACTTCACAAGCCAGTCCTTTGCTCTTTACTGATAACACCCTTCAGTAGCAGGTAGTTCCTTCTGCCTGCTGTGAGGTGGAATAGTCTGTCCTCTCACCTTCCTCTACACATGACTGACCGAGCGTCTTATCTGGAGTGTGTGTCTGTGTGTGTGTGTGTGTGTGTGTGTGTGTGTGCATGTGTGCATGTGTGTGTGTGTGTAGATTGGTGTGTGCTTTTGTGTGTGTATATGCGTGTCTTTGTGTGTCCCTGTACGATTGAGCCTGTGTAGGCGTGTCTACATGTCTGTGTGTGCACATATGTGTGTGTGTGTGTGTGTTCTTCCCACCAATCTGCTGTGAGTGTTCATTATAACCAGGCATCCTGCTGGGACTGCTAGAGTGGATTCACACACACACACACACCTACACACACACACTGCCAGAGAAAATAGGGAGAAGGAGAACTATTCTGTCAGACACAACGTGTTTGAGATCTGATTAGGGTTGCAATTCAGATACAGGTATTATTCTACCACACTATGTTAATAGGTTCCTCCAGTTTACATGATTTGCTGATTGTTTACTTGTATATGTATACAAGGCCAAGTTAATATGACCATTTTGAAAGGGATGTCATTTCTGCTGTACCTAGTGTTGCTTTCTGGCTCAGATCAGAGAGGAGCCTTTTCGGATGTTGTTGTGTGAAACAAGGATTGTTTCCTGAAGGTCTCCCACTTTCAGGATGGTAGGTAAGAAAATGGTGTTAACACTTTGTTTCACAGCATGTTGTCTCCAATCATCTCCATTTGGATCTCTCTTATAGTCCATCCTCCTTTCTCTCCTCCTCTCCTCCTCTCATCCTCTCCTCGACTCCTCTCCTCCTCTTCTCCTCTTCTCTCAACTCCAATATTTGCATTACAAACTGGTGCTGTTTATTGCGTCATGGCGAGTTCCCAGGAGGTGACCGTCCTCAGAAAGAAATGCTCAAAGAGAGAGAGAGGGAGAGAGAGAGGGGGAGAGAGGGAGAGAGAGAGAGAGAGAGAGAGAGAGAGAGAGAGAGAGAGAGAGAGAGAGAGAGAAAGAGAGAGAGGAATAGAGAACATCAGAGAACCACTGTTGCTCCACTAGAACCCTATAAGACTCCCCGCTTGTAGAACAAGACAGCATCTCACCACACGTACCCTCTAAGGACAGATACATATGGCATGCGTATAGGCAGATGGGTGCAGGGGCTGCAAATGTAGTCACTCAAATAATGGTGCAATGAGGGAGTTCTATCAAATACATATGCTCTTTCCCTCTCTCTCATACACACACACACACAAACACACATGCCCACACGTGCACACACACAGTATTTTTTTATCATCCTAGTGTGGCCTGACTGATGCTGTTCTGTGTGTTTGATCTGCTGTGAGGACTCTGCTCTGTGTGAGCAGGGAAAGATGGAGTGCTGTAAGCCTGTTTTTCTATACTGCTGTAAGCCTGTTGTCCTGTACTACTGTAAGCCTGTTTTCTCTATACTGCTGTAAGCCTGTTGTTCTGTACTGCTGTAAGCCTGTTGTCCTATACTGCTGTAAGCCTGTTTTCTCTATACTGCTGTAAGCCTGTTGTCCTGTACTGCTGTAAGCCTGTTGTCTCTGTACTGCTGTAAGCCTGTTGTCCTGTACTGCTGTAAGCCTGTTTTCTCTATACTGCTGTAAGCCTGTTTTCTCTGTACTGCTGTAAGCCTGTTGTCCTGTACTGCTGTAAGCCTGTTTTCTCTATACTGCTGTAAGCCTGTTGTCCTGTACTGCTGTAAGCCTGTTGTCCTGTTCTTGCTGTAGCCTGTTTGTCCTGTAGCTGCTGTCTGGCTGCTGCTTGGGCTGGTGTGTTGGTGGCTGGTGTGGTTGTGGGGGCTGTGTGGTGTGTTGGCGTCTGTTGGGTGATTGGGTTGTAGAGGGGTGGTGGGTGTGTGTGCCGGGGTTTGTGCTGTTAGCTGGTTGGTGTGGCTGGGTTGGTGCTGGTGTGGGTGGGCTGTGTTGTGTTGGCTGTGCTTGGTTAGCTGGTCTGTGGACTGTGGGTTGGGTGTGTGTGGTGAGGGGGCTTGTTGGGGTGGTGTGTGTGTGTTGAGCTCTGTGG
>BROE01000005.1:14446669-14511669 GCA_036571765.1 Plecoglossus altivelis
TGCTGTAAGCCTGTTGTCCCAGGAGGAGAGGGAAGGAAGGATAGGGGAGGTGAAGAGAGGAAAGGGAGGGGAGAGGAGAGGGAAGGGAGAGGGAGGGGAGAGGGAGGAGAGGGGAGGGGAGGGAGGGGGGGAGAGGGGAGGAAGGGGAGAGAGAGGGGAGGACTCGGAGCATGTTGCTGCTTCCACCCTCAGGACTCCGCTAACTGATCTGTTGAATTGTGACAGTCTGTAGCACTTACGGTCTGCAGCATTCAGTCTGCAGGAAGCCTAGCCTGCAGTAATGCCAGGTTGCCGCAAGACAGTTTGTGGTTCTAGCTGTGCAATAATACAATCCTCAGTGGTCAGTCTGCAGTGATGCCAATCATTAGTAATGATGGTCTGCAGCACTCACCTCCTACAGCAGCCAGTCTTCAGCTAAATCAGTTTTCAGTCGGCAGTCCATTTCTAAGGGTTAGCACCTCAGTCGGTCTCCATCTAAGAACTAGCACCTTAGTCAGTCTGCAGACAGACAGCTGGATGTATTGGGAAGTAAACACTACAAGAAGGCATAGAGCTCAGCACACAGCAGGAACAACAGGCAGTCAAAACTCTCCATTTATCTCTGTCTCTCTCTTGTGCTCCATTCCTCTCTTTCTTTCCCTTACTCACTCTCCCATTCCATCCATCCCTCTCTCTCTCTCTCTCTCTCTCTCTCTCAATGTATTTTCTTTCTGTTTCATATTCTCTTTGTCTTACATTTTGTCACACACACACACACGCACGCACTCACGCACGCACACACACTGACACGCATGCACACGATAGAGAGACAGAAAGTGACAACACTAACCCTCCCTCCTCCTCCCCCCCCTTCCCTCCTCCCTCCCCCCTCTCCCTTTCTCCCTCCCGTGGCACCCTTCACCTCCGAAATGTTTTCGCGTCTTGTTCAAATATCAACAGCTGACTTGATGGCTGTCATCGAACCACCTCTGCCTCATGGTGGTATTTACCCAGGGCTCAGAGGGGCTTCCAACCCGGGTCGGGTGAGCCTGGCGTCATGCCAGCAGGGCAGCATCAACCGAGGCAGAAATGCCACGGCTGCTTAGACAGCTAGTGTTTGTCCTCGGTCTAACTAGTCCACAGACAGGGACTGTATAATCCACCCAAACAGGTACCAGGGGAGGTGCGACTCTATGACAGAGATTACAAAGGCTTGAATGAAAGTTGGACTTTTCGCTGTAATTACCAACCTATATTGAAAATGTACTGGGATCAAGTTATTGTGAAGACAGAAGTTACACATGATTAAAAAAATTGTCCAGCACAGAGGTCAAACTGACACAATACAGATATGCAGATACTAACATTCCTAGGTTGTTTAGAAACTGACTTGAAGAGTCATAGTGGCTCTGACATTGTGTGATTACAGTATTACAGCCCCAGATGTTCCACAGACAGACCCTGTCTATCGTGACACTGACTGATCTGCTCTTAACACGGCTTTACACAACACCATGCAGTGTGAGGGCAATGCAAGCACGTCATTGGTCAGAAACAAATTCCCTTCTGGACAATCAAGACCGCAGGTGCCAAGTGATCATGCTGAGCTGGTCTTTACACTGCAACCTTCAGATGTGGGAGCTGCTATGCGGGGGCATGTTTGTGTGGCGGGTTCTGTGTGTGTGTTTGCTTGTGTGTGTGTTTGTGTATAGGGATGGCTGTGTGGGTATATGTGAGTGTGTGTGTGTGTGTGTGTTTGTTTGTGAGTGGGTTACTGTGTGTGTGTGTGTGTGTTTGTGAGTGGGTTACTGTGTGTGTGTGTATGTCTGTGAGTGGGTTACTGTGTGTGTGTGTGTTCTGTGTTTGCTTGAGTCTGTCTGGGTACAGAATGCTTCTCTCCTCCACTACGTCTTCTCCTCCCCTTTTCCCCTCCTCTTTTCCTCCTCCCCATCCGACTAGACTTCCTCCTCCTCCTTTTTCCTTCAACTCTCCCTCGTGATCTGCCTTTCCCTCCCCCCTCTCCTCCTCCTTCCCCTCCCTGCCCCTTCCTCTATCACCCCTATCATTCCTGTCCTGCTCCCCCCATCATCTCCCGGGAGAGACTGCGTCGGCCATGTTGAGTGAGGGCAAGCAGCGGCGCTGCGTTCCGCTTCGCTGCCAGCCCTCAGAGCCGGGCCTTGCCAGGCAGACAAGCCGTGACGGAGAGCAGCAGCTTCCTTGCAGGCTCCCCCAGCTGTCTGCAGGTCCAGGAAACAGACCCGACCATGGGCCTCTCAGCACGGGCACCAGAAGGAGAAGGAGGCCCGCCTCCGCCCACGGTGCCACTCCAGTCTGGTCCTGAAGTTTACACGCTTGCATGACTCCACTGAGGGCGAGACAGTAATGCCGGACGTAATACAGGACTCAAGAATAATAACCAGATCCAAGACATGGAATCGTAGACTGCAAAGTCTCTCAGGGGCATGAAAGCCAGAGCTCTCGTTCCACTTTTTATTCGACACAAAGAACACGCCGAGAAGCCACAGCTGGTGTAGAGGGATGCAGGATGAGCAGGGAAGCCTGTCGCGCTGTATGATGGTGTGTGAAGTCCTGCTAGCTGTCATCTTGGTCTGAGGGCAGGACCTGATGAAAACTCCTTGAATGGAAGGGGACAGATGTGGAAGATGGCGATGCAAGTTGAGAAGAAGAGCGGAGCAATAGAGGAGTGGCGTGGAGGATGGCGGGAGAAGGTGGAAAATACGTATCCTGAATCTAACAGGGTGTCCCCATGACACTTGGAAAACAAATACAAAGCATACACACGAGCACACGCACACACACGTCCGGGTACACCTGCGATAACAAGCTCCCGCGGTGCATAAACACAGCAACAGGGATCCAGACACACTCCTTCTCTCACCTCAAGCGAAACGGACAGAAAAGCAACCAGTCAGTCCATCCCTTTCATCAGGTCTCCGGCTTCCACCAGAGCCCTCTCCCCCCCCCTAGAGACAGATAAAAATGAGACCAGGGGATGTTTGCGGGTCAGCAGAGACAGCCGAGGACAGACAGGGTTCAAAGACCTCCCGCTGTGCCAAGAGGCTTGATCACAGCAAACGAGAAGCTTCTTACGATCCCACAGGATGATGGCCAGCTCTTTCAGATGGTATTATCACCACACACAACCAAAAAACACAACAGTAAACCAACTAATAACACAAATCCACTAACTGCAGAGTCAGCACGATAAAACACAATGGCCTAATAGTAAGCAATGCAACCCAAGCACATATATTATTCAGACACACAGGCACACATATAAACACGTGTACTCACAGACACACATAACAACATGGGCGCATATGCGTAGGGTACATACACAGACGTGCCCTCCCCAACACAGACACATGAACACACAGAAACACTCACACCATGAATAATATATATAGACAAGGACACATACTTCCATTCAGAGATGTTGGAGCTCAATTGTGCGTGGTTGGTATTCAGTGTACTGGTCCAAAGCTCATAACAGTGCAGTTTCAGCAGTAAAGGTTCAATCATATTGCTTCACTGTTATTCTCCTTTCGGACTAACTTGTTGGCCTAACTGATGACTGTAATGTCCCATCTTCCAGTGTCTGTCTGCAGGGCTAGATGTCTGTCTGTATGTCTAGCTCCACTGCTGCCTCAAGCTCTCCAACCAGAATTAGGTGTATGTCTCATGGTTTTACATTATAATATAAATTTTTTTTTCTCTTTCTCTTTCTCTTTATTCTCTCTCTCTCTCTCTTTCTCTCTCTGCATTATAATATTATTATTCGAGTCGGTATGTGTTGCCAGATAATCAAAGATCAATTCAATTTAATATAATACATTCAGTTCATAGATTAAGAGATGTGCATTACTTCGCACTCATCTCTCTCTTTCTCTCTTCTTCTTCTTCTTCTCTTCATTAGTCTTCTTTCTTTCTATTTCTCTTCTCTCTCTCTAGGGTTTTGTCCTCTGTTAACATAATAAATTCAGCTTGACTCAAAGGCTATTTCGTTTGTTTAATTGATTAATTTTATCCTTTTATTCTCTTTCCCATCCCTGATTTTCTTCCCTGCATAAGTAATAGCATCCCTCTCTCCCTCCCTCCTTTCCTTCTCCTTCTCCATGTCCTCCTCCTCTCCTTCTTTTCCTTCCTTTCTTTCCCTTCCTCCTCTCTCCCCATCTCCCCCTCCCCCATCCTCCCCATCTTCCCTCTCTCTCTCCCTTTCTATTTCACTCTCCCTTCCTCCCTCCTCCTTCCGTCCTCCCTCGCTCTCTGTCTCCCTCCTCTTTCTCTCTGGTCCTCCCCAGTGGTGTGTGGCTAACCCAGTCAGTCCTGTGGAGTCTGACAGAGGCTTCCCCTGATTCATCTAACTGTCTTTAAACCGGTCTTGCAAATTCAGTTAACCTCCGTAACCCCCCCTGCAGGCACACACTCACGCTGACACACACACACGCTCGCATACACACTCATACGCAGATACACACAAATACAGTTGCGCTCGCACACACAAACATGCACACAGACTCGCACACACACACACAGCCTCACACGCGCGCGCACACAGACTCTGATTCATTATCCGTGGATGTGCGTGAACGCATGCGGATGTGTGTGACGGCGTGCGTCTCTCCGTGTGTGCGACTGCGGGCTTGTCGGCTTGTTTGGCAACAACCTCGTTAATCCGGTAATGTCATAATGTCAGTTAGCTGTGGCCTCCAGAGCTGTCAGCCATCACGGCTAACAGCAGACACACGGCTCAATGTGGATCCCACCCAGCCCCCTGCAGGCCAGCATCCACCTGGAACCGGGCTTGGCAGACGAGACAGGCTCAGCTCACGCTGCCACACAGCAGCCTGCCTCCCAGAGTGAGAGGACACCAGCGTTTTCATGTCTCCATATTGGAGGGTGTCATTTTTAAAGGGAATCTCAGGAGTGTTTAGTGCGTTGTAGGACACGCAAGGCTGAAGAGGATGCTGCAGAGCTGGGAGGGAGACACTTCTGAAACCAGACTCCTCTCAAACACTCTAACTATGACAGCCAAACACATACGCTTGCTTTCTACTGTAATAGATGATTGGGTTTACTGTGTTTTTTTGTAAATCTTATATCTATACACATAGTACATATGGTATATACTGTATGCATGTGCAGTGTTAGTGTATATATATATGTGTGTGTGTGTGTGTATTGTGCAGTTGTACACAACAAAAATAAAAGGATATGTTGAAATGTAGTGCAATACCATTCTTTCCCCTTCCATCCTCCTCCTCTTCGAATCCCAGAATCTCTGAATGTAATGCCTCCTTTTAACAGGCACCAAAGAGCCCTTTACAGATTCTGCAGTTTCACATTCTGAGCCCCAAGGGCATCTAATATATCATTTAATCCCTTTTCCTATACAAATTCTTCCGGCTGTTGTGGGTGACTCACGTTAAAGACATGCTGTTTTTATGTTAAACGTACCTAAGTGATTGTGCACTCTAACACATGTTCATCGTGTTGTCTATTCTCTGTTGAGGAACAGTCTTGCTCCAGTGGGGCTGGACACAGCAGCCCTCTTGCTCTCTCCTGCTCTCTTGTCATCCTCTCTCTCCCTCTCTCTCTCTCTCTCTCTCTCTGTTTCTCTATTGCTCTCTCTCTCTTTTGTCTCTTCCTTTTTCCAACTCTTGTTTTCTAGTCTGTTTCTCTGTCTATCTCCTATCCCTCTCTTTACTCTCTGTAACTCTCTACATCAACACCCTGTCTGTCTCTCTGTCCCCATCATCTCCCTCAGCCCTGTCTGTCTTTCTCTCTGTCTCCCTCATCTCCCTCAGCCCTGTCTGTCTTTCTCTCTGTCTCCCTCATCTCCCTCAGCCCTCTTTGTCTTTCTCTCCGCCCCCCCTCCCTTTTTCTCTCTCATTCTGCCCACTCTGTCCACACTCTGCTCTCTCCCGTATAAACACAAACATACACAGTCATACATATCTACATCTAACCTACACACCCAGTGTCTTACCCAAGTGAGACATCATGCTGTGATCTCCATCTGGTCCAAGGCCATCTCATAATAAAATGGCATTTCTGCTATAAACGTTGACAGACCATCATTTATTCAAAAGAGGAATAAAACGTAGTTGTTTTGTTTGCAGAGTCTGCCAACACGACACATTTGGCCTTAAACCAAGAAGGTAAATGTTAACATGCACACACACAAAGACATACACACAAACATGCTCTCACAAAAAACACAAGCACAGCGAAACGCACTCACACACAAAAATGTGACACTGCAGCATGCTGACTAACATTCAGACACGCACACACACATGCACACAACATCTGGCATGCATGTGGGAAATGGAGCATGAACAGGTGTGTTATGTAGCTCAGACACACATGGTCCATTAACACATCAACCCCTACCCCCTCCTCCATCCCCTCTCCCCTCCTCCTCTACCTTCCTCAGTCCCCTCCCCTCTCCTCCTCTCCCTTCCTCCATCCCCTCCCCTCTCCTCCTCTCCCCTCCTCCGTCCCCTCCATTCCAGATAGCCCTCACTGTCCAGGTAGCATGGGAGGGTCCAGGAAGGTGAGTGCTGAGGTGGGATCACAGAGCCAGCCTCACTGCAGACCTCCCACAGCACCAAGAGAAGAGAGACAAGCTCAGTGGCCTCGTGCTGGTTTCTAAGATGTCGTCCTACAGAGAGCTTTACGTCTCCACCATGGATGAGGAGCAGTTGCTTCAGGCACGTGTTCAAGCACTGGGCAAACAACTTGAATTGAATTGTATTGAATGGGACTGAAAATGAAATAAGATAAGAGCCCAGTCCCAAAGAATGCCATCGAGTCCAAATCGAATCTCACGGAGTCACGTGTTGGTGTTGATCAGCTTCGGCAGACTGGAGGAGAGTTGAAGCCTCAGGACCGTGTTCAGTGACGCGTTCAGTTGCAGCAGCCTCTCCCAATGTTACTTTCACTTCCACAACCTTCGCCTCTCCCTCCGCTCACTCCATTTTCCTCTCCCTCCGCATCCCCATGAATGTCAACGCGAGGTTGTGTAGCTTAGGCCCGCCCCCCTGTTTCACCAAGCTCTCCTGGTCGGCTGTGATTGACAGGTCCCTTCACCAGTTGTGATGGTGGGGCAAGGAGACTTCGCACTCACTAGGGGGGGGGGGGTTGAAATGCTCTGTTCTAAATGCAGATGATAAAGTGGCTTGGAGGGAGATATGGTAAGCCTGGTAGAAGACTAAAGTTTTAAATGCTAATAAATGTGCAGAAATGTGTTTACGGTTTTTGGATTTGCTGTAATGGCATTTGCCGGAAATCGTTTGTAGTTAAAGCAATGTCTGTTGTTCCTTGGATTATGTTTAGGGCTGCTATTTAAATAATTCATTGTTTTTGATCCACTTAGTGTAGAATTGGTCGTTAGTAATAGCATGCAGGCTGAAAATTCTAGACAGTGTGTCTGCCAACGGAATGACTGATTCCGAGTTTGTATTACTCCTTCGGCCAGTTTTCCAATCCAGTTGGATGCCGACTTCTAGCGTGATGACATGTTATTATTCTTCTTATATAACAGTTATGAACTAGCAACAATATGTAGACTCTATTTTCAATGCTGATGAATCCATATGGAAAGTACAAACAAGATAAAAGGCAGCTATTTTCCAGAGCATTGTGTGTGTGTGTGTGTGTGTGTGTGTGTGGTGGAGAGGGTTGCAGGTCATGTTCTGTGTGGCCATCAAGTTGTCCTGTTTTCCTTTTTTCAGTGCAGCCAGAGGGGGAGAACCCCTGGATGCTGAAGACCCCTGACAGCCTGCCTGCTGAAAGCCCTGCTGTTATCAAAGCTGAGCAGGATAGAGGGACACGCATGCACACACACACACACACACTGCCATCAATCAGGATAGAATCCATATCGAGCATCTGTAGACAAAAGACTTGGTCTATGTGTGTGAAGAGAGTATTGGGGAGTGAGAGGAGAGAGAGGTAGAGAGAAGAGAGAGTAGCACGAGGAGAGAGAGAGAGAGAGAGAGAGGAGGGGTGGTGGGAGAGAGTGGGTGGGTGGGGCACACAAAGAAGGATGAAGAGAAAAAAGAAAAGGACAGATTTAGGGGGAATAAGATGGGATGATGAGGGCTAAGAAGTGGAAGGAACCAACGTTCGCTTGGTGAGAATGTTCTGTTAACATTTAAGGCTGTTTAAAGACCTATTCAAATCATATCCCGCTGCCAATAATGTCCATTTCCATTCAAGATGCTCAGTGGCTTTTGATTAAAGACTGCTAAATTCCATGCATGATAGAACACTGGAAAAAATGAAATCACATTCATGTATGTGATTGTATATGCTCTCAGGAAAGAGGTTTTTGTCCCCTTTGCAACATGTAACCTACTTGTGGAACTCTCCCATCATCCCCTCCCCTCATCCCCTCCTCTCATCCCCTCCCCATGTCCCCTCATCTGCTCCCCTCGTCCCCTCCCCTCATTTCCTCCCCTCGTCCCCTCCCCATGTCCCCTCATCTCCTCTCCTCGTCCCCTCCCTTGCCTCCTCTCCTTGTGACATTGCCTCCAGCCCCCGTATTACCCCAACATCTGTTTGTTTTAGCAGCAAATTATGTCTGAGTATTGATGAAGGTTTCAATAAGTAAATGTCAACGCTTGTGCAGTAAAAATTTAATTGAAACCTCTCTGAATCAACTCTAGGGGAATAATTTTTTGATGGGAAGTGGTTAACTGACTGTACATCGTGTGTGTTGTAGAGAGCTGAAAGTCACGATCGTCCTTCTCCACGACCCTGAGAGAGGACAGTACCTACGTGGATGAATGAAGAGTAAATGAATAACCAAAGGTGTGAAAATGTCCCAGTCTTATTTTGAAATGCAAGAAGATACGGTGCTTTCGACTTCACTCTATGTCCCACTTTTTCCGAGTGTTTTCCTGCCAACAGATCCTCTGAGAAAAGATATTTCAGATTTTGCAGATGTATAATCATTTCATCAACCAAATATAAACATCACAGGAAAAAGAAGAAACGATCGATTGTGTAATGACGGTAGACATGGTTTGTGCTGTTCCTTTCTGGTCAGTTCAGTCCATTAAGTTCTTCTGGTAGACCAGCCAGCTAAGGCACTAACAGAGTAAACAGACAGTTGTTACCATCTGTTGCAGAATACTTTAACAGCACTCACTCCAACGACTTTAGCCTCTGTCAATTCCCTCAATTGTCCATCGTCAACCATAAATTGACAGGGAGACCCTGACAAACAGGCTATAGAATGGCCTCTCAACGTCTCCCCTCTCCTCCTCTCCCCTCCCCTCCCCTCCTCTCCCCTCCCCTCTCCCCCACACTCCTCTTCTAACAGCTCTTCAAATGATAACAGCGCACTCCATTTCCCAGCAGGCTCTGCGCAGCTCTCCTGATGGATGGTGGGCCTGGAGGGGAGCAGCTCACACCAGCTATTCAGATCAGGGAGACTGAGTTCCGGGGCGAGTGCAGTGTGGACGCTTGACCCTCGAACAAACCAGCTGTGGAAGCGGATAAATTCTTGTTTACAGGAAGCAGTCTGTGACCTTTTAAGAACCTCATTCCTGTACACTAGGAATATCTCTCTCTGAGTCACTCTGAATAGCTTCCTCTCTCTCTCTCTCTCTCTCTCTCTCTCTCGTTCTCTCTCTCTCTCTCTCTCTCTCACTATAACTATCTCACCCACATTCTATCTCCCTCTTTTCCTCTAATCCCTTCCCTCCTTCATTCCTTCCTCTCCTGATCCCCTTTCTCTCCTTCTATCTTTATCCCTCATTCGCTCTCCCACCACCTCTCTTCCTCGCTCCCTCCGTCTTCCTCTGTCTCTGTCTCGTATACATCCGTCCATCCGGCAAGAGGTCAGCCATCATTCCAATGGGAAAAAAATGGCAGTTTATAAATAGAAGGGGACAGGAGTGACAGAAAGCAGCCTCTGTCTTCTTCAAGTCACACGTCTCAACAAATCCTTTGCCATTTTACAGGCCAGCGTCAGTAAAGACAATTGGTTTCTCATCCATCTGGTGCCGTTTTTTTTTTCTTCTTCTTTTCCTTTTTTTGACCCGTCTTCATCCAGAAAAAACCCCAGAGAGAAAGTCAATGCTTTCAACTGTACTCAGGGTTTTTTTTTGAAAGAGCAGCGCAAGCTGGCATCTCGCAGCGTCCGAGGCAGTGGATCATATCCAGATGATATTTCTGGGGTCAAATGAGTAGCCGATCTGTGGGACTGATTTCCATCAGGCGGCTTAATGAAGCTGGGAGCTGGATCTGGAGCAGAGAGGTGCAACAGAGGAGAGCATGCGAAGGGAAGCACAAGCACCAGCTCTTTACTAGGAGGAACAGGGACAGGCTGACGGCACGCTCTCTACAGGGTTAATAGGAATGAAATGAACCTTTACCAAGGTTAGTGTCTTGGATAACCAAATGCAAACTCAATACAAAGTCAACTGCCTTGCACAGTGGAATTGGCTGTGACTGAAGAACTGACAGTATGTCTATGTGATATTTCTAGTGGCCAATGAAATGAGGTGTCAAAGAAAAATGTCTATCCTGAATAGCATTTTTTTTCTGTTCTGTTCTAGACCAGTGTATTCTAACTTTCCGCTGGGGTAAATGATAATGGAACAAAACAACAGAAAAGGCTCCTCTCTTTTCAAGCGAAGGCTGTCAAGGCTGCAGGTTTAATTTGAACGGCACTGAGGACGAACATGTAGCGCATACATCATGTTAACTGTTGGTAGGGATGTTGCAATGGTCTCTCTCCATTGGTGGTGGCGTGTCCGGCCTGGCTGCCCTGCCAATAAAAGCCTGCAGCTTGCCAAGCCAGAGGAAACTCATTCGTCACATGACCCTGTGTTGTACAATGCACAACAACAATAAATCTCTTTGACTTTGAAAACCTGCGCCTGTGACAGGCGAAGCCGCTGGTATCTCTATCTCCAGATCAGAACTTCAGAAAGCCTAGGATTGACCAAGATGATATTGGAACAACAGTGAAGACCTATGGAAGAAGGTCATGTATGTCTAATGCTGACATACAGGCAGCTTGTTCGAGACTGCTTGCAGGAGAGCAGGGAAGAGAGGCCACTAGAGCAGACACAGAGTAGAAGTGAACAGGCTAGTGTTTAGACCCAGAGCAGGGGAGCGATGGGGAGCCCACCAGAGGCCCAGTGCACCGCCGGAAACAGCTGAGCTGTTCAAAACAAAAACGGGTGTGGCAATGCTGAGAGGGGGATGACTGAACCCTGTGCTCTAAGCTGTGTGTGTGTGTGTGTGTGTGTGGAGGGGGGGGGGGGGGGGGGGGGGGGGGNGGCAGCATCTTCTAGAAACTTGTATCCAGGAAGCTTCCGAAGGAGTCATCTTCATATCCCCAGACGACATTTGACACCAAAGCCCCTCTTGAGTCGGGCAGCGTTTGTGCGATGAGTGTGGGTGACCAGATAAAAGCCAGGACCCGTAGACACACACTCCACCTCCCGGATGCCGTGAGTGCCGGCTGGTGCCTGCGATTGGATGCAAGCCCAGACGTCTGCATCCTGGACGGCGTCCCTCTTTGGTCTCGCGGTAAGTGTTTGGATTCCCTCGCTGGAACGTCGGGGATCCGATCCTGGCGTGCGACACCCCGACCGAGCGCATGGACTTAGAACGAGCAATCGATAGAGCATAAAGACAAGGTTGTGGTCTGAGGGTGACAGGAAGGCTCCCAGCTCCCCGTTCAGGATTGTGGTTTCAAACCACCTTCGCTACACCAGCATGTGCGGTTCAACGAGAGGTAACAGCTGGCTGGATGTCCACAGCCTGCATTGGAAAGCTTTACGTTGCAGGTGCAACATCTGTCTTTCTGTCCAGTTTTCAGTATTATATCTGTCTGTCTGACCATCTATATTGTAGTCACATACCAGCAATTCCATTATTGGATGTTTATTATCCTACCTGGCCTCACACTTGTGTTTAGCTATGCACATTCTTTTGGACTACAACCAATCAATAGTAAAGCACATGCGGAATGTTAATGCTGAACTACATTGCCACACACCAACACTGGTCTACCTTCACATTCTGCACAGCCTAGCCAAGTGGACACTGCATTTGCACATTGAGACAAACGTCGGCCTCTTTAATTGATCTGTCCGAGAGTTTACGGGGACCATGTAATATTCATGACGGGTCTGACTCAGACTCTGTCTTTCGGGCTGTGGTAATTAACTGTGAATAGCAATGCGCGCTCACAGCAGTGAGTCACTGGCTTGTCCAGCGCAGGTCGCTTCTGTGGGCGGCTTCTCTCTCTCTCTCTCTCTGTCTGCTGTTTACAAAGGGGGCGATGGAATCCACACAAACACCGTGAGCCGGAGAGCCCCCCAGTGTTCCTTGGAAGGAAGAGGGGAGGTGGTGAAAGGGAGGGAGGTAGAGAGACAGGAAGAGAGAGATGAAGACGAGGGAGATCGTGAAAGAGAGTGCGTGGTGGACGGGCAAGGGAGGGTTCAAGGAAAGGTTGGACGGAGAGAGAGCATGAGACTGTGAGAGTGGGAGCAATCATGGGTGGATGGAAGGAGAATCTATAATCAAAGAACAATCAACGGACGTTTATTTCTATCGCTGCGTGATTTTCATCCTGGTTCCAGATTCACTTACTGCTGTTGTTGCAGACTGGTTTGTGGTTGTACTGTTTGGTCTTCGGTCTGGTTCTGGAGTCTCCATCCCTGTCTGGTCCTGCTGTCAGCTCTGTCTGTCCTGTTTCTGCACCTGGGAGTGTGGAGATTGGGGAGAGGGTATATATGTCTGTGTGTGTCAGTAACAGGGGGGATGTCAGGGGTGGGGGGGGGGGGGGGGTCCGCCAGTTGTTTCCCCAGCCACCGAGCACACAGCCCAGCCAGTATCACACTGCTGCAGCCTTGCTAGACCCTCTCCAGGTCTTCACACAGGAGGGGTGAATAAGCTGAGGACAATGCCTGTACTTTTGAGCAGATTTATAGCTGGTTGGTTTGTGTGTGTGTGTGTGTTTGTGTGTGTAACTGTTTACCAACCTCTAAATCTGCCTCTGCCGATTTTGTTTTCATCTACACCGAGCATTTGCGATAATCTTGTGTTTGTTGCAATTTCCATCTTTTTCATTACGATTTACAAATTTGCTAAGGTTTGCAGAGCAGCGCTCTTATTCAATTTGCCTTCGCTAGAAACACCGTGGTGCTGATTTACAGATGGCAGGAATATTCCCTCCCTCATTCTGGGTAGAGGAGGAGGTGTTGTGAGGAGGTGGAGATGGAGGAGGAGAATAGAGAGGGAGAAGAAGGTCGAAGGAGGAGGGAGGGGGCAACAAGTGGGGGAGGTGGAGGGGGGAGAAGGAGGATGGAGTAGAGGGGAGGTGGAGGGAGGAGGCGACACTGGGAGGAGGAGCTAGAGGGGCTAGAGGAGGTGAAGGGGGGAGAGACAAAGAGGAAGAAGGAGGAAGAGACGGGAGCAGAAGGTGGGTGGACGGAGAATAATAAAGAGAAAGGAGAAGAAGGGAGGACTGGACACTGGGAGGAGGAAATGCAGACAGAAGGTGGATGAGGGAGGAGAGAGGGGAGGAGGAAGAATAGTACCATCTAAATCAGTGACATACAATATCAAACAGCTGGGACTGGGACTCAGGATGGGTCTCCTGAACATGCAGAAGGTCTCCTGAACATGCAGAAGGTCTCCTGAACATGTCGAAGGTCTCCTGAAGATGCAGAAGGTCTCATTGACGTGCAGAAGGTCTTCTGAACATGCAGAAGGTCTCCTGAACATGTAGGAGAGCATCTTCAACCCTAATAAGCAGAGTGATGTTACAGTGGCAGTGACAAAGAAGCAGGTAGAGAGGTAGATGAAGAAAGAGAAGGAGAAAAACTGAAGGGAAGGAGAGAGGTGGATTTAGAGACAGACATAGATATATGGTAGTTTGTTTGTTTGGAATGTGCTAGGGTTCTGAAAGAATAACGCGAAGATGTGATGATGGTGATGCTGAACAAACTGGGAAACAAGTCAATAATGATAACAATGATAATGGAGGTGATGAAGGTAGTAGGAAATGTGTTGACGATAATGATGATGATAATGACGATGGTGATAGGGCAGAGGAGGAGGAGGAGGAGGAGGAATACTAGGGATCTTTCTGGAAGGCCAGAAATGGTAGCTGCAGGGAACTCCACTAACAAGAGACAGGATGTTTTCTAGGACTAGACCACACACACTCACACAACCTCTCTCTCTAACTCTTTGACACACACACATACGCCAATTCTCTCTCTCACATACGCACACGCTCAAACTATATCCAGCAAAGTATCCATCTACCTCATGGCTATCTCTTTCCACAACACGGATGAGAGGAGGTGTAGAGAGAGCGAGAGAGAGTTTTGGCAGATGTTCAACTTGAAGCCATGAAGAGGAGAGAAGGCACATATCTGCAAACATCTAAAGAGGCAGGTTTCCAGAGAAGAATAGAAGGAAGGAATGTAAAAAAAGTAGAACAAAACTAAACACACACACACAGCCTCTCGCTCTCTCCTGCTCTCTCTCTCTCTCGCTCTCTCTCTTTCTCTCTATTTCTCTCTCTGTCTCACACACATACACACACTTGTGAGACTTTCATGCTGAATTACATTTGTGACACAAGGAGAAATCCAAGCACATACCATTGACAGTTGTACATCCCTTCACACACACACAAACAAGCACACTATCTCTCTCCATCTTTCTCTGGCATTCTCACCCTGTCCCCCTCTCTCACCCACCCTATCCCTTTCTGTCTCTCCACATGTCTTTTTCTATATCTCTTTTTCTCTCTATACCTTCGAATCTCTGTTTCCCTGTCCCTCTCACTTGGTTTCTCTTTCCCTCCCACTCTTTGTCTATTTATCTCCCTCCTTATCTCCTCTTCCTCCGTCTTTCTCCCTCGCTCTTTCCTTCTCTCTCTCTCTCTCTCTCTCTCTCTCTCTCTCTCTCTCTCTGTCTCTCTCTCCGTCTCCTCCCTCTAAGATCTCGGTACCCCAGTAAGTGAGCAGTATTATTCCCAGTGTTTCAGTGTGCAGTGTGCTTAACAGAGGACCCAGGCAGATGAAAGTGTGTTTGCTTACCACTCAGCACTTTCCAGGCTCCGCGAGAACGAGTGCTGCTCCCCAACTCTGCATTCCTGTCAACAGACAGCGCCTCGCATAAATCGAATTTCCCTGAAATTTAACACTGGCAGGCAGTCGTGTTTTTATGAGGTTATAAATGGATCCCCGCTTCCTGCATGAGCAGGTGTAAAAGTGTTGATGAGGTGTTGGGAGGGCCACGTGCGTTTGTGTTCCCGTTGCTTTCTTTCCCCCTGGTTTCTCCTGGCTTGTTTGACCAGATCCTCTGCCCCAGTTGAGGACTTCTCGTTAGCTTCATCATAAGGTTCTCCATGACTTAGCTGTTTGTCTCTGTCTCAGTGTGTGTGGATCGCGCAGGAGCGTCTGTGCTCCCAGCCCCTGTGTCACCTGCTCAGCTCATTTCCCATCACGCGCTAACTTCCCCGTGTGTGATGAGTCGACATTCAACACCAAGGAGCGGATGTCAGTATTATCAAGGCCGGGGGGGGGGGGGGGGGGATTACGAAAAAACCTGCCAATAATTCTGCATACATTCTTGCATCCAAGGCGATGTAGTAGACATAGTGCTTGCAGACAGTCCATCGGACAATCAAGGTTTAGGAGTGCATCTCTCTAACAGTATTTCAATGTTCACAGTCGAGGAATGAATTCATTTATTTTCTTGACAGTTTCTTGAATCTGCAGCACACAGTAAATAACTGGCCTTCCTATCCTGTTTAAAGAAAAGATATTTCTTTTGTGATTGGCTGGCTGTGTCTGTTGAGGGTCCAAGGTGAAGCAGCAATGTGAATGCTTGTCTCCACTGAATGGAGGTGCAGTCTGCAATGGATGTGCCAACACAACAGACCCCAACACTTTCTAGCAGGTTCTCTACTTTGTCAAGGACTCCAAAGCCTGAAACCTAGAGCAACAGAACATTAAACAACATCGATTTCTTTCTTTTTTTTTCTATTAAAAAAAGCATATTTTTCTTGTTTCATTTCGGTTTTGTTGAGTGGACATTTTTTTTTCTTCCTTGTGCAGCATGGTAATATCTACATCCCAGAGGTCCGCCTGAGAAACCATGTAATTAACCCATCTGGGGAAACGATTGTTGATCAATCACTGAACGGATTTGCTAATGACTCTTTGTGCACGGAGCACTCAGAATCAGCCCCAGCTCATAGCTGGTAATGAAGTCAGGGGCAGCCTCATAAGACAGACCACAGAGCCCTTTGATATACAAAGCAGGCGGAGCGTGATAGTATTTTAATCTTGTTATTGGTGAAATAATCATGCTCTTCTCTTAATGAGGCCTGTATTTCAAAGCAGAGTTTGTTCATCCATTGTCAGCAATCGATGGCTTTGTCCTTCTCTCTGTCTCTCTCTCTTTCTCTCTCTCCATCTCCCTCTCCCTCCAGCTGCCTCTCTTGCTCTTGCTCTCTCCCTCTCTATCTGTCTTCAGAAGGATTTATATTGTGATAGTGAGATCTTTGAACCAGGCAGTGATGTCTCTACTGAGTGATGTCTGTGCCCAGGGCTGAAGCAGATTTAATAACCACCTGTTCAGCCTCATCTCAGCAGCACTGCTTCCAGTCCCAGTCTCAATCACTGACACACTTCATATTCTACAACCACAGTAGGCCTAAGTGACAGGAATCACATCTATAAATAAAGCTAGATTGGATTTGTTCAGAAAACAGAACAGAAAGGTGTTGATGCCAGGCTGGTTTTAGTGGCATTGAACATCAGGCCTAAATGTGTGTTTGTGTGTGTGTGTGTGTGTGTGTGTGTGTGTGAGAGTGAGCTTGGGGGAGGAGGATAGGGTTTCTTGGCACCACACTGAGAGGACAGGAAGGGGAGGAGCTCCGTGTTTACATGATGGTGAGGATGTTGGTGAGGGTGTGGAGGAGAGCAACCTCTCTCGCCCAGCGTCTCGCCTTGTTCTGTTCGACGGCGGCGTGAGCCTCGCATGACTAACACCTCGTTAATCATCCCCCCTCCTTCCTCTTCCTCTCCTCCCTCACCTCTACCTCCCCCGCCGCCTCTCTTCCTGTCCTCTCTCAAGCTGTCTCTCCTTCTCCTTCCTCACCTCTTCACTTTTGTACCTCTCTTCCTTTCTACTCCCTTCCATCCCTTCCTCTGCACCTCCATACCTCCCTCCCTCCCTACTCCCTCCCTCCCTCGCTCGATCCCGTCCCTTCCTCTCGTCCTCACTCCAGCCTCCCCCGGCTCCATCGCTCCTCTCATCCGCCTCTCATTTCTTAAACGTCGAGTCAATTTAAAAAGCCTCCAGTCCCTCATTTATCAGACCAAGCGCTCTCCAGAAACACGACGCGTGGTCTCCTTCAGGTCCTCCATCTTCAGTAACTCACGACGGGGCTCGGTCCCTCCCTCCCCGCCAGCGGCTCAATGCTTAGGGTCACGCCGATTAAAGACGTGTTCATGTAATAAATGAACCCATGCATACAAGATGCGTGCACTCGTGATTTCTAGTCTGCGTTTGATATTATAAGAATAACAAAGTGTTCAGTTAACAGACACTTTGATCCATAACAGCTTATGGATCAGGAAGTGAACTTGCAACCCCTTGATCTGCAGTGAAATCCTCTGCCGCTGAGCTATAACTGTCCCAATGTGTTAGTGTGTGTTCATTTGTAATATAAGCCTGTACCATACAGTTAGAAAACTGGCGTGAAAAAACAACTACAGTTTCACATGGTTGCTTGCTCACATGGAATAACAACACCAGCCCCAATCGAACCATGACTTTTCCTCCATAGAGTCACACTGACAGGGACAAGGCTTTGAGAAGCTCCAGAAGGCTTGCAGGAGGCGTGTATGCATGTTTTGCAGCTGCAGACAGAACACAGCCTTCTCAGGCCTCTTTAATCAAGCTCTGTCTGTGGAACGGGAAGAGTGGTCTGCAGTGAGACATATTACTTCACCATGTTATGACATTATCTTCGAGAACATTAACTTGTGCATTCAAATAAGCAATTATTGTGAGGGGGTGTTGAAAGGGCAGAATCTGGATGGATGTGAGCGGGATTTTGTAAGGTGCAGGGTGCATTAAATATGAATACTGATGTTAGGTGCTAATGAGGTGGAGAAAGCGTTTATTTTTAAGTGTGGATGTTTGAGTTGATGTGTGTTCTGGTGAGCATGTTCATCCCTTTGCTTGTGTGCATATCCGTGGACGGGCATATTTGCATGTAGGTGTTGGGAGTTGCGTGTATGTGTGTGTGTGCGTGTGTGTGTGCATGTGTTTGTAGGTCCTCTCCAGCGCCAGGGCCTGGGAGAAGGTGCCGCAACTTGACCCATCACAGTTTAAAGGCAGGGCGAAAGCAGAGCAGCTTACCGCAGAACCACCAAAGGCCAAGGATCAGTGTTAGAGTCAATCCACTCTTCAGTGCTGACTGCAAGAACACTCCCCCTCCAACTAAACCCCTCTCTCTCTCTTCTATACCTCCTCCCTCTGTTCTGTCTCTGGCCCTCTGCTCTCCTTCCGTCTTCTCGATTCCTTTTTCTACCTGTCCATCTCTTACTCTCTACATCCTTCCTTCTCAGTCTCCCTCCCTCTCTTCATCCCTCCCCTCTTTACCTCCTCGTTTGTCGATCCCTCCCTCCCTGTCTCCCTCTCTCCCTCCCTCCCTGTCTCCCTCTCTCCCTCCCTCCCTTCCTCCCTCCTCTCAGGCAGTTTGTGCCTAAAGCAGCAGGAGGGAATCCAATCCAGCAGGGTCCTCTGGGTCAGGGGATGTGGCCGCCACAGTCAAAGCAGCTAAGCTTGTCTCTCTCCAGCGGGCTGGTCCAAATCCTGGGTCTCCCTATCGACTCAGCCTGCTCCCACCTATCTCTTCCGGGGCAGTCTAAATCCTAGGCTTTCATATTTAATCAGGCCCAGCCTCAGGACTGAATGGCACGCAGTAGGATTATTAGATAAGGGGCTGAAAATGTGATTGTTGTGCAGTTTGCCTCCTAGGAAAACTGTATATCTGACTGGCTGTATATCTGTCTGGCGGTATATCTGACTGGCTGTATGTTTGACTGGCTGTATATCCGACTAGCTGTATATCTGACTGGCTGTATATCTGACTGGCTGTATATCTGACTGGCTATCCTCACAAGAGTTTATTTCAGGCTGTAACTGGCTGACTGTATCTTGCAGTCCCTGTAATTCAAGTGTCACTGAGCCCACCTCAGAGCAGGAGAACGACATGGCAGTTGGGTCATGTTGGGTTTTTCCATCTCCAAGAGGTGGGTGAGGCTGTGTGGGCAGGATCTGGAGCAGCCAGTCCAGTCGGACAGCCAGACCCTGGCATCGACCCTGGCACTGCTCTGTGGGACACTTCCTGCCTGCGAGATGGCTCGCTCTTTCCCTGTCGCTCTGCCATCGCTCCGTCATCCCTCTGTCTCCGAGCCTGAGGAGGAGGAGCCAAGTCAGGTCTTACCCTGTCTCACACCTCTTCAATGTTTGTCTCTCTCTTCCCTCTCTTCTCCCTCTTCTCTGCTCTCTCTTCTTTCTCCTCTCTCTTTTCTCTCTTCTGTCTCTTCTCTCTCCTCTCTCTTCTGTTTTTTCTGTCTTCTCTCTCTCCTCTCTTTTCTGTCTCTCCTCTCTCTTCTGTCTCTTCTCTCTCTCCTCTCTCTTCTCTCTCCTCTCTGTTTTGTCTCTCTGTGCCTCCCTAGATCACCACCTCTCACTTCCTGCCCCTGTGTTTTCCGTCCTCCATCTTGCCATCTCTGTCTCTTGCCTGCTCTCTCGCTCTGTCTCTCATTCCCCCCCCCCTCTTGCAACCCTTTACCCATCCACCCATCTGTTAGACGACAGAAAGCCACTTGGCACCAGTGGCCCCTCCTCTCGGGAATGAGAGCCTCTTCCTGGCCAGGAGGGATGAGCTTCCTCCTGACCTCCATTTAACCTTCCGGGAACCTCTCCGCTCCGGCGTGTCGCCTTGAAGTGAGCCGCCGCCGTCCTCGCTCATGCACCGTCCCTCTCTGTCTCTGTTTCCGTCTCGCTCTGTTTTCCTCTGTTTTCGAGCCTTTTACCGTCTCTCTTACTCTGGAGATTTGTTTCCCTCTCTCTCCCTCTTTCGCTCTCTCCATCCCTCTCTCAACCCCCCTTTCCTCTTTCTCTCTTTCTCTGTTTTCCGTATTGTTTTTTGTTTGTCTCTTTCCCCAGATGTGTTCCTCTCAGCCGGTCAGTCGGCCTGTCCGTCAATCACTCTCAGTCTCCGCCCCAGTCCTGCACTTCCTGTATCGTACGCCAGCTCTCCTTTCTCTCTCTTTCTCTCTCCCTCACTCCCCGTCTGGAGAGAGAGGGTTTTCTCTGGACAACAGCCTCATGATCGGGGCTACTGGCTGGCCTGCTGTGCGCCCCCTCACGCTGAGTACACGTCAGCGAGCGCACCGTGGAGGCAAGCGGACCACCATCGATTTCCCGGGGAATGGCTCCATGTTTTGTTTTCCACCGTGAACGAGAGGAGAAGGCATGAGAATCATGTGAAGTGAGCTTCCAGAGAGCTGACATCAGCTAAGATTGAATTCATTGAGCGGTAGCGTGGTGAAGAAGCCCAGGTGCGATCATGAATCTGAACAGACTCAAATCTGCGGTCGGCATCAGAAAAGTCCAGCCACGTAGATGTAAGCATATGAGGAACAGGGGAAACATTTCAGTCGAGATGTGCCTGCTTCTTACTGAGGTCAGACGTCGCTTGCATGGTTTTTAGTGGATGGACTGACACCTCACACAAAGTAAGCAATCAATGGATGGATTTATTGATTATTGAAAAGAGGCTGTGGTCAACAGCTTGTGGTACCACAACCACATCCTGAATCTGTAGACCTGAAGAATACCCGCATGGCAGAGCAGTAGAAGTTTACATTGACGTGTTTGGATGGGCTTGATACCTATATTCTGTTTAATGGGCGGGTTTGGCATTTCTAAAAGCCTGAATGTGTGGGCCCACAGTAAAGAAAGACTGTCAACTCAGCTCTTGTTTCAGCCTTTGTGGCAGGCTGGAAATGTAGATAGAGCTGACACACATCCCCTCTGTCAGCATTTCGGTTGTGGCTCTCTCCTCCTCCTCCTCTCTCCTCCCTCCTCCTCTCTCCTCCTCCTCTTCTCCCTTCTCCCTCCTCCCTCCCTCCCTCCCTCCCTCCCACCCGTAGACCTCCCCGCGTGTCAGATTTCAGTTTGAAACCGAGCCCTGCCAGCCCAGCTTCTCTCACGTGTGTCCCAGGATGGTGTGTGTTCACACACACACACACACACACACACACACACACACACACACACACACACACACTCATAGAGAACGTGGGCAGAGAGACCAGCCTTGCTGCAGCTCTCTCAGGCTCTCCTTCAGCAGAATGACAGAGAGACCAGATGCCACACACACAAAGACCAGATGCCACACACACACAAATACACAGACTAACAGACACACAAATATATGCATGCACATACACACATCCTCCCCCACCTCACACACATTCACATACACACTCACCTACACACCTACAAACACACACATACAGACACACACACACACACACACATGTAGTAGGAATATATCCTGCCCAGCTGCCCGACCTCACCCTGGCAGACTGAGAGAAGGAAGACAGATAACTGAACCATATCTGGAGTCTGTATAATTACCCATCATCATACATACTGTAATATTTCCCTTATCGCCCAGTTCAGTGGCTCATCTCTGAAGCAGGGCTGTGTGAGGGAGAGTGTGCTTAGCAAGGGCTTCGTTTCAGAAGAGGAGGGGGGTGGGGTGCAAAGTTAAATGCAAAATGGATGAGAGTACAATGGCACCATTTTCTCCGCCTCATTATTCATTGCCGAGTTCCTCAGGTCTCGTTGGTGGCTGAGTCCTCCGCCTGTGGAGCCAGCATGCTCCTTGCACAGCTGAAACCAAGCGAGCAAGGCAAGACAATGCTGCTGGGAACAGCTCCAATCGGCTTCCTGGTAAATCCACACCGGATCCGCACAGCCTACAAGAGATGAGAGTGAGATGAATAATGCGTTCATTTAGCCGACGCACATATCCAAAGCCGTATATTCAATGGGGGGGGGGAGAGAGATTCAAATCTGCAACCCTCTTAATCCGCTTCACCATTGAGCCATGCCGGTCACCACACGAACGATAGGCATACTGGGACTGAACCCACCCAAAATCCAATTTGGGTTTCTGTGAGTCTAGCACTTTGCCTCTAAGGCTGATTTAGCACACCTGGTTTTAATAATAAGCTGGCCTGTCTGAGGAGCTTAATCAGGTTAGTTCCAACTGAGGGGAGAGGAGACACAGACAACACTGTGGCTCTCCAGGAACAAAGTCCCGATTCAGGCGTCATGGTTGTTTAAGGTTAGTGGGCATGCTAAGCAGCCACCTCTGTCACAGCACCAGGAAACAACCCTGGTCTGATCACAGTAGCTCCCTCTCCAGCTCCGTGACACTGCTTCGGAGAAGGGCTGTACAAATGTAAAAAAATATCATCGTGCAGACACTTTGATCCCAAGTGGCGTACGGTAGAGGGGAGATTTGGTCTGCTTTTCATGCGCTCTAACCACTGAGCAAACCCCCCCCTCCCCTCCCCCCGTATGGCAGAGGAGTGAGATTATCTGTGTCTGCATCCTGTGGGTGAGATTGATGTCCATTGTTTTTATGGTTGGTGGATACACTCTGTGTATTGGTTGTGACTATTCTGAGATGAAATGACAGCAGGTTGAAACGCCCTGAATTGTCAGAGGCAATGGGATAGCAGTTTGGAATTCATATCATCTGTGCCTCATAAATCATACGTTCACTAACTATACTAACATGAATGAGCCATTCTAATCACCTGCGAAACAGCCTCAATTAAAAACTTGTACGGCATTATATCTCTTTTCGATTCACAAGCTGGTGGCCACCTCCCCACCCTATCCTATTTTATACCGTTCCGCGCACCGCTCCCCTTGTTCATCCACAACATTCTGATGTTCTAGTGAATGCACAGAGAAGGCGCAACCCGCGAAAGGTGATGACAATCCTTCCGCATCGCAGTCTCTTTTAAGTAAGACATGACACGGTTGACGAAAAGGAGGGAAGAAGTTTCTCTCTGCTAAGTCGTTGGTCAGCAGGTGCCTGGAGCGGATCGGAAACCTCTTACCGGAGGGAGTGAGGAGGACGGAAGGACGTGCGGTTTGGTTGGGCGTGCCTTTGGAAGTCCGGAGCTTAGAGATTGGATCTCACCGTCCCCGCTCACCTACGGGGCTATCCGTGGAAGCCACGCGGTTGAACTGTCACCGTAAATCACTTACGGCCGTTTGTCACTTGCCCAGAGAGGCTGATTGAGACGCAGTTCGAAAGGGGCGAAGGCTCCGAGTTTCTGCCATTCCCTTACTTGCTGTTTGTTTGTTTTTTGCGCTCAACCGGATGGATTAAAATAAATCGTTAACGCGTTGTGGGAGGCTGCAGGACGCATCTCGCTCTTGCATTAGGAGCATCACCGGACACGCCCGGACCCAGTGTTTGGACTAAGTTCAAGGTTACTGCATCATTCTGACCGAGATCGCAAATAACGTTATATAAAGCTTAGTGTCTGGGAAAAAACAGTCTTGTTTATTCATGGGAATGTGAGCCGAGTGTTCATCTTATAAATATAATCCGTGGGTTTATGCTTTCCTCCACTGGATATTGGGGCTGAGAAAAGAAAGACATTTTGACAGGGCGTCGCAGGCTACGTGGATCTTTGGATGCATTTGTCCAGGTTGTTCAAGGACAAAGTGGCGTGTCTGTAGCTGAAGTGAAGCGAGTGAGGTTTTTGTTATCGTGCACATACGCCTAACAGAGAGACTATGACCTTATAGTCGGAGTAGCGGCTTTTCAAATGTTATCTACATGGCTATTCCCATCGGTCTGTCAGCGTGCGTGTTCGCTTGCCCCGCGGCGGGTGGCTGTACCTGAAGCATATCTCCGTTCTGCGAGCGCGTCTGCTTAACCGCTGCCATTCCACTGCGCTGCCCACTCAGAGCTGGGTAGAGCACCCTCGGGCGCCTCCGTTTCACTCTCGGTACGAGCGGATCTCAGTAAAAGGACAGGCTTGGAAAGTTCGAGAGGGACACATCGTCAATCATCTTCCCACCAAACGGGGCGAGTCTCGACAAGAGGAGCCAGGAGGGAGTGAAACCGACACAGGTATGAAAGCTAATTCAGAACGTGCCCATAATGTGTTGCCAGCATATGTTTGGAAATGAAATGGCGTTTTGTGCCACTTGGGATCTAGAGAGGTAGTCTTGGCAATACGAGGCTACTCAGGCATTGCAGCAGTTTCCATCTGAACTCTTAATGTGATTAAAATACCGACACTTATGCAACTACTACTGTTATTTTATACCAAACAAGCATGCAATGAATCATTATTTCGCCAAATGACCATTCTGAGTGGAGGTCTGTTTGTAGAATATGTATTGTCTACTTCTATCAATTCGCGAACCAGAAAACCAGAAACCAATTGGACTCAATAGGGTTGTGTGTATGCATAAGCAAATTCACGAGCTTCTGGTAATGCCGTGCGTATTGGCTCGCCTTTAGTTTTGGCCGCATTGGAATGTCGCTCTGCGAAAAAGGCTCCCATTTTAGGAGATTTCCAGTTCACTGCTGTGTCAGATGTCTAATCTGCATGATTTAGGTGACTGGCGTTGCAATCATCCCCAATACATTATTTACCATGTATTGGATAACATAGAGCGGTGAACGGGGATCTCCGTGTAAGCTGCAATCAGAACTGGGAGACTTTCCGTTTTGGTGGGAAGAGAGGACACCGTGGAGAGCTCCCGTGAAATGCTGCGCTTGAAACTTCACATTTGCGAGAGCCGGAGGGCGCTCACATGATGCGGTAGACATGAAAAAGCTATTATGTATTCCTTATCTGGCGCACGGCCTATTATGGTAGCGTGACTCAAGCGAGAGTTTTACTCCATAACCGTTGCAAGGTGAGGTACTTTTATCACTATGGATCTCATGCATCCACCCACGCAATTACTTTCAGCTAGACAGTCACGAACACACACACGCACGCACGGATGGACACACAAACACAACCACTCAATTTTACTTCCTAAATACACGAGTAGTCTTTTCGCTGAGGTCAACCTACACTGTAATTAAACCAAACGTATAGCGGACGTGCTTGGATTTGAAGGTCGCACCTGACAGCAATCTGATAGCCTTTTGAAAGTTGACATGTTGAACGTGCAGCAATTAGCATGGTTGCATGGGTGTGAAAAGCTTGCCTTCTTCACTGGCTGACCAACACCTTTCTACAACCATATAAGGAAGTGTCTGCACGCATAGCCGAGAAACACTGGGAACGTGTGAGACTGGCATGATGACGCATCCAACCAACAGGACAGACAGACAGACAAAACACAGAACAACGACAGACAGACAGACAGACACGACAGACAAAAAGTAGAAATGGGACAAACAAGCCAGCAACGGCTAGCACACAGGCGGGCGCCAGACAGTAAGACAACTGGCAGACAAGCACACAGACTCAGACAGTAGCAGAGCGGACAGACAGCAACGGACAAAGCATCAGCCAATAGGCCTGGCAGATGGACAGATTGTCTTTAATGAATAAATGATGTTCCCATAGCCGTCCTCTGCTTGCTCCTCCTCTGGTCTCTGGGTTGATAGCGTGATCTATCTGGCGCATGACCCCACGCCTGCCCAGCTCAACTCTACTCACTGCTCTGTTATTCATGGACGGGCCACAGGGTAGGATGAAGCTGCTTTCAGCCCACTCCTATACTGGGCTCAATGCTCGGGATCCTGGAGAACTGGCCAGGGTGTGCGTGCGTTCTGGTGTCTGTGTGGTCAGCTGTGTGTTAAAGTACGTAATCCATTGTAAGAGTGTCTTCCAGCATGTGTGCGTATGTGTGTGTGTGTGTGTGTGGATGTATTTAGGGTGTATGTGGGTGTATGTGGGTGTATGTGTGTGTATTTAGGGTGTATGGGGGTGTATGTGTGTGTATGTGTGTGTGTATGTGGGTGTATGTGTGTGTGTATGTGTCTGCTTGCCCATGGGTGAGATTAGGTGTCTCTGGCTGGGGCTAGAGCAGACAGATGAATGACTTCCAGGCAGCTTCAGCACCAGGCAGGCTGGCCTGTCACTCAGCCCAGAGACCACACTTGGTCCTTGGGCTGAGAATGTTGAACAGAGTGGCCCATTACGGAAACTCCGCCATGTCCCCAACACGCTAAAACGCCTGCGGGCAAGACAGCTACCATCATTCCTTTTCTGTGGGCTCCAGAAAAGACACTCCCCCCAACTCCCATTCTCATCTTGTTTAATGGTTCCTACCCCATGGCTACTATGTCCCTGTGTGTTACGGCTGATGTGTTCCTGTGAGTGCAGCGTATAGAGTAGTTATATTCGCGCACACGAATACTTCTCTGAGATTCACTCTGCAGAAACATACTTGTTCACGGCTTTACAAAACTGCCTTCCTACAGGCTGTACAGTGCTGATCCTGAGGATTCAAACCCCACTGGCACACTCTGTCATGATCCGGTGGAACACACACGCACGCACGCACACGCGCGCGCATGCACGCACACACACACACACACACACACAGATACACACACATTCAAAGCCCCTGTTTATAGGAAGGCCCATGATAGTCAGTGATATAGCTTGAAATAGCCTGTGACAATAACACACACTAGTCTTGGCAGAGTAAATATGGCCCTCAGATTCAACTCAGTTTAAGACCGCTCTCCTGCTGAGACCTGTGAGTCTTTAAAAAGGGGCTGGAGACGGAGGGAGGGAGGGAGGGGTGAAAGAGGGGAGAGAAAGAAGAGAGCAAGTGAAGGTGGGGGGACAGTGCGTTCTCCTGAATCCAACATGTCCATCTTGGGCAGCGCATGGAGTGTTTGTGGCTAGAGCGTGAATAAATGGCAGCCAATTATGTGGATCGGCCTAGTGTGAACGGCGGGACGCTTGCTGTCAGCGATCAGCTAAAAATAGACCCACCGTGAACCCAAAAACTAGCTGCTCTGGGCCAAGCTTCTCTTGCCGCAGCGGCTGCAAGCTAATTGGCAGAGTTTTGTGCTCTCCCTCTCTCGTAGCTTTGTGCCTGTGTGTGTCTGTGTGTGGTGGGGCAGAGGGGGGGGGGGGGGTTCCTCGTTATGGAGCTACGGAACAGCGAGGCCCGCCACACCGCAGCGACGATGATCATCACCGCACCCCGCCATCATCGCGTTGATAAACGCGCGATCTCCTCCGATGTTGGTTTTCTAGGCAGGGTGTTTTTGCTCTCTCTAGACTTGGGCACAACTGAGGCACAGACGATGGAAGCTAAATGCGCAACGCATAAACGGGCCACATCAGGCATGACATGATGGCAGAGAAGGAAGGCTGGAGACGTGGCTGTCTGTCTGCATGGCTTCCTAGCCTGCTATGGGGATGTCCAGATGCATACTGCATATCCAGAAGGGATTACATTGTAATGATGTGTAGAATGCTAATTTCCTGGATATACCACAGACAGAAGAGATGGATGGGGAGTTAGTTTAAGGACGATTCAGCCTCACTCCTGTGAAATGGAATATTTGTGCAGATAATGTGGAGCCTGCCCCGTGGCTAATTGGGTTCAAAGTGGCCGACTTCAATTGCAAAGGTGAAATGGATTAATGATCAAGCTTTGGTTCGCATGACATTGTTTACTATTGTTGGAGTACATGCACAGATATGATTTAATTAATAGATTAATTTATTCATTAGGAAAGACAATTGAAATTTTCCTCCATCCCTCTCTCCCATCCCTTCCATCTCATCTCGTCCGCCAACCCTCTCCTCTTTCCGGGCCCTCATCTCCTCCTTGTCATCCTCCTGCCGTCTTCCTGTGTCCACAGTGGAGCTTGGTCTGCTGTAAATCCCTCTGTAATGACAGAGTGATCCAGGCAGACAGGCCTTGCCTGAACAGTGCCTCTCAGAGAGATGGCAGGACTAAAAGCTTACCCTTGTGCCTCTCGTCCTCTCCTCCATCCCTCGGTCAAAGGTGACGTGCCTCTCTCACCCAGCTCTGCTAGCCCTCGTCCTGGCTCACCTCTTGCTCAATTAACCCGGCCTTCCCCGTAGTCATCCACTCCCTCCTCTTCCTCCTCCTCTTCCTCATCTGTCTTTCCCTGTCAGCGTTCTGTCTTCCCTGTGATGGAGGCTGCAGGGGAGGTTGCAGTATTCCGCATCAATATGAACACTCCTCTCTCCATTCCCCTCATCTCGCTCTCGCTCGCTCTCTCTCTCTTCTCCATACCGTAGGTTACGACATACATTAGTCAGTGTCTGCAGGCGACAAGCTTCATTTCCTGGTCTTGTGAATGGGGCCATGGTTGACATCATTATAGAGCTGAATAATGTTGTTGCTGCTCAGTTGGGCTTCAGGCCACCGTGACTCAGCCGTGTAGGGAAGCTGTTCTTGTGAGGGGCGGGGGGGGGGACAGGATGCTGTCTCTGGGAAGGGCGGGACTGCAGACTGCAGATGAGTGGTTGGGTGACTGAAGAAGGAAGGGTTGGGGAGGCAGGTTTAGGTGAGGTGAATGAGGTAGGAGAGAGATTGAAAGGTGGGACACACGAGTGAGATAGGCTGAGACTGAGGGTGAGGTCCCTTGGGCCTCTTCCCCTATAGACGGGGTGAGACGAGCATGCTTTTCTGCGCGTATGACAGGACTTAAGTACAATAGAGAGACCACATGAGGAATGAGTGTAGAAGAGTGTGTGTAGTCAACGGCGGTGGTGTTGATAGTGAGGCTCGTTCCTGAGCGTGGTGCCCGCTCCAGCTCCCTGCGACCAGCAGAGTAGATGGTTGTGTATGACAGGGAGGAACTGAGAGAAGATAGGCTTGTACAGTAGATCGTAATCAACGAGAGAGAGAGAGATGGAGGGGGGGGGTGAGATAAGAGGTCATGATTGCCTTCCCTCACGTCTCGTAAATCACCACTGGGCGAGTGTGTTTGAGCGTGTGTTTGAGTGAGTGTGTGCGTGTGAGTGTGATCCCTCAGGATCATATCCCCTGGAAGGCTATTGAGGTGTCTGAAAATGAGAAGAGATTAAAGATAGGGGGGGTGGAGCAGGTTATAAGGGAAAGTGGTAGCGTTTCTGTAGATGGGGGTACTGGGAGGTGGGGGCTGGGGGCATGGAGTTGGAGGGTGGAGACTAGAGAAATATTAACACCAGGGCCTAGACGTTTATGATGGCCTAATAGTCTCCTGTTCCATTACACATGATGGATCAGCACGTAGGGGCAAATGTGCGTGCATGCTGATAACGTATCACCCCCTGAGGGGTAAAACACATGGTGGTGCTTTAGAATCAAGTCCTTCCAATGGAACAGCCTTGCCTGTCCGCGTTCACTGAGACCAGCAGGAATCAAACCCTAACTGAATCATCAAACCCCAACTGAAGCATCAAAACCCAACTGAAGCATCAAAACCCAACTGAAGCATCAAAGCCCAACGGAGCCAGCCTGACTTTCTACCGTTAGACCAAAGTGAGGAATCGTGTCTGCCACAGCTCCGATAGGATGGCGGTTCCTTTGGTCTAACGGTAGAGCCAGGGTGTGGGCCAGGTGGGGGGTCGGACCCCCGCTGCTTAGACAGGCGATGGAGAAACAGAGGGTCAGTTCCTTTGTGGGTCTTGTTACGATGATAATGAGGAGAGGGTGTCCGGTTGAGGAGGGTGTGTGTGTCTGTGATGGACCACACATCAGGTTGAAAGAAGGTCAATACGGGATCAATAAAGTATTTTCCTCTCATTGTGGAAAGGCACATCATGGGCCAGATGATCTTTTATCGGTGTGTTAGTGAGCAGAGCTATTCACAAATTGCCCTGACGCAAGCCCAGACACCGCTGTTAATCTGGCATGGGTCGTTTATACTGAACACTTACTCTCCACCTCACCCCGTCTGTCTCTGTCTCCACATCCTCCCTCTCTTTTTCTCTCGGTTTCCTTCTCACTCGCTCTGACTCACCTGCGCTCCAACCCTGGCGAACGGCGAGGTGGAGTGCGAGGCAGGACCAAGTAGCATAGCATAGCATAGCAAGGCATAGCGTGGCATGTTGCGCGCAGCCGAGCACATGAAGGAATGAAACAACTTAGTTTAGCGTAACATAGCTCAGCATGGTCTTGCATGGAATAAAGTATCATTGTATAGACTAGCGTTGCGTAGCAGGGAGGGAGCAGATTGCCTCTGCCTAGGGCAGGTTGATAGGGCCCTGATAGCTTGATGGGCCAATGAAGCTGGGATTGATGTTCTCACTCACAGCAGCTGCTATCCATCACCACACCCACCGCACATGTCCACAAACCCTAAGCGAGAAGGAGGGAGGGAGGGAGAGAGAGAGAACACGCGAGGGGAGGAGGGAGAGTGTGAGATGATGGCGTGATTGGCAGAGGGGTGGGATGAGGGCTGAGTTCAAAATGTCTCCCTGTCTACCCTTAGCATGCTCTCATTTCCTCCCTGCAAGAGAAATAAAAAGCTTTTGGGCGGTTTAGAGAAGAGTGTTGAGGGAGGGAGCGGGCAGCCATATTTGTCATGTCACTCTATCCATCAAAGGTCCATTAGGGGCGAGTGAGGGAGTTGAGATTGAACAAGTGAACACTCTGGGAGGTAGACCAAAACATTAGGACACCGTCTCCGTTCTCTCAGTTGACTCTTATATGCTGCGTGTGCATGTCTTCCAGACAAGAAATTGTAGCCGTAAAAGCTTGGCCAGGTTGTAAGTCAATCAATGGCTTTAATCAATTTGTAATTTGGAAAGTGTGTGTGTGTGTGAGAGGGAAAGAGAGGGAGCGAAAGTTAAAGTGGTTTTAGAATGGTTTTAAAATATTGTTTATCTGTCATTTGCAGACTATGCGAGTGCTATGAACCTAACACCTCAAGCCGTCTAAACCAAACGGTTACGGTTATGCTGTTAACACCTTTTGGTGTCAGTTCTAATTGCACAGTAAATACCTGAAGTCTTCTTGAGCAGTGCATAATCGCTTCACAATTTCATGTTAGTTTACTGTCATTGCCAGGGCTAGCATTGGTTCCCCAGTGTTTGGTGTGTGTGTGTGTTTGGGGCCAGAACTCAGGTATCAGCTGTCCTCAGTGGCGTTTGATGGGACACCCTGTTGTTAAAAGACAGAGAGAGAGGGAGGCGGAGAGAGGGGATGGAGGTTAAGAAGAAAGAGAGAGAGAGAGAGAGAGAGAGAGAGAGAGAGAGAGAGAGAGAGAGAGAGAGAGAGAGAGAGAGAGAGTCTGACAGAAGATTTGGAGCTTGTCCCTCTCAGATCTCAGAAACCATTAATTTTGGAACTCCTCATCAGCGCTCCAAATCGAGCCGTGGCACTTTCAAGAGCTAATCGCTCATTTGCGTCGGCTCTTTCTGACAGTCGTTATCGGTCCTGCCTGTTCATCCGCCCATTCTCTAGCCCAATTTCTTTGATTCCCCCTGCTCGTTAGATGCGTTGAACATCATAACTAACCAGGGGATCCTCACGACTGGTTCTCTTTCCTTTCCTTTCACAAGCCGGCAGCGTCGCTGGAGTGAAAGACCACGAGCTGGATTCGAGGCGAGGGGCCGGCTACCTCCATCGCAAGGCAGTCTGTCGTGCCGCTCCAGGGCTTTCTTCCGCATCCATTATGAGATAGATGTTTTGTCAGGATCATATAGAGTTCGATGCCAACCTCTCTAACTTTAGGTCACAGTAATGCTGTAGTGCAGGACGCGGAGGTAGAGTGGATTCATTAGAATGTGTAGAAGCAATAAAGGGAGCATTTGAGGCCAAACGATGATTTTCAGTCTTTTCATAGAAAACAGTACCACTCCGAGCCCACTATGAAATTATCATTGATTTAATATCATGCACATCAGTGTTCTCTCTGGGCTAATTACTATAGAGTGGACAAACATCTCCTTTGGCCCGAAGGCCCTTGTTCAAAGAGGGCAGCTTTAATACCCTCCGAGGCTTTAGCCTACGTCCCTGGTGAAATATGTCCAGCCGCATAATAAAACAAACTCGTAGCTATTCTTTATTTCCTGCCAGGTATAATGAGGAAGAGGGAGAATAGAAATGGAAAACTCACAAGAGTGTGTAAGGACAAGACACACACACACAGCAGAGATGTGCCAGCACACACGCACACACACACAAACCGCACAGACGGTCTAATTCACAGTGTTTGGAAGAACACAAAGGTAATACAGCGGTATAGTGTGCATCCGAGAGGCATAGGTAATTCTATTGTTGTGAAATAGTGTGTGTAAGTGCATAGTGTGCTGGCGTGTGGTATGCGGTGAGAGGAGAGAACACGAAGAGGAATGGGAGGCAGAGAGAGAGACAAAGAAAGAGAGAGAGAATAAGAGAGAGACGTCAGCAAGAGGGTGAGAGAGAAGTAGAGAGAAGAAGAGATCAATCGAATTTAAAAAATTGGGTGACTGTAGAGAGAATGTCTCCTCTCTCCCAGTGTTATTTTACTCTTGATGTATTTCCTATGAAAGGGACCCTCATGCATATTTCATGCAGTGTTCAGAGTGTGGGCGTGCTGGCCAGACGGGAGAGGAGGAGGGTAGGATGGGCGGAGGACGGCGAAGGGGGCGGGCGCCATGACACACACAGGATAGGAGGTGGAGTGGGGAGGGTGCGCGGGGGGGCGGAGTGGGGAGGGGCGGGGGGCCTCTGAAACCTAGCTGCTCACCAGAGTGCGATCAAATCAACTACAGTGCTACATTCACTTGAACAAAAGTGACAAAACATGCACATTCAATACCCAGTGGTGTGTAGTCAAATGTAATTCGTATTCTCCAAACCTTTGGCGCGTCTCCTCTGGATCTTCGCATCTCTAATAGCCGGACCTTTTCGTACAGTATCTAGTGGCGCACAACACACCACACACACACACCATGCGCGCACAGCACACACACATCTTCATCAGACTGTGGTTTTAGTAGTTATCATTCTAGGGTCTTTGGGCCAACTTTCTACTGGAAGCTCAAACAATAATTATGGCCTCCATCTTGCTTTCCCTCCTTTCTCACTCTCTCCATTTTGCCTCTCTCTCTCTCTCTCTCTCTCTCTCTCTCTCTTTGTGGCTCTGTCTAACTTCTCCATTCTCTATCCTCAATATTGTCCATCCATCTCTGTCCATCTATCCATCCCCCCCTATTACCACTCTCTTCTTTCTCCCCCTCTCTGCTTCCTACTTTGTCTCAGACATTAGATTTAGCTACATCTGTTTCTCTCCCTTGACTCTTCCTACCTCCCTCCATGGATCTCCATTCATCTCCATCTCACCTCGTCTCAGGCGTGGCCCGCCAAGCCAACCTGTGCAACTATTGTGTCTTCTGGAGAGACAGGGAACAGGTCAGGTTATTCAAACTCTCAGTACCATGGTTTACTGAAAGACTCTTGTATTTTTTCATATTTGATGGAATTTGCCATCATTTCCAAACGTCAGCTCTAGTTTGTTCTTATTGTTCAGTGTGTCTTAGTTGACATGCCTTCTCTTCCTTCTCTTTATCCGATGCTTCTCAAGCTCTTTGTGCATCTGTGTGTATGTGTGTGTGTGTGCGCGCGCGTGTATGTGTGGGTGTGTGTGTGTAGCTCAATCCAGCATGTTGGCATCAGTGTGTTTACGGCTGCCAGCATTTGACAACCCAGGCAAGCAGATTGGACAAACCAACAGTGTGAGTAGGTGTGTGTGTATGTGTGTGTGTGTGTGTGTGTGAGTGTGTTTGCGAGCAAAAAGGAGAGAATGAGGAGATGAAGGAGAAGAGAGCAAGAAGGACAGACGCTTTTGTGTGGAGAGACTGCAGTAACGGAGATTGGCAGAAGGACGTTCATATATGATACTGAGTGTGGATGTTCTGGGTGGGGTGCTGGTGGTGGGAGGATGGAAGGGGCAGAGGGAGAGCAAGGATAGGAGGGCTAACCTACATTCTGCGGGTCTTTTTAAAGAATCACCTTGGGTAGTGCTGGGTGTGTGCTAGGTAGGTCTATCAGCCTCTCAACTCTTCCATCCTCTCCTCTCCTCTGCTCTCCCCTCCTCTCCTCTCCTCTCCCCTCATCTCCTCTCCTCCCCTCTCCTTTCCTCTTACGACTCCCAATCCTGTCGTCGTCTCTGATTGGCTAGGTCAGTTTTGAAGGATTCCTGTTCTATCTGGGGATTGGCTCTAATCTCTCCTATCTCTAAGGCCTCTCTGTAAGACAGCTGCTCTTTTTGAAGCCATCCCCAGGAGGAGCAGGGTCTGTAGACCAATCAGATAATGCGCTGCCAGGCCTGATGGTGATTAGATCGTTATTCCTGATGAATTTTCTGCCCTGCCATTTGAATTTTACCCATGATGCCCCAGGACCAGGATCTACAGACTGCTTGATGACAGGAAGTGACAAATGCCACCCATGGGTCATCAGCAGTCGACAGCAGTCTCCCAGTAACAATTTGGCACACGCACACGTGCCAACCAGGCACACATAAACACACACTCACAGACACACTGGCAAGAGGACAAAAGAAAATGCACATACTCAAGCACAAACTGCTTGAATCATTTATGAGGGTCCTAGAGAATCAACAGTGTATCAATCTGGTGTTGCAGTAGCACTGATTCTTGATCTCTGGGCCTGCCTGTGCGCTATTCTGCCTGCCCGCCTGTCTGTCTGTCTGTCTGTCCGTCTGTCTGTCTGTCTGTCTGTCTATCTGTCTGTCTGTCTGTCTGTCCATCTGTCTGACTTCCCGCCTGTCTGCTCTGGGCACCTCCTCCTCTGCGTCCAGCCCTCCCCCACACCTTGTCAGGTGCTAGGTCCAGTAATGGACTTTCCATGTAGCTCCATAACAATGGGGAACCATAAAGGAGAGAGTGAGAGACAGATACAGAGAGGCAGAGTGAGAGAATGTGTAAGAGAGAGTGTGTAAGAGGGAGAGAGAGAGAGAGAGAGAGAGAGAGAGAGAGAGAGAGAGTAAGAGAGGGAGACTAGGTGAGCAACATTCAGAGAGAGAGAGAGGGAGTTGAGAGAAAGAAAATCGAAAAGCTTAAGCAGTGAGAGTGCTTTGAAGTTATCAAACCCCTTATTTTATTCAAATAGAGGAAACAACAATTTGACCACACGTGAACCCAACTAAGCCATTCGATATACATAATACACACACGGACAATGCACACACAAATACACAATGGTCGTCTTTAGCTCATCAGTCAGTCAGGTTGTCGTCTTGTGTGTGTGAGAGGGAGAAAGCCAGAGAAGGGAGGTTGGGTCTTAGTCTGAGTGTGATAGATGAAGCAATATAAACATCATTCATGTCTTGAGGGAGAGGGACAGAGGCAGGGAGAGAGACATTCAAACCAAGAGAGGGAAGGTGGGTGAGAGGAGGAGGGATGGAGTTTGACGGTGAGAGAGAAAAAAAAAGGTCATTCCGTGGTGCACAATATATCAGGGCCGGTTCAGGATCACACACCCTGCTGAACACAGGTCTCCAAGGAGGGTGTCTTGGTCTAATGGTAGATGCTCAAACCGCCAGCCTCATGTGTAATTGTGTTGGTAGAAGGAGTCTCCACCAACAGATGACTTAGCTGTCAGCAGTGCTTTGATCAATTATAATTGCAAATAAATGAATTGAAGAATCTGAAGAGAACATCTTGTTTCTACATCTGAATGATTACAACATTATTAACTTGAAGCTGTCAATGTCCAGCGAATAGGTGTGGAATCCATAACTACTCCTCTCGTCTCGTCTCCTCTTCTCCCCTCCCCTCCCCTGCTCATACAAATGTTAATATATTCGAACTTGAGTGTCAGCATCAGCAATTTAGCTGCATGATCCTTGTTAAATCCAGATCCAACTGGAGAGAGAACTTGTAAACATTGATGCTCTCCAATTAGCATAAAAACGTAAAATAATGAAGAAGAAGGCTCTCATCGTGTTTACCCAACACGTTGCTCAGAATGCACACGCCGTCCATGAGCATCCCCAGACCGTCCAACCTCTGCTTGCCGTACACATGCTGTGCTCTCCGTGCACACAGGATGCACTGAACGTGCCGCCATGACACCGCCCAAGCGCGTTGAGGTCACCTCCGAAGGTTGAGTCTGGAAAAAGTCGCCCAATCAGAAGACAGCGGGAGAAAACAAAGGAGCGATCCGTACTGCGAGAAACATCAAGATCGAAGTGTTCGTTTTTTTTCTCCCTTTCTAAACGCTCTAACGTTTCCTTGTCAACTCCAGACAAATGAAGCCTGGCTTTTGATGAACAACAATGTCTAACAGGTCGCCAGGGCCGCGGGTTTTTGATGGCGACGAGGAGAGCATAACGCGGCGATGCTCCCACTCATTACTCGGAACGAGAGTTGTCACGGAAACAGATGATGGGGGCCCTTTTTAGAGGAGCTATGGGGTCATCTGTTCAGAGTGTGGACGGACGCTTGCCTCCTCTAATGGTTTCTACTCTCAACGAGACACACAATTCTCCCAACGCCTTCGCTGGAGACGGCCGAGCTTTCAGCATGCTGATTGGCACGTTCATCGATCAAAAGGTGGTGGGGATGAGTGTTTTAGGGGGGTTGGCTGGTGGGAGGGGTCAGCGTGATTCACTCCAGGTGAAGAGATGAGGGGGTGGAGGGGTGGAGAGAGGAGAGGAGCTGGGGTGGAGGGGTATGTGGGATGGGGTAGAGTTGGGGAGGGATGGAGGATGAGGAGATGAAAGTTTGGGTGATGGAAGGGTCAAACAATGCAGTTGCCAACTAGATATATTTTTTTATCTTCAATCGTCTAATAAGGTGGAGCCATAACGACATTGGCAGTGTTCCAAACCCCCTCTACTCCAGGAGATGCGGGGTGACGCTACCAGACCACAGGTAACAATAAGGGTAGCCTGGTGTCTGCAACTAAAGATTACAGCACACATTCCTCTCTCCATTCATTGTTGTATTATTTGCTCTCTATCATTTTTTCTCTCTGTCTCTCACCCTCATCCCCCTTTCAAACTCCCTCCCTCCGTCCAGACCCTCCATATTTCTCTGTCTCTTGCTCGGCTAATAATAGCCAAGCGGACGGCCATTTTTATGAGCGATAAAGATAATGGTTAGAGAGAAGATAGGAGTGTGTTTAATAGAGCTTCTCAGATGACCTTCACTTTCCCTCTCTGGGCATGAGTGCCCCTTCAACCCTGCCACCCTCACTGGAGCACTACTGCACATCAGACACTCTGCTATCGCCATCTCTCACTTTCTTTTTGCTCACCCTCATTATCGGTTTCTCCCTCCCTCCCTCGCTCCCTCCCTCCTTCCCTCCCTCCCATGCTCGTTCTCTCTTTGTTCTTCATCTCATTATCTTTCTCTCTCGTACCTCAGCTTTTCTCTCTCTCTCTCTCTCTCTCTCTCTCTCTCTCTCTCTCTCTCTCTAATACTAAATATATATCATCAATAGTTCTTTGTTTTGTACAGGAAAACAAACTGATAATCTTGTTGACATAAAGCTAATGGTCCTGTTAAAGTCTCTTCCAGAAGAACCTGCATATACTTCACTACGAATGCAACTGTGTGGCTCCTTTACAGAACATGATTTGATTACATAGCCTCTTAAATGTCTTCCTTGTCTCCAATTCATTGCACAGCATTGTTGGAAATGTAGAAAATATAACAGTACGGCCCCTTGGGCTGTGGAAGTGGAGATGGTGGATATATCATGGCTTGATGAAGGAGACGTGGCAGGACTCTGATCTCCCACAGTGTTTCAGATTGGTATCTAGTCATGACCTCTTCCCCAACCCCTCCTCTTCTCTCCACATGATTCTGTATCGTCTCTGCCCCAGGAACAGATTGTCAATGTTTGCTCTCATCATGAACAGCTAACGTAATACTGGAATGTGGCGAGACAAAACTCCAACCCTTTTTATTTGCTCGGGAACAGACCCTTCCATGGTGGGGCTGATGTCAAACTGAGATGAAGGGGAGTTGTCTCAGAGTTTCCCTCTATTCTGTTTGTTTAATGCTATGGCTGGCTCTGTGGACTGTAGCTAGCTCCCAGCTGACATTTATCTGTCCTAGCATTGTTTAGTATTGCTGCATAAACTTGCTGCTAAAGAAGCTTTTTAGTCCAAATATTAGCCTTGCTAAGCCTTTCACTTTAGTCCATTCCAGGCGGGTGAAGCCTGGCACTTGTCAGCACAGATGTAGAAACAAGCCTTGCACTCTCTAAATTAGCCTCGCTCAAACCAGCTCGGCCCTGCTTTTCCCCCTGGCCTCTCTCAGGTCAGTTTGTCTTAGTTTAGCCTGACAAAACCTATTTTAGCCTAGCTTAGCTCACTTGGCTCACTTACTACTTGGGACAGGCCCTGAATAATTCCCCTTTCCTTGTTCATCTCAGATTATCATAGTTTAGCCTAGTCTAGCCAACTTGGCTTACTCCTTATTACAGGGAGAGCTAGTATCCATTTAGGCTCTCTCCAGCGGATATTTAGTCGCCGTGGAGACGTGTTGTCAGGAGACGTTACCGCACATCTAAACAAGGTCGGCCCCTTCCAGAGATATCCGACACCAATTAGAGTTGCCAGCTAAATAAGATTATCATCATCCCGCTCCCAGGGAGCCTCCGGCAACTGTTGTGACCCAGTGATCTAAACCTGTGCTCTCTAGCTCTGTGTGTGGTGACTGGGCAACCTCCGCGCATTGTTTTTGTACTACTGCCTGCTTTGTCTCGGCTGCAAGATAGCCCACTGTAGCTTCATTATAGAATACATTTCCGTATCCTAATCTCAGTGTGCAAATCAATCAGTTCATCGTTTTGCTTACTTTTCTACGTCGCAGCAATAAGACTGAATCTTTTGGGTTGTTCTCGTGAGACTTTTTCATGACAGGAAAGGCCTGTCATGTAATTCCCTCGATGGATTCCTGATAGCACCTGAACCAGACAGATTACTCACGACTCTCTTACATCTGGCTAATCTAATGTCACGCTTTTTACACCTGACAAAGGGATTTGCGTATTGGCTCACCGTAGAATTAAGCAACTGTGCATGAAACACTTTCCTAGTACGTGATGAACACAGGGATGACGGTCATAATCCCAACGATGTTATATAGCCGTCTCCTAATCTCTCTTTGCACAATTTTATTGTGCGGTGGTAGTGTGTTGTGTGGTGAGTGTGTGTTTTTTTCTTTGTGTGTGTGTGTGTGAACACTTTGTGATACACGGATGTACTTAACTTCCAAACCCATGACTTACTTTAATTTTGGTCTTCTACTTTTGTGCACATCTTCTAGCATGTGAATGAAAAGGTAGAGATGATTGGGGATGTGTGAGGATGAGGTCTGGCTGTGGTGGCGGGGTGTGGGGGCAGGGGTGGGGCAGGGTGTGGGGGGCGGGGTGTGAGGTAGTCAGGCTTCCAGGGTATCACGTACACATGAGGAGGGACAGGAATGGGGTGGGAGGGTGGGGAGGGTGGGGAGGGAGGGAGAGCGGGGTAGGGGGGGGGGGGGCGAACCATCAGAACACAAATTTACTATCATGGAATAATTGCCACATTGTGTGGACGGATTTTTTTTTTTGTTGCAATTTCCACTCAGAGCCTGAGATTGTAATTTGCATCACTGTCACCCAATGCATCCGTGATTTAATACATCCCTCATCATTTAGCCTGGTCCATTTTCACTGCCATGTGTCAGATTAGCTGCTGATGGGACCTGATAAAACCTGACATCTACACCCCCACTCCTCTCTCCTCCTTCCCTGTCCACTGCCATCCTGCTCTCCACACACCACCCTACTTCAACCCTACACAGCCTCCTGCCTGGTTGAGGGAGACAGGAGAGGAGGGGTGATGCATGGGGGGAAACCAGGTGAGGAGGGCGGAGGTGAGGTGATCGCTGCAACAGCAAACGTCCTTCACCAGGTCTACCTTGACTGTGGCTCAGACACATATTGAAATGAGTGACCAGCATAGATCCATTTTCATATCCTTCATCTCCTCTCCCCTTCCCTCCCTGCTTCAGCAGTGCTACATTGTCCCCCCCCCACCTCCCCACCTCCCTCCCTCTGCCCCCCACCCCTCTGTCTCTCCTCCCCTCCTTCAAATCCTCCCTCCCTCTGACAGGAAGCCCAGGGCCTTATGAGGAATTAGGAACCATTAGGCGGAGCCACAGATGCAGGAGGGATTAAAAGCCGTGCCGCGCATGAGGAGGAGGAGAGGCCTCGAATTGTTGTCATTTAGAGAAGGGACGAGGCAGATAAAATAAACTTGGATGAACCTTCGAGGTGGGGTTAGATGCGCCGGCTGAAACGAATCGGAGTATGAAGCAAACATTTGTGTGGAGGAATCCCATCTGTGGGGCTGCCAGGGAGCGACAGTAGCCCAGTTTGGGAAGGGGACTGATTAGAAAAGGAGGAGGGAGGCCAGGCCAGGAGAACCAGCAGAAGAGACCCTCTCTCTTTCTCTCCCTCCTTCTTTTCCTCTCTCCCTCTTGCTCTCTTTCTCATTTTTCTCTCACACTGTTTCATTCTCTCTGTTTCATGCTCTCTCTCTCTCTGTCTCTCTCTGTCTCTCTCTTTCTCTCTCTCTCTCTCTTTCTCTCTCTCTCTCGCTCGCTGTTTTAACTCACTTTATTTTTCTCCTCTCTCTAACTCTGTTGTGTCTCTCTCTCCTCTCTTAGGAGTCAAAGCTTGCTGTGGTTGGTAGTTGAAGCTATAATAGTTGACTGAGATCAGCTGCCATGGAGCTCAGGGGTACTTATCTGGGCTTGATTGAACTTGCCTGGCGTGATGGAACCAATGGGATAGTCCTGTCTGGTACCCAAAGGCAGGATCAGGCAAACTCCATCATAATTTGCCTGACTCAGGTCTTCCGGGTGTCTTGTGTGTCTGTGCGTATATACTTTTCTCTCTCTCACTTTCTCTTTCTCTCCTCTCTCTCTCTCGCTCTCTCTTCCCATAAGTACTTCATCTGGTCCTTGTCCAGAACTACGCATATCTATCAATTTAATGAAACATTCTTGATTGACATGAATGTTCAGGTTGAACAATGTTTCCAAGGCAGTCCACAGTGAAGGTACTCGGTCTACGGTCTACAGTATAGGTGCTCTGCAGTCCACAGTAAAGGTACTTGGTCTACGGTCTACAGTATAGGTGCTCTGCAGTCCACAGTGAAGGTACTCGGTCTACGGTCTACAGTATAGTTACTCTGCAGTGCATAGTGAAGGTATATTTAGCTCTTTTACTCTCCGTCATTATTTTTCTTTTCCGCTCCTTTTTTTGGATCCCTCCCTCCCTCCCAGACCCAGATGGTCATGGCAGAGGATCACATCCCAGTGTAGATGAGGGCTGACGTTTCACAAACGACCGTCTGATGAGATCAGTGCGTGTTAATGGGGAACATTCGCCCAGCGTCAGTTAACAGCCGCCGCCACCCAAAAAACACGGCACGCGCTCCGACGAGGACGCACGGATACGTCACTGTCTGTCAGCGCTCTGTTTTCATCCAATTATTATGTTGCTTAACCTCTCCGCAAGCTCGTGTGTCTGACACTGCAGATCTGGTGGGGTTAATTATGGTCAGTGTTATTTATCTGGACAGGGGTGAGATGACAGGCATAATGGCTCGATGATTTGGGTAGAGCTGTTTGGAGATGAGGCTTGTTCCTGCTAATGAGCTTCATTGACAGAGGCGGAGCATTAATGACTGGTACAAACACCACCCCATTACCATCTACAGAGCGGTCAATCCATTAGCACCATGCTGGTTGTCTGAAATGCACCTGCCGGGAATCGAACCCTGGGTTTTCCGTTCCTGCGCCCGTTAGACCAAGGGGACGCTCTTGCAAGGCGACGGTTGCTCCTTTAGTCTTGATCGTTTCTCCGTACATGGATGTGTTGGAACCACCTCTGCTCTTCCTTCCCCAGCTGACAGCCTGATGGACATGACCACTACATTGAAGTCATTTCTCCCAGGACAACAACGTCTGTGTCCTCAGGTCAGCTACCTCGTCTTATCTCCCGACAGATTTAATTGGGTGAATAAGTCCTCGTCTCTCTGCGCCAACCAATTGGGCGAGAAGGGTAGTCTGTTGTCGGGTAGAACCATACATCACATGGATGGATCGAGCAATTAAGCTGTGTAGGAACAACTGCTCCTTCCACGCTGAGAGGGAGTCTGGCATTCCATGTTGTATTAGCTCCTTGAACAGCTCACAAGAAGTCAGTAGATCAGGAAAAACAATCTCATATAATCAGTGAATTTAATGTAACAAGTCACGTTAAAACACCTGAAAATGGAGGAGAACGGGCCTGACTGGATGGTCAAGCAGAGGTCAGTGTGGGCAGACGACATGAGCGAGGCATCCAGCCCTTAGCAAGTGAGCATGTTTGTGTGCTGGCTCGGGTGTGATCAACGAAGTAGCCTGGGAATGTGTAAGGAGTTAGCCTGGACACGCCACTGGAGACTTGGACACATGCTAGCTCTGAGGTCAAATGAAACACATTACACGCATGCATGCCGCATGAACATCCCCATGCACACATGCTCACATATGGATGCATGCATAACACACACACGCATGCACACACACACACACAGGCCCAACTTCACACGCATATGTACATTCTGCCTGGCCCTTGAAGCTGCTATTGAATTCCAGTCTAAACACACACTAGTGTGATTTGTGTGTGTGTGTGTGTTTAGAAATGACGTGTGAGTTGTACTAGTGGAATAAAAGTTCCTATTGATTGGTTGAGTCTCTTCTACATTCTACATTCTGCACATGCACACATATAGAATCACACACACAATGGCCTGATAGAATAATGGTACCTGTGCAAGCAGTGATAACTGAGATGATATCATGGCTACTTAGGTTTCTGAAGTCCAACCATAAATTCCTAATCAAACCTATGTATTCATAATGAAGCCATCCACTCTGCGCTGTGTGGAGTCTTAGCCTGCAGATAATGTAGCAGAACAGGCAGCACCAGGAGGTCCAGCCTAGTCTTCACACACGAATCACATAGGAGAGCTGCCACTGCGATGCTGCTCTATGCGCTACTATACTAATGGTGTTCTATGTCATGTATACTCTACTCTTCTATTCTACATTATGTTGTTCTATATACTAAGCGATAACATACCTCCCCTACTCTCCCATACCTTCAGCTCCCCCTACCGTACCCTATCCTTCCCTACCCCCCCCCCAATCCTAGCCTAGCCTCTAACTTCCCAACCAATATTCACTCTCCCTCACCTCCCACATGTAACTACGTTTCCCATCGTCTCTCCCTAGAGCTGTCACCCTCCCTCTCTACCTAACTTATCTCCCCCACCCTACTCTAATCCTCCACTAACTACTCTTCCTTCCCTACCTACTCTATCCTCCCTACCATACTCTACTCCTGCTAACCTACCTATCCTCCCTAATCCTACTCTATCCTCCCCTCCCCTACCTCCCTTTCCATTCCCTAACCTAACCTACCCTACACTACCTTGCCATGCCATGCCATACAATGCTATGCTGTAATCTAGAGACTGTGGACAGCCTACTACAGACTGTGGTTTTGAAAGACCTATCAAGTCAGTGCTAAACTGCATTTTACATTAAACATTATTTGGAAGTACATTTGGATCCAGTTATGTCTTCCTTCCTCTTGAGCTCTTCCTCTCCTTCATCTCTCTCTCTCTTTCTCTATGTCTCTCTCTCTCAGTCTCACTCTTTCTCTATGTCTCTCTCCCTGTCTCTCTTTATCTGTCTCTCTCGCTGTCTTTCTCTCTCTCTTTCTTTTACTGTCTATCATGACTCAGATGACTCCAGGCCTCCTCTTATTGTTGAGTTTTATGCACAGACACATGCTCACACACATATACACACATGCTCACACACACGTACACACACACACATACACACACCCACACGACTTGACACAGCTTCTCTGTATGCAGCTCGACATTATCTTACTTTTTTTATCGACGATACAATGATCTTCCCACAGCCTTGAACAACATCTTAAATGAAGCATAACTGAGTTGAACATGCTTGCTTTGCAGTGTTGCCACTGCAATCTATTTCTATTCTTGTCATCTAGCGCACAGAGACACCCCTTCCTTAAACACACACACACACACACTCTCAGTGTAGCCTGCCTGCCTGCCGCATGGCTGCATTATACCTAAGAGCCAGTGTGTACGTGAGTGTATGTGTAATGTGTGTGGTCTGTTTGTGTGTGTATGTGTGTGTGTGCGTGCCACTTGCATCACTGAGCACAAAGGTTTGTTCAGTTCCCAGCCTTGCAGGCCTGCCCCAGTAAAGGGCAAAGAGGGAGAGGATGAAAAACACACCTTCGCACTGTCCCTAAATGATTCAGGACCCTTAACCTGCCTCCTTCTCCTTCACCCCATCTCTCTATCCCCCGTCTCTCCATCCCCCATCCCTCTATCCCCCATCTCTCCATCCCTCCATCTCTCTATCCCCATATCTCTCCATCCCCACATCTATCCATCCCTCCATCTCTCTATCCCCCATCTCTCCATCCCCCCGTCTCTCCATCCCCCCCATCTCTCCGTCCCCCCATCTCTCCGTCCCTCCATCTCTCCATCCCCCCCATCTCTCCGTCCCTCCATCTCTCCATCCCCACATCTCTCCATCCCCCCCATCTCTCCGTCCCTCCATCTCTCCATCCCCACATCTCTCCTCCCATCCCTCCCCCGTCTCCGTCCCTCCATCTCTCCATCCCCCCCATCTCCGTCCGTCTTCCGTCTCTCATCTTCATCTCTCTCACCTCCATCATTCCCTCCACCCCTCCGTACCTCCTCTCATCTAAAAATAAACATTTGGTCTCCGGGAAGAGCGGAGCTAGAGAAGGAGAACAATGACGATCAAAGTTCCATGCAACTTTAATAGCTCCCGGACGAGACGCGCAACAAAACAAACAGTTTACGAGTCAAAAAGAGAGCTCTCCTGCTCCATGCAGAGAAGGCGCCAACGATGACAGCAGTCTCCTTTGTCCGGGCGTGACTCAGATCAATGCACATATCCTGTTTATGAGGGAGGAGGTGAGTGCTTTGTGCATGCCATTGATTGGTTGACTGACTGCACAATAAGATCTACCAATGAGCGATTTGTTGGCATTATCAACGCTCAGAGGAGATGGGCGACCACGTCTGGAACCATAATGCCGCATATCGAGAGAACGTGTGCGTTCTGCGATATTATCCAGCGATGTGCTCGGCTGCACAGTCACTGATGCACACAAACACACACACACACACAGGCATACACACACGCGCACACACACAATATGCATGCAGAATCTGCGAGGGTGGAACATCAATAGTGTGATGAATTGCCTTAATATCAAGATTGACTTCCATTCAGCACAGGCTCTTCATTTTAATAACCTCCTGAAATTGTCCACCATAAATGTAGAGGGAGGGAAGACAGGTTGGTGTGTTTTCTTTTTTTTTGATTTGCGTGTGTGTGTCTGTGTGCGTGCATGTGGTTTTACGTGTGGGTGTGTTTTTGTCGTGTATGTATGTATGTATGTATGTATGTATGTGTGTGCGTGTGTGTGTGTGTGTGTGTGTGTGCTCCTCACAGGATAAAGTATGGATATATGAGTGATGTATTAGTGGGTTACAGGTTTTAAGTGTTTTTCACCTCATGTATAACTGCACGTGGTTGTCTTTGGAATGGATGGATGGGTGAAGGAATGGAAGGATGGATGGATGGATGGAGGGATGGAGGGATGGATGGATGGCTACAAGGATGCAAAGACGATGAGTCTGAGCGGACGCAAGGTATGTGTGTGTTCATGCATGTACATGATGCACACGCATGTGCATAATTCAGTGTGTTTGTCGAGTCTCCTCAGGGTATTTTACAGATGTGAAAATGGCCTTCTCACTCAGATGGTCAACCGTCTCTTTCTCCCTCCTTCATTTGTTCTCTTTTTCTTCCTTGTCTACTTGTTTTGGTTGCCATGGGAAGTGGTCGTGTTTCACTGTCTCAGCAGTGTTTTTTCAGCAAGCAGCAGCTAGCGTACCCGGGCACGGTGTGAGTTAGTGGATGGAGCAGTTTGCAGGCAACCCTGGAGGGGTTAGGCTGTTTGAGTAATCATCTCCTCCTTAATCCTCCATCAGCCCCTAACAGAAGCTCCCTGCCAGCCACCGAAGCCCCGCCCCTCTAGTTTCTGCCCCCAGTCATGTTGTACTGGACCTCCCACCGAAACTGTGTTTTCCCGCCAAAGCGCTGCATATCCACAACGACGCACACCATGCATCTCGAATGGCCTCAGCATGACGTACACAGAGTGTGTCTGGGCCGATGAGGACATCTCATTGGCTGTTTGATGGAGACGTGAATGAACGGGACGCGTTTTGGAACATGCTTACCTACGGGACGTGATTTGTTCTGATAGGCCGCTCCACAGGGGGGCGACGCCCTCAGCGGAATGATGAGAATGTTCTACAACATTTGCGTTTAACTGTAGCCCCAGGCCGGTGATCTGCCAAGAGAGATGTGATTGGCGATGCTAGTGTCAGAACGCTACCTCTATCACCGAGCTGAAATGCAGCTCGTGTAGAGTGCCCGGAAAACATTCCACATTTGAAGGTATGCGTATGAGGTATTGGTAGTTCGCAATGGCTTTCCGTCGTAAAATAATATGGAGAAAGTTATTCAGAGCACTAGACACCTGTCTGAGGTAAAAAAAAGCCTTTGCTGTGGAGCAGGTGTGCTTGGCATGACCTATTCAGAGATGTTCAAGGTGAAAATTAAAATATCTTTACACATTCTGAAGGTGTTGCTTAATAAGATGCTCCCTTCCTCTCTTTCTGTGTGTGCATGTCTGGAAAACAGCCAGTCAATTCCACTGCTGCATGTCCGCTAACGATCTTTCAGTTAATTCGCTTCTTGTACACAACACTCAATAAAAAAACAGGGGGGAGGGCTTGGGCCAAAGAGGGAGGGGGATGAGGAGTAGAGAGAGGAGGGAGAAAAAGAGGAATGAGACAGAGTGACAGAGACAGGGAGAGAAGGAACAAGAGAGATAGATTAAGAAGGGTTTCTTGTAGAACCTTGAAGAAGAACCCATCACAGAGGGAGCAGCACCTCCTCCAATGGCTCCAAAGATGCTGGTACAAACCCATCTGAGCAGGTTCATGCTTCTCTCCTGGCTCTGCCTTTCAGCTGGAGAGCCTGGCCAGGCTTCACACGCGCTGGGCCACAGTTCTGTTTGCTCCCTCTCTGTATGGTTCTGTCATCTCTGGCCCACCAGCCCAGTCCAGCTGGACTGCTCCCTTCCTCCTCCCCTAAGCCCACACCACAACTCAGAGGACAGAACAATCCAAACACGCCTCTTCTCCACTGGGTCCAGCCTGACCCATATACCCCCCCCCCCCCCCCTGGAGCTTGTCACCTCAGATAACCTCTGTCCACTTCTAGACGGTTTGAGGAACACAGTCTCCCGTAGACTGCCTCACTCCAGACTGCCTCGCTGCAGATTTCCTCATTACCAAGTTTTTACCAGAGGGGGCACAGTTCCAACTCTTGATTGCCCTTTACGCACACCAACGTCCTGCTTAGCTTTCCTTCTTCCTGTAGTCTTTCCATTATCTTCACGTTTCTACTTCCTGTAGTCTTTCCTTCCTGTAAAACCTTTTACTGTTTATTAAAGGTTGCATTTAGTTTCTTTGACAGATACTTTCCACCCAGAGGACACACACAGCAGAAATACACTGTTCTTATTATGTTTTGTTTACTTTTCAATTAATGTCAATGAGCGCTGTCTTTACCAGACATGTAGCAAAGTAACCCCATCCCAGATACAAGGTTCAACAGTCTGAAACCATGCTTTCCATACGTTTCTCTGGTACATCTTTTCTACTAGCCTGGCCAGAGTCTTTGCTCTTGCTAAGAAGATGGCTACCACAACACGGATCCCATTAGAACACACAGACCTGGGCTACATCTTCCTGTAACACCTCCAGTCACATACCTCCTACCTCACGAAGAGCGAGATAAAATAAGATAATAAGAACGAGATACAGAGAAAGAGAGAGAGACAGGGAGAGAGACAAAGTGGCAGGGGGACAGACAGACAGAGGGAGGGACTGGAGGGAGAGGAGATAGATGGACTCTCACATGTGACAGTTTGGCATGACTTAACGACCCCCAGCCAAATTGCTTTCCAGGCAGGCAGCTAGCAGGAGGCTTAAGATAGCACAGTGTGGTATCATGCTGTTCCGCTGGGGAGGAGGCTAGCGATGCTAACACTGGAACAGCCTTCCAGCATCACCGGACTGGAGACCTGGGGAGACAACTCTCTCCTGCTCAGTATTCACATCCTCTTTTCCCCCAGTGACTTATCTCTCTCTCTCTCTCTCCTTATAGTTTTCTCTCCTAATATTTTTTTTCTCATTCTTTAATTTATTCTTTCATTCTTTTTTCTCACATATATCTATTTCTATTTTTTCTCCAGGCTATATCTTATTTGGTTGCTCTCTTTTTTTCTGTTTTCCTCACCCTATCTCTGTCTCTCTCTTCCTCACCTTTGCTCTCTCTCTTCTCACCCTCCTCTCTCTCTCTCCCTCTCTCTCCCCTTCTTTTCTGACAGCTCTCCCTCCTGCCTGTGTTCCTACCAAAGATAGATGGAGCTGTTCATGTCCGTTTCCCCCAGATCCAACACCTTCACATGGCGTGGTTACATATATTCTACATGTCTGCATGTGCATGTGCGCATGCGTGTGCCGGCACGTGTGTATGTGCGTGACGGTGTGCGTATGTCGATACTGTCTGAGGTCTGGATATAATGCTATTGAACCCTCAAGCTGAGACACACTGCTTCTGTCTGAGTCTATTGAGGACAGGACCATCCATGATGGATGCATGATTACTTTACTGAGTCCTCATTTATGCAACCGCAGTAGGCAAATAAGACAGCGGTAGTCTCTGTAGTTTAATACTTTGTGATAGAGAAGGACCCAATCAGGATATCAGGCAGGTTAATCAGACTACAGAATCACATCTCTCTGGTCTATTTCTTAGGGTATACTTTAGTGTTGGTATCATGCCACATGTCATGTGACAGCTCTTGAGAGTGGGTGTGGCTTGTGTGATGGAGGCCTCCCGTTGGCCAGTACCTCTGCTTCAGACACTGACTGATGGCTTCCAATCAGATTTCCCACTATGACAACCTCTGCGTGTCTTAAGGCGTTGCCGGGGGAGACCTACTTTAGTGGGGGGGGGGGGCAGATTGAACTTCTCAGGCGTAGGTGACAGGTGACAGGGCTCCACCAATCAGGAGCTGACAGCATCAAACCCAGGGTCATCCATCACATCTACCAGCTGGAGGACTGGTGCTAGGAAATGGGCTCCAGGTGATGGCTGCTACCAGACAGTCAGGTGACGCATGTGGGGAGATCAGTTCACACTGGGAATCTGTCATTCCTGTCAAACCAGCGTGCATACTGTTTGCATGATTTATGGGTGTGTTTATGTCTTTGAAAGACGTGTGTATACCTTGTAGTAAGTGTGTGTGTGTGTGTGTGTGTGTGTGTGTGTGTGTGTGCGTATGTATATATGTGTGTTTGTGGCATGTGATGTTCTGACGACATGCCAGTACCCTTGATGGACAAGACCAAGACGATGGGTACCAGTATCCTATCAGAAGCATCCGAGCTGGTTTGATCTGACAGGCGTCCAACTGTTCGTCCCAACTGATCTATTCATCTTGGTGATAGCGCACAGCGTGAAATGAATGGTAGGAAAATTAAGCTTTACCTATCACAGCATGCAGTCGCCCATCTATTCGTTTCAACAGGAAAGTTTTTGTTTGGGTTTTTTTTTTTTTTCTTCAAATCGAAACAATTACACAGATAATTGAAATCAAGAGCTCCATTATGATTTAAGTTGCCGCCAGATGTGTTCTTGTCGAGGCAGAAACCTTGTTAACTGTAGCCTCGTGCCATTCTCAGCCACCGAGCATGGAGTTTACACTGTGAAAGCAATACGGTTTAGCTAGCAAACAGCAGAATTGTAATTGATATTCTCTGAATGCAGCCATTAGTGGAGGGTACGGTTCATTTGCATAGTAAGATACTTAGAGCCGCAGGGAGCGACGTTAGCACACTCTCTGTGGTAATACCACCGTATGAAATTATGCAGAATACACAAGACGGCTATATCTTTATGTTATTATAATCCCGCTAAATAGTCTGCGTTGCATGTGTGTCAATGTGTGTGTGGGAGTGTGGGTGTCTGTTTTGGAGAGAGAGAAAGAGAGAGAGAGACAGACAGGACGAGAGAGAAGAGAGAGAGAGAGAGAGAGAGAGAGAGAGAGAGAGAGAGAAGTAAAATAATCTGTCTATTTTGGCCTTTACTCAGTCAATTCTATAAATGGAAAACTGTGAATTTTTTCTACTTTTCCAAACCTTCAAATAGTAGCTGCCTCTGTCCTCACTTCCTGTCTCTTCTTGTTCAGCAGTGCACCGGTAACTCTCCCCTAATTCCAATATATAGTCTGTGTAATCCAGTAGATTACACTGCTGGTCTGGCAGCTAGTCTGCATTCATCCCTATTACATTGACAGTATGCTCCAAATCTTGTTAAACCACAGCTCCTCGCATCTGGACCCAGCCCCGCCACTTTGCAGGCATGGTTGAGCCTCATCAACCTGCCATGTTTGTGGTAACTAAGGCTAGACACTTAGGCTGAGGTTGAGGCTTTGGGTTGAGGTTGATGCTGAGTCCTAGGCCTGGGGTTGAGGCTTTGGGTTGAGGCTGATGCTGAGTCCTAGGCCTGGGGTTGAGGCTAGGGTTGAGGCTGATGCTGAGTCCTAGGCCTGGGGTTGAGGCCAGGGTTGAGGCTTGAGATTTGTTTTCATCTAGCAGCAACTCCATCCTTGTTCAGTCCTTAAAAAACTACAAAAAGAAACCATATACGAGTCCTACTACACAACAGTTCACAAACAGAGAGGTCTAGGTGTGTCCTGTCTGCTTCCCTGTTGAGGGATCCAGGCCTGTTATTGTGTGTGAGTCGAAAGCCTCTAGCAGCCTGTTGTCAGGGCCACTGTAGATGGGTAATGAAGTCTAATGAGCCTCTAATTGAGTGAATGAGACCAGGTCAGATGTAATGACTTAGAACTGATGGCATAACCACTGCCTGGATATTAGGACTGAATGTGATAAGCATAACTACTGTCCAGATATTAAAACTGAATGTGATAAGCTTTAACTGCAAGTTTGATTACGAAGCCGGAGGGCAGTGCAGGCCAAGTTAGGACATGAGATGGAATACACATTTTAATTGAATAGGCTCACATGGCTTAGTTACGCAGTCACGAAAGAAAGGAGGAGTTCCCAGACTGCAATCTCGGGGGGGAAAGTAAAGATTGTTTCACCACTTAGGGCAGGCTTTTAACGTCTGCGCAGCCACCATCTTGTTTCAGTTATTGCAGAAGAGAGAGAGATGGAAAAGAGAGTGAGATGGAGGTTGAGAGAGAAACAAGGAACCAAGGAGAGGAGGGAGTAAAGGAAATGGACTGAGAGGGCAGTGAGGGAAGGGAGGGAAGGGGGGGAGAGTGTTATAAGGAAGAAGAAAAAAAGAAAGAACCTCTTTGAATGTCAGGAAAATGATGATGCAACCTGTTGACATTTCCATTCGAGCTCCAGTCTTTTAGGACCGTTTGTCCTTCAGAACATTCTGGAGTTTCGCTGAAGGATACGAACAATACTCTCCCTATCACAGAGACATCAGTGATCTCCCTCGATATTAGCCCAGAATAGCACCTAGAAGCGTTTCCATGTGACGTTGCTATGCCGTCGCTAGGTCTGCATGTTCTGTTGCCTGTTATGCAAAAGCAACATCCTCATTTCACCCCTGTTATGCTGGCCATGACCCCACTCTGCCTGGGAGATACGAGCCTTTGAACTCTTGTGTTTGAACTACAGCTGTTCTTGTTCCCCCATCAGTGATGTCATAGCCAAGCCAGGGAGTCAGCTGAAGGTGTGCTCGAGTGAAAAGTGTATGTGGGTCCGAGAATTTTCTCTTTGCAGAGCAGGGGAAGAGGAGAGGAGGATATGGAGAGGAACAGACAGAGGAGAGGAGGTTTAATGCTGTACAACAGAATGATATGTTGTCCTGCTCGTCCTTCCCTGTCCTGGTCTGCTCTGGCCTGCAGAGTATTTGCAGAAGCAAAGCACTATTAGTGCTGCTCTGAAATTTCTTAACCGGAGACTGCTATAAGCCAGCCAGACAGCATCTCTCCTGTTTCTCTCTCTCTCCCCCTCTCTCTCTCACACACACATCACACTCATTCTGCTTCCTCTTTATTTCCTGGGGGACTCATGCCAACTTCAGAGGTCAGAGAGAAAAAGAAGAAACTGCCAAAAAAAGGAAAAAGCCAAATGCAAATGAGCCGTTGACTCTGCTCTGAGCCCGGCCAATCGTATCTCTCCTCCTCTCCCTCTCTGTAATGAAGCGTTTCCCATCAGGCTGTGCGGGGTAAGAGTCCGCATCAGGGGAGGAGAGCTGAGCCATTCTGCCCTCCTCTAAAGCAGGAAGATGGATGGAGGTTGTAAAGCCGTACACCCAGGCGTGTCTCTGATCCAGGGTCTCCAGAGCCCACCCTCGCTCTCCCTGTCTCTATCTGTCTCTCCCTCTCATTCTCTCTCTCTCCTTATCTCTCCCTTGGGGGGGGAGGCAGGGGCCCAGGGAGAACTGGGAGGGTGAGGATTTTGTCTCACCTGAACAACTATCGGGGGACATGAGAGAGATGGGCCAGTGGGAGGGAGATGAACCAAGCCAGTGCTCAGGGTAGGACCTTGAAAAGGAACCCTCCTTCTCTCCAATCTACATCCAATTTAAATCTTGTGACCTTGAGGTCTTGACGTGTGTGGTGGCTTCCACCTCTTTCTCCTTCTCCTTTCTTCCTCCTCCTCCCCATCCTCTCTTCTTCTCCTCCTCCTCTTCTTCTTCTCTCCCCAGTCTTCATGGTCCTCACTAGTACTCCTGTGTGCTCTCAGGTGCATCAGTGACCTAACAGGTCATGTTAAGGAAAATCCCTGCAACCCGATAGGTCCCTGAGGACTAAAAGACAAACTGTCTGATGGCTACACTGTGCCATAGGCTACATAGTTAGCAGACACCATGGGAAGCCTGCATTTCTCCAGGTAGAGAACGCGCACTAATTAGGTGTCTCCTTCGACGTCTCACCACCCTTTCTAATCGCCTGTCTGACAAGTTCAGGGTAGCCTTCTCCATCCCTCCTTTCTCCTTATCTCCTCTTCCCTCATTCAGCTCCTCATCCCTTTATTGCGGTCCCACTCTCCCTGGTGTGTGTGGAGGGTATAAGGGCTTCTCACACAATAGCGCTGGGCACATTTGGTTCATAACTCTACAGGAAGACCTGAAGAGGGCTTGGTCCTTGATCAAAGAGCCTAGATGAATACTAATGAGACAATTACTTGAATGGGGATTTTGCAGAGCCGGAGTTCGATGACGGAAGCGATATTTTTCATCATATCAAAGCCCAGAAAAACTGTTTCAGCCTTCCCTTCCTCCCCAGGTTTCTCACAGAAGACGAAGCTTCATGTCCCTATCACCAGCTGGTTTCAAAACACGTTTCCTACGTGTTGGTTTAACCCCACAAAGAGGCATGGCTCATCTTGAAACGACAGGGGGAAGACAACAGCATTAAATCGACGCCAAAAAAAAACAGTGCGGTGGCTTTTCTGCCTAGTAACACTGGATTAGATGGAAGCTTCTGGTACAGATGCAGTTCTTCCCGCTGGTTGTTTTCCATCCTTATCATCTGACTTACAGTCATACCCCCTGACAGACACGAGTAATATACACAGATCCAACACTGATTGACGCTCCGCAGAAATCTTTCGGGGTTTTTTCCGACTTGAGCGCTCTGCTCTATTTTTTTCTTTATTTCTCTACGATATGTCAACTGTCGAAATAAAAAAATAATAAAAGGAGCCATCGGCGTGATTGTTTCCAGCAAATTTGTCTCCGTTAAAGAATGAGTCATTGTTTGCGCTTTGTTCGAGTAAGAGGATGGATGAAGTGAAGACGGGAGACAAATAAAAGATGTTTGTCTTCGGGGGGGAAAATGGAGTACAGTTGTTTTTTTGTCATCGAACGGTTGAAGAAAATATTTTGCGTCATGATATAACTAATGCTAGTCAAACAAGGAACACAATACACAGCAGAAATCCAGTCACAGCGCAAACACAAAAAGGCCTTCCTTATTTGGATAAAGATAACGCTCTGAGATCAGATCATTTTTCTATCCAAAGATAGTCTGTAATGGTTGGATTTTGTCAGTTCTCCATCAATGTCGTATACCCCCCAAACAACCTGGAAATGTGGGGGGGGAAGACTGTGTCTTAGAAACACATTCAGCTGCCTCTGAAGTGACGTGGGTTTGAATCCTGGCTTGGCCCTTTACCGCATGTCTTCCTCTCACTCTTTCTCCTGTCACTTTTCACGGTAAAAATGTCAAATACATCATCACAAAAAGAGTCTCTGAAATCACTAGCCAAAATAGTTGCAGGCATCTCTTCCCAAGTTCTCCACAGAGCGCGTTTGCGAACACAACTGCAGACACAAAGGCATCTCATTTCAGCCCTACTCTAATGCGGTGGAGAGTTAGCTTGCGTGTTTGTCCACAGACCACACCCCACAACAAGCTGTCAGCCATTTCTCCAGCTAGCAGCTACGGCGTCTAAACTCTACATCAGACCTCCAGACACACAGCACAATTGGGTTTAGCAGCTTCACACAAGCACAGATGCACAACAGTCTCCTGACAGTCGGGTTCTCTCGTTAGTGTGTTCTAGTGGGGAGTGAGAGGAGGAGAAAGAGCGTAGAAGGAAGGACACAATCTCCGTTAAAGAAAGTTATCCTGGAGCAGGAACGGGTATGTGGAATCTGGAAGCTTCCGGTGGCATGGCTCTGATCTGAGATAATGTCATTATCTCTGGCTGTTGATGCAGCACCCCCGGCCACCGCGACATCTGATAGTGATTGTCAAGATGTAGTGTAACCTTTGAAGCCTGTCTGTGTGGCTGGCGGGTCTCTGGGAGATAAGCAGAACTATGCCCCCCACCCCCACCCCCCACGCCCACCTCCCCCACCCCTCCTTGTCCAGAGTCTCTGAAAGTCTTGGGCGGGGGGGTCAGCTGGATTCTCCCCTACAACCACTCGAGGTTCCCCCTTTGCACCACTCCTGTCTGACAGTCCTGGAAGTCTCTCAGGAAATAGTCTCAGCCCTAATTACACTGTTTATGATACACAAGAGTGTGAGACTACAACACACATCAGTACCCACTCATAAAGGTTTCCTCATCAACACACACACACACACGTGTATATATATATATATATAGACAGACATTGCAAGCACACAGCTATACACAGGCACAGAAGACATGTACAAACATGCACACATGCACACCCCCCTACATCTTAATGCACACCCCCGATGCATGTCTCACACCCCCACGTACGTCACCACCCCCACGCACACCCCCACAGCACATACCCACGCCAACCCCACCCACACTGCCTCCCCCATCTACGCACACCCCACATGCACACACTCACCCCCCACACGCACACACCCCACACCACCGCACACACGCACACATACGCCCATTTTCTTCTCCATTCTCTCCCTGCTGTCTCTCCTGCATGTTTAGTCTCTCTATTTGTGATGTGTCAATATCTTAGATGAATGAAGGAGGACAGAAATGTGCAAAGCAGAAGGAAGAGGAAGAGTAGGTGCATACGGTACAGAGTAACATTACCAGGCTGCTCTCCGTGCGGTGTTCGTGGCTACATCATGTTTTAGAGTTGTCTCTTAGTGTTGAAATCCTTTTATTGACTGAAAAAAGAAACAAGGAATTTTCTGTGCCTCAGTGTGGAGAGGTTTCCCACTCTCAGCTCCATCAAACAGGCTTGCAGTGATCAGCCTGAGCTGGGAAGAGAAGGTTTCTACTCAACAGTATATTTAGACAGATTAAATAGGTCATACGAAGTGGCATTTTTCCCCCTCCCCCTCCCTCGCATCTGGCTCTGTAGCTCGCTGCCAGGAAAACCAATCGATCCCAGATCAGATCGACATGCTCAGGAGAAACTGTGCATCGCTTCTCTCTCTTCAATTCTTCATCATTTCGTTCCTACCACCCCCTCCATTTGTAATCTGGTCAGTTCGGCAACATGCCACGGATATTGGTGAGGAGATAGAGTCTAAAATTCCTTCGAGTGAGGAGAGTCATATACTCATACACCATTCATCAGATTCATAGTGCTAACATTGATCTTGTAATATCCGACTAATCCTTTTTGCTGTGCATTCTTTCTGAATAATCTAACTAATTTGTGACCAATCCCTAAAGGAATTGATTGCATTCTACGTTGCCACTGGTTTTATCAGAACACCCCCCTCAACACCGCCCCCGCCCCCTCCCCCCCCAGCTCTTAACAGAAACCTAATGAGGCTCCCTGCTTGCTGTCAAGCAACCATCCCAGATTACTGCACTTATACCTGAGTATGTTAGTCTGAAATTCACTGGTCGAACTGCTGACCCCTCATGGCCCTTGCCTAACTAGGATTCAGACTACAACACAATTACTATTTTACAGACTATTCTAAACCGGACGTTGTTGTGTGTGTGTGTGACTGTGTGTTGTTTGTGTTCTGTGTGTCGCTCATTTGCATGCTTAGACTTGTGTCATTCGTGCTATTGCACCTCTAAGTGGCTGGTTGATAGTTGTGTTTGTGTAGCAGTTGCTTAGTGTCGGCATACTAGGGTATTTATACAGGGAAAATTGTAGTTCTAACTGTTTGTGGGTGTCATTTCAAACGCTATTGCTGGTGTTGTGCAGTACTATTATTTTCATATGATAGTGCAGCCAGATCCTATTTCTCTTGCGACAGTGATGAGGGACAATGAAGCGATTCCGTAACAATGAAACACGCAGGAGCTTTAAAACACATCGATTTCCAAAACCTTGTCAGTCGTCTTCTATAACTTAACACTCCAACCATCACGTCTCTCTTCTTATATACTGATGATGGAGATGTTCTGGACTTCAGTACACATACTGAAGAACTGTCAGTTTAACGGCTCTCTGTCTTTGGGTTTTCATTAGACATTTATTCTTTTTGCCTGTGTAAATATACGAATCATGTTGTGAACTTTATATTGGCGCGCATTCTCTACACAGTCCAAGTATCTTGACTATTTTTTTTGTGTGCACTCAACTGCTTTGGGTTCTTTTGGGAACTTGAATAATCGCAGAATAAATCATTGCCACTAGCAGACTGTGAGTGACAGAGGATTCCAGGATATGAACTTGTGTTATTAATGCTATTTGCATGTTATTGCTTCCACTCATGAGCGTGAGCCAGGGCCCGGACCAAGATACTCTCGAAGTGGAATGAAGACATTGTCTCTATGACATCTTTAAGACATTGTCCCTATGAAATCTTTAAGACATTGTTCTTTATGACATCTCTAAGACATTGTCCTCTACGACAGCTCTAAGACATTGTCCTCTACGACAGCTCTAAGACATTGTCCTCTACGACAGCTCTAAGACATTGTCCTCTACGACAGCTCTAAGACATTGTCCTCTACGACAGCTCTAAGACATTGTCCTCTATGACAGCTCTAAGATATTGTCCTCTATGACAGCTCAAAGACATTGTCCTCTATGACAGCTCAAAGACATTGTCCTCTATAACAGCTCTAAGACATTGTCCTCTATGACATCTCTAAGACATTGTCCTCTAGAACATCTCTAAGACAAGAGGATGATGTCTTAGAGATGTCATAGACTCTATAACAGCTCTAAGACATCATCCTCTATAACAGCTCTAAAACACCCTCCTCTATGACAGCTCTAAGACACCCTCCTCTATGACAGCTCTGAGACACCCTCATCTATGACAGCTCTAAGACACCCTCCTCTATGACAGTTCTAAGACACCCTCCTCTGTGACAGCTCTAAGACACCCTCCTCTATGACAGCTCTAAGACACCCTCCTCTATGACAGCTCTGAGACACCCTCCTCTATGACAGATCTACGACACCCTCATCTATGACAGCTCTAAGACATTGTCCTCTATGACATCTCTAAGACATTGTCCTCTATGACAGCTCTAAAACACCCTCCTCTATGACAGCTCTAAGACATCCTCCTCTATGACAGATCTACGACATGGTCTTCCTCGTAATGACCTCGTCCTCCTCGAGGGCTTCTCCACGTTGTGGAAGCTCACACTTAGTACAAAGTTCTGTTGTGGTTATCATTACGGAAAACACTCACACCGTCCCATACTCACACGACACACAAACACACAACCACACACACACACACACACTGACACTAGCACTTGTGAGTCAGGTCCCCTCATCTAACCTCTTTATTAATTAGCAGCAGGAAAGAAAAATCGTTTTGTCCACCATTTCATCATATCATGTTCCCCCCACACAGTTACTTTTTACAGTCTTCTTAGAAACTCCTAACCCTAGCGTGTCAGTCGCAAACTAACTTGAACAAAGCATTACAAATGTGAGCACTGCTCCAAATGAATATACAGCTAAATTAGCAAAGGATAGCCACTGATAAGGGTCTGCAGATATATTATTCTATTATTCCTATAAGCAATTCATATTTTATCCAAATCTGAGAAAAACCTCGAAGTATTTACCCAAATTAACAACAAACAATCGCAGATGCAAAAGCGACTGGCATAAATCCAAGCGTCAGAAAGTGCCTATATAAAAATGGGAATTGGTGTAAATAAGTAGGCCGCATCGCATTTAAGTGAGAAGAAGTGATTATCACCTGTGAGTGAGACGCTGCTCTAAAACACAACAGCAAGGCACGTGACAGCGCAAAGTTCTCCGAACCGGAACAACACCTGTTTGAAACGGGTTGAAACGCGCCTTTGACGAGAACCTTCCATGATCGCTGTGGCAGGTATGGATAGATTCCTCTGTTATAAAGAATGACCTCGATATTTCAGGTTATTGTTAAAGACGCAAACCCATAAAATGCCCAGTAAAATCCAGGCGTGCGCCTAAGGAAGCACACACCGCGTGCACACACACATACATCACACACACATCACACACACACACACGCTACGGAAGGGCCAAGATAGCAAACGTTAGTAGTATGTAGAATGTTGTGTCTGGGCCTGTCTACTACATTATAGGTCCGGTCTGTCCCCAGCCCACCCCAACCCTATGGGTGGAACGGGTGACTGTTGTGTGTGAGGACAATACTAGAGATTGTGCACACTGGACACAAGTGAAGTGTAAGAGGACCTTGTAAGTAGGCCCTCAATGTCTCAATTTAACTCATTACAGCTGAGAGGAGAGAGAGCGAGTTCCTGGCTTGTTACTGTGTGTGTTCATGCGTTTGTGTGAGGTAAGTACTGTGTGTGTGTGTGTGTGTGTGTGTGTGTGTCTGTACATGTGCGAGTACATGTGTGTTTGTACATGTGTGTGCACATGTGTGCATGTGTGTGTGCATGTGTGTGTGCGTGTGGTTAGTATCCTGTGTGTATTTTCTTGACACTGTGTGTATGTAATCTATTAGTGATGGCATTCTTCATCCCAGAGGTAGTGACCTTTACTCTCCGCTGTTCTGATCTTCGCTCTGCATGCCAACAGCCAATCACAAAGAATAATTGATACAGAACAGCAACCAATCAGCAGCTAATTGCACTGAAGTCTACAAATGACATCACAGACAGGGCCAGGAGCCCTCGGGGCAGGGGGAGAGGGGGGGGGGAGGGGGCTATAAAGGTTTGCAGTTCTTGAAGTTACAAAGCAAACTGAGTGTGCTGCCTGACTAACTGCTAGGAGGAAGACAGGTGGACAGACAGGAGGAGAAAGAGGTGGATAAATAAAAGGAGAGGAGGAGGAGGAGGAGGCAGGCAGGCAGCAGATCCCATTGGTCCACACACTCTGCACTCACAATGTTTCTGCTTTCAGTGTGTTTTTATTATGGTGTATTACAAACTGGGACTCCCTCTCGGTCAGGAATTAGATTAGCACATGAAAGGACCGGCATCTCTGTCTGTCTGCCTGCCTGCCTGTCTGTCTGTCTCTCTCTCTCTTCCTCTCTCTCTCTCTCTCTCTCTCTCTGTTTTACCATTAAATATTTTCTCCTCAGAATTCTCCACAAGCCTCAGGAACCTCTCCTGTCCTAAATAGCACAATAGTTTTTCATCTTGATTTCTTGTTTTAATTTTACAGTTTTTATCATTAATGTTTGTTTTTTATTTTTTTACTTTCAGCTGTGTGGGCCTGTGCCCTTTAGGCAGTCAGTTGTGAAATTAAAGCTTTTAGAGTAGCAAGTAGCAAGCCAGAGTGGAGCTTCTCTCTTCTTTCTCTCTCTCTCTCTCTCTCTCTCTCTCCCTCTCTCTCTCAATCTCCCTCTCTCCATCTTTCTGTCCCTCCTCCTATCTTCTCTAGTGTTTACCCATCAAATGAAGTGAGACTGCAGCCCTCAGCAGTCTCATACCCATTTGAGTTTTAAAGACTTGTGGGCTTGAGAACTCTTCAAGACAACAGGCCAGTTAGTGGCCCAGGGTTTAACTGTTCACGCACAACACACTGGCTTACAAGGCACATTTCACAGTGTGTGTGTGTGTGTGTGTGTGTATCCATGCTTGCATTTCAACACGTCTGTGCTTTTTTCTGGTGTGTGTGCTTGGGTGTGAGCTGGTCTTTTGGTGTCCTTGTGTGCATGTGTGTGCTTGTACGTGTGGTTGTGTGTGCACTTGTCCTCTTGTATGTGTGTGAGTGTGTGCGTCTGTGCATGAGTGTGTTCTCACCTATCTCACCAAGCATCATAGTGCACCAGGTGGTTCATTAACGGAAAGGCCGGCCAGGGCGGAGTCGTGTCGTCACAACTGTCAAGTTTACCGAGGTTATTCTAGCGGCCATCGCGACATGCATGTATGTGCGTGTGTGTGTAATGAGCTACCATCTCTCCTGTTGCCCTTTCAGACCCTCCCCCATATGCCTGTGTGTGCTCTATGATATCTCTCATTCATAATTAACAAGGCATAATATCAGGAGATGCTAGACTGGGCTGGGAGCGTATGAATGTAATTATTGATAAGTACTGCGTGTCACTCACCTCTGTTCATATTTAATAGGGAAGGCTACACACACACACACATACATACAGATCACATCCAGGTTCTTCTTGTGATCTGCTTGGTATGGTGCTGGAACAGCCAATGAGACCGTAAAGGTTGTGATCCCATCAGGGAATGGAAGTGTGTGCGTCAGTGTGTCCACCTGCTCTGGACCGCACGTACATACTGCTGATGCACACACTAACACACACGTGCAGAAGACTTGCACGCGGAGACCTGCAGGGCCACACACACACTAACACACACAAGACAATTAGCCCACATGGAAACGCACGTGCACACCCACCCCTACACACACTCACACACAGGGGAGATTTTATATCAGGCCGCCATACATGAGTATACACTACGGAATATAAACACGAATATTGCCACCGTGATGAAGGACACCATGGCTCGTTAATATTCCACATTCATATGAGACAGACGGAATTGTGAATATGTTAATAACTGCTACAGCATACGCAACGGCAGGACTGTAATTAAGTCATATCAATCCGACTTAAAGCACTTCCACGTGGGGAACATCTGCAACTGCGAAACCCCCAAGTTTTTCTGCGCATCGCATCCATTTTCAATTTTGCATGCATTTGTACGGTAGTGGCATTTTTTAATCTTCTGTTCATTCCTCCGGAGAGTGTCGCGTTTTCCTTGTTTAATAATGCCACGCTCGTTGGTGGACTCTGGTTGTGTCAGCACGCCATCACAGACAGGAAGCTACCTTCACCTTGACTGGCCTTGCAGTGGCGCTCTCCCCAATCCAATTTCGAGGAAAAAGCCATTCTTTGTGATGAGCCTAGAAACTCATGGAGGATCCTTAATTTGATCAGGACCATTGTGCCGTCTCTAAGCCTGGCCTGGCTGGCAGAGGAGGGATGGATGGAGGGAGGGAGGGATGGATGAAGGGATGGAGGGAGGGAGGACGCAATGGGGAAGGTGATGGAGGGGAGCTGCAGGACGCAATCTCCTCTTTTGAGAGGGACGGCGGGTGTTTGAGGATAAGATGACAGCTTTGTGTAATGACGTGCTGGGATGGGTATACACACACGTGAACACGCAAGTACGCACCGATATACACTCACTCACACGCGCACACTGTAGACACGCACATGCCTACACACACGGTCAAGCACAAGTAAACACACGTGCACCCCTTCACGCTCAAACTTACACATATACATGCTCGCCTGCAGTCACACGCACGCGTGCAGACATGCGCACGCGTGCACATTTGAGCGTACATGCTCACGCATGTACCCTTACACATGAACACAGACTATAATTGCTCACTTGAGCAGAGATCTGGCCCAACAGGAGAGTGTCTGTGAAGGGAAAGCAGGGCCTGTTCTAATCCATTACCACCACAACAAAAGGATGGAAATTCTAAATACATCAACTGGCCCCTCTTTCTCGCTGTTTCTCTCCATCTCAATTATTCTCTCTTTCTCCTTGTGTGTCTCTCTGCGTGTCTCTCTGTCTCTCTCACATGCTCCCACTCCCTATTTTTCTCTCTTTTTCTTTCTTTGCCATCCTGTTGTTCTTTGACCTTCTCTCTCTGTCTGTCTCCGTCAGTCTCTCCACCTTCGTGTCCCCATCTCTCTGTCTGTCTCCGTCAGTCTCTCCACCTTCGTGTCCCCATCTCTCTGTCTCCCAGACAGTTTTGTTTTGCTGCTCCGCTGTTGTTTTCCTCATTTTCTCTGCAAATTAAAACCTCTTTTCTTTGGCTGTAATTTTGTTGTTGGTACTTCAGCTTGTTCCCTCGCAAAACTGACTTTGGTGTCGTGCAGTTTGCATTTTAAGTGGCTTCATTAGGAGAGAGGCTCGTTCTTTTGTGCGATTCATTTTGGAGGCTAATGGAATGGCGGGCGACAGTCAGGCTCAGAACAATAGCAGCCCAACCCAGAGTCATTAAGACGCTGATGATACAGACACCTGGACTGAGGGAGGGAGAGAGGGAGAGAGAGAGGGAGAAGGAAAGGGAAAAAGAGAGGGAGAGAGAGAGGGAGAGGGAGAGAGATCTTTTGTCTCCTCAAGACTATGGTTTGTATAATCTCCACAAAGAGTATGTACTGAACATTTGTGTGTGTTTGATGAAGAGAGACGTGTGAGTTTGTGTGTGAGAGAGACCGAGTGAGAGAGAGAGAGAGAGAGAGAGATCAAAAAAGAAAGTTAAGAAACAGGCAAACTTGCTTTAATTCCATGACTCAATGAAAGAAACTGTGTGTTCAGCGGCGGCCATCTTGTCTCCATCAACACTCCTCTTAATTAAGTTATTACGTAGTGCTTCAACTACCTCTTTTGTCAGATAAAGTGAAACATCTCCATTATACACACAGACTTTAAAGTCAGGTGACTCATCCTAGCAAGAGAAATGTTAGCTTTGTGTATTTGTCCATAATTACATTTCTGATTGAGTGTTGCGCAACGATCTGTGTGACATTTAAACGTGGACAGACGCCTGCCAACATTACTGCTGTCTGATGAGTGGCAGGCAGGATTGTTAGGACACACTTACTGGCTGACTGGCACATACACACGTACGCACACACACACTTAAACAGATGCAAAGAAACAGAATATGGCAGCTGCAGAACATACACCGAGACAGGGGAACAGACAGGATGATTTGATGCTGTGACGCGTCTGTTAGGATGGAGAGATTGTGTTTACCCCAGCTATTATCCCTGTCCAGAGAGAGGTTAATGGCGCCAGACAGTAGCCTTCTCTTCCAGATAATAGATGAAGGTTGTGGGATAGCAGGGGTGGGGAAGGACAAGCTACAATCCAAACCACTAGTCTGGCCTGCCTTCATGAGGCTGAATGGGGCTGAATAGGGCTGCACTTTGCGAGATGAGTGACAGAGGCAGGGAAGGAGGACAACAACTTAACAAGGAGTGGTGTGGTTACAGAGACTCTGGCCAACACACACTTTCATACACACTCACACACGTTCAGACACACACATTCATACAAACACACATTCAAACATACGTTTTACATTCACTTTCAAACACACGTACATGCATGCATACATATATAAGCCCACACACAAGCACACACACACACACACACACATCCGGTCACACACACAGCCCTGTGTTGTCCTTTGCTATGTCCTTCCTGGGAGCAGTGATACATGAGACCAGATGAATTACTATGGGATGGCAATCAACTTTAGGACTATATAGCAGTAAGTGGATAGAGAGCCATATGATGGCTGTATGTATGTGTGTATGTGCGCGGGTGTGCATGTGTGTGCGTGTGTGTGTGTGCGCGCGCGTATTTATCTGTGTGTGTGTGTGTGTGTGTGTGTGGGGGGGGGGGGGGGGGGGTAGACAGACAGACAGGCAGACATGCAGACAAATGAGTAAATGCAAGCAACCAGGCAGATGGCAAGGCAAACAGACAGGCAAACACACATGCGTACAGTGTAAATAAATGGGTTTCAGTGCTTGTCTCCTGAGTGAGTGAGCAGTCAGAGTAAACAGCTCCTGGAAGAGATGAGGAAGAGAGGAGGAAGAGGGGGATGCGATGAAGAGGAGAGGTGTGGGAGGCAGTGAAAGAGGGTTGTGATAAAGGGTGGAGGTGCGGGAGGCTGGAGGCAGTGAAAGGGGAATGTGATGAAGAGGAGAGTTGTGGGAGGCAGTGAAAGGAGGATGTGATGAAGAGGAGAGGTGTGGGAGTCAGTGAAAGGGGGATTTGATGAAGAGGAGAGGTGCGG
>BROE01000005.1:14514100-14562108 GCA_036571765.1 Plecoglossus altivelis
AGTGATCTCCATGATAAAGGGTTCTGGTGATGCAGGCTGTATAGGTGGTGCTATGGTAGTAGTCCTTCCCTAAAGCTAGGGCTCACTACACAATACGAAAAGCAACATTTCCTCTGAAAGCTAATTGAAGTAAACCTCTTGACACATGCAGGGAAATGGAATTTGTAGGTGAGGACGTGATCAAAGAGTCTGATCTGGTGAGGAAGAGGCGGGGAGAGGGAGGAGAGGAAGGAGAGGGAAGAGAGGAGGGAGAGGGAGGTTAGGGAGGAGAGGAAGGAGAGGGAAGAGAGGGGGAGAGGGAGGTTAGGGAGGAGAAGAAGGAGATGGAGGAGAGGGAGGAGAGGCGGAGGGGTAGTGGGAGGGGTGTCTTGTTTTTACAACAAAATCTGTCTCACTCCATTCCTATCCAACAAATGCCAACGCATATATTTAGAAATGAATGGAAGTGTTTGTTTGCTTTGTGCATGTGTCTGTAAATGTATGCCTGAGGTTGAGAGGGGGAGAAGAGGGCAGGGGCAGAGATAGAGAAAGAATATGAGGGATAGAGAAGTGAGGGAGAGAGAGAGAGAGAGAGAGAGAGAGAGAGAAAGAGAGAAAGAGAGAAAGAGAGAAAGAGAGATAGGTGAAAGTCCTCCATCTCTCAAGTAAGAAGAAGATGAAATCCAGGTCTGGTCGCAGGGTCAGACTGTCTCATCAAAGGTAATAGAGAAGAGATTGCTCTCCAGACAGGAGGACACAGGAGGAAAGACTAGACCTTTTCTCCTCCACAATGTAACACACCAATTAGAGTTCCATCTGGTTGTTTTTCCCCACCTCCCATCCCTTTGTCTTTCTGATTGTGCTTTTAGAGATTGTCTTTGTGTGTGTGTGTGTGTCTGTGTGTGTTTGTCTATGTGACGGGGCAAAGCTTACTTGGGGAGCATTGCATGCTGGGAAAAGCGTACGTCTCTCTTTGTCCGTTTCTCTCGCTCTCTCTCATCTCTATCTCTTCTCTCTCACTCTCTCTCTCTCACTCTCTCCTTTTCTGTGGTCTGTGTGGTCCTTTCTCGCTTTCTTTCCTGTTCTCTTTCTCACACATGCACACATGCACACATACACACATGCACACATGCACACACACGCTCTTCTTCTTCCTCCCCCATCTGTCTACTTTCTAAGGGAGGTTGCAGGGGGAGTGTGCAGGACAGAGCTTGAATCAGACAGAGTGTATGTTGGGTAAAATACCTAACTGAAGCGCCTCTCTTTGTCTCTTTGTCTCTCTGTCTCTCTGTCTCTCCTTCCCTCTCACCCTCTTCTCTCTCTGGCTCTCCCTCTCCCTCTACTTCCTCTCATTCCTCTCTCCATCTCCCCCTCTCTCTCCCCCTCTTTTCTCTCTTCTCTCTCCCTCCCCCCTCTCTCTCCCTCCTCTCCCTCTTATCTCTCCGTCTCCCCCTCTCTCTCTTCCTCTTCTCTCTCTTCTCTCTCCCTCCCCCTCTCTCTCCCTCTTCTCCCTCTTATCTCTCCGTCTCCCCATCTCTCTCTCCCTCTTCTCCCTCTTCCTCCTCTTATCTCTCTGTCTCCCCCTCTCCCCCTCCCTCTTCTTCCTCTTCTCCCTCTCCTCTCTCCGTCTCTCTCCCTCTTCTCCCTCTTCTCTCTCAGTCTCCCCCTTTGACTCCAGCTGTTTCACTAGGGCATCCTTAGGACAAATAGCATCAGGGTTGGCCAGAACTCTGTCAACAGTCCCGGTGGGGGAAGAGTGTGTATCTGTGTGGTGGTAGTACTTAGGTTAAGAAAATGCACGTTTGAATGCGTAGCAACCTACGGAGACAGACAAATAGACAGAGCAACAGACAGGCAAAAACAGACAGACAAATGCACAGATGTGTGATTATAGCTTAGCTCAGCTGTCCAACAGGATAGAGCATATCCTGACTGCGACAGTTCCAGAGACGTTATTGATCTGCATGTCTATCAGTCTGTCTAGTGGAGTTGAATAAGCAGCTTTCAGGAACAGTACCTCAAGTTACATACCTGGAGGGGAGGAGACGAGAGAGGAGGAGAGGGCTTAGGAGGAGAGAAGGGAGGAGGAAGGAGTGGGAATAGACGAGGGGAAAGGAGACAGGATGAGGAGAGGGAGGGAGGATCATCATTGTTGGGGCCGTACACTAAATCGCTTCACCTCTTGTCCTATTGACCTCCACCCACCTCCCTCTCTCAGGCTTCTATTATCTTCCACTATCTTCGATTGACAGGAGCATGAGTGATCACAAGTGTTCTCTGGAGCCTGTGAGAGAACGAGTTTGTTCTTCCACTGCAAAACACTGGGCTGTGTTCCCAATCACATACCTGCTTTTGACTGATGAATGTGAGTACTTACTACCTTCAGAAAGCAGCATTAAATGCAGTTCAAATACAATTGGAATATGGCACTTTGCTGTATCATGCCTTGAACATAACACATAGACTCTCCAGCTATTTTCGCTGGCTGTGTGTCTTATGAGAAGAGCCATATAATAACATTTGATTTGCCGCCATCCTCCAGTTTGTTTCAAGATGAAAGGGTTTAGAAAAACCGAGAAGAAGTAAGAAAGGATCTAATGATCAAAGGATCCGATCTATGCATTTTAAATGGACTTTCTGATCAAAAATAAGAACAAATAGTCTCCTTATCACTCTTGCAATGGATAACTCCAGCAGACTCTTCCTCTCTCCCACATCTCTCACCCCCTCTCCTCCCCTTTTCTCATTCCCTCTCAGCCCCCTCCTCTCATCCCCTCCAGGGCTGCCATGGTCAGATTCAGGGTCAGTTTTTGGTCAGTTCCTGTTGGGCTTTAAGGTCAGAGAAACGTGACCCTTGACTACACAGCTTCCATGGTGATGAGGTCTGACTCCATGAGCTGGCCTGCATGACGTTCATATATTCTGGTGTCATGGCTCCTCCCTGGCTTACCTACCTGTCAATCATCTAAATTCCAGTCTCATAGCTCCTTACTTGCTGTCCTGAAAGTCACTTGTCTTAAGTCCTGTGTCCTGGTTAAGGCTGCAACTGTGTTAGTTAGCTCCCGTACTGTCTGTTAGGATCGGCAGCAATCAGCTGTTCAGTTAACCAGCCAGTTCACAATCAACCAGTACAGTGAACCGGTTAGTCTTCAACTGTCAGTCAGTCAGTCAGTCAGCCAGTAAGCCTGTCAGTGGCTGATCAAAAAGATAGACAGTTTGACAGTAACAGTCAATCAGTCAGTCAGTAGCAGTCAGTCAGTACTGTAAGTGAATCAGTCAGTCAGTCAGAAACAGTCAGTCAGTACTGTTAGTCATGCAGTCAGTCAATAAGTAACAGTCAGTTACTGAGTAGCAGTCTATTAGTCAGTCAATGAGTCAGCTCGTCAGTCAATCATCCAACCAGCAAGCCATCCAGCCAGCCCCACCACTGGCCAGGGAGTCAATCTGCAAGTCAGAGCCAGAAAAGAGGTGTTTACAAGGCGAGGCCTCGTCCTCCCTAGAGAGTCCTTCCTGTTTGGCCCGTACATGTCATTATCCTCCCCTTCAGCTGAGGCATGCAACACTAATCCCATCAGCAAACACCAGCTCTGCTTTGCTCAACCGGGCGACCGTTCGAGACGGATCAAGCATCATTGATCTCCATCAAGCATGTCCCATGCACCGCCCTGTCCGACGCAGGCCTCCCCTGCCTGGGCTCTGGATCTCCTCTAATCATGTTAGATTTCCCTTCACTTGGAATGAGCCCTGAGCCGACCTTGAATGTCTGTCCTTACCCAGTCAGAAACAAGGGGAGGGGAAGGGAGGGGAAAGGAAAGGAAAGGAGAGGAGGGGAGGGGAGGGGACAGAAGGGGAAAGGAAAGGAAAGGAAAGGAAAGGAGAGGAGGGGAGGGGACAGGAGAGGAGAGGAGAGGAGGGGACAGAAGGGGAAAGGAAAGGAAAGGAGAGGAGGGGAAAGAAGGGGAAAGGAAAGGAAAGGAAAGGAGAGGAGGGGAAAGGACATGAGAGAAGAGGAGGGGACAAGACAGGAGAGGACAGGACATAAGAGGACAGGACAGGAGCTGAGAGGACAGGAGATGAGAGGAGAGGACAGGAGGGGACAAGACAGGAGAGGACGGGACAGGAGTGGAGAGGGAGAACAGAAATGGAGGATGCTGAGTAGTGACTCCTCTGAGACCAGTATTTCTTTTACCACTTTAGCAGCTTGTGATGTCAGAAGGGCAGCAGGGGATTGTGGGTAGCCAGGTGTCTGCTGTAGAGCCAGATAGGCACGCTGCGGAGGGCTTGCTTTGATGAGGATAGAGAGACATGACACAGAAAGGAGGAGAAAAAGGAACAGGTTCGCCTGCCCTTCGTCACCTGGGGAGTTGCTGAGAAGACACACTGCTGAGTTTGCCAGATGGAGCTGATTGGAGGAGAGGAGGAGCAGTGAGGAGTTCAACTGCTGTTTTGATGATATGGCTGAAAGGCCAAACCTTCGAGGGGGTGTACACGAGTGCGCGCGAAGGTCTATTTCTTTCAGTAATGCACACCACGGCTACAGGCAAGGGCAGCGTTGTGGTTGCCAGGGGCAGGGTCAGGCCTGAAAGTTATACATTCAAGCCCTGAAAGCTCCTCTGAACTGCCAGTCTTATCAAATGAACACTTGATCTCAGTGCTTCTGTTTGTTCTGCTTTGTTGCGTCTCCGACAAACCTCCACGAAGCTGTGTGATTGGCCCTAATCCTTCACTGAATTTGTTAACCAGAACCAGTCCTCCGTAAAACTATGGATTCTAAAGTAAAACATGGCTTTTGCACAATTTGTCATGATTTTACATATTTCAATTATAAATCCACTCCCAACCTAACCTTGGCTGATGTTTCTGTCTGCCATAATGCACTCAGTTTACCAGCAGCGGCCCTGCCGTCAGTGTCAATATGCAAAGGCTCTTGGGTAATCAATCAACTTGCCTCATCCTGTACATACTATCAATATTATAGATCCTTTAGAGCCAGAGAGTAAGATAGACATTTTCGAACAACATTCATCTAACCCCCCACCTAGCCAGGAAACAAGAGCAGAACTGTATCACATCTCTGTTTCTCCCCAATCAGGTTATGTACAATATGGCTTCCTTTCCTCATCAGGATCCCATGTTAAACCCTCCACTTCCTGCAGTTCCTTCATTAAGGCAGGGAGAGGCTGTGTTATTAATCCTAGGCTAACTCTGGGGACGGACTGATTGATTGAGCTGCTCTCTGCTCAGTAGCACAGGCCTATCTAGAAGCATTACGCTGTAATAGAGATGTTTTCCATGTTTCTCTCTATCTTTCTCTCTGTCTGCCCCTCCCTCTCATTCCCTCTCTTTATTTCTCTGTCTCTCTTTATATCGCTCACTCTCTCCTGTCTCTCTTCTCTCTTCATCTCTCTCTGTCTGTCTGTTTCTGTCTCTGTCTATTTCTCTTTCACTCTGTCTCTCATTGTCTTTGTCTCTCTTTATCTCTCTCTTTTTCCATCTGCTGAACGCCAAGGCCATTCACTGCTTCTGATTCTATCTCTCTCTCCATGTGGAACAAATTGACTGCTCTTTCACAGCCTGATGGATAGAGTTGATATTTAAATCAGTCTGCGATGTCTAACACCTGTTTGGTTCCAACACGGCCTGGGAAAGAGAGATAGGGGGCTCAAAACAGACACAGAACGTCCGGGTTCGGGACCAAGGGAGGGGAGGTCGTCACATGTCCCACAGACTAATCCAGCTCACGACCACCACACCACAGCGCACCAGGCCCCCACAGAACATCGAGCAACAGACACAAGGAGCCCATGTCACCAGCAGTGCTTGGTTGCCAGGCCAGACATGGACGTTATGTCCAGTTGGCTGTGTGCTGTGCATGTCTCCCATTAGGCGGTACTGCTCCATTCCTCCTGCACGCTGAACAGAGCGTGAGAGCGAGGCGGAGCATGAGCACAGAGGCTGCAGCGCGGCCGCAGGAGACATTTAACCGATGCCAGCTGGCTGGACGTCCGCCTGTTCCGACAGGACGCTGCAGCCGACACACGACTCCCGGAACACGAGAAGCTAAGGCGGGATGCGCCCCTGGCCGGCAGACGTTTCTTGCGCTTCTATACTGTCCATCGTGAAGGCGCCAGAGAGGCGAGCCCTCGGATGTAGGGGGTGCTGAGACTGATGGCGGCTACTTAATCAAGAGCTTCACCTGCACGTCAGACCACGGCGCGCGAAGCCCGCGTAGGAGGAAAGCGTCTACGCATGGCAAGAGATGAGGGGAAAAGGAGGCGGGAGGGAGGAGGGGGTTCGGGGAGGGGGCGGAGGGAACGGGGTGGGAGGTGTTGGATGTCGGTAAGGGAGGTGGTTGGGTGGGCAGGCGCTTGTGTTCCGAGTGACCTTGCCTTCAGCATGGAGAGCCCAGCTGCCATGTCAGCTTAAACGGCTGTGAAGACTTTAGCTCGGAGGGTTAACACTGCAGTGTGACGCCTTAGTTCAGCGTGATGATGTAGAGAACAATGGGCTCTCAACAGTGAATGAATTCAACAGGTGACCTTCTGTCATCACAGACAGAAGGTCACAGTGACCCTTTTCACTGATGTCTCTTTTACTCTAATGCCCACTAATGAAGAGACCAATTATGACAAATAACTCCAAACTGGATGTGTGTGCGCTGTGTACCTGTGTGTGTGTGTGTACCTGGGTGTGTGTTGGTGCACACCTGTCTCTGTGTTATTTGTGCACCTGTAAGTGTCTGTTTGTGTCTGCGTGCGTGTGTGTGTGGAAGCTACCTAATAGAGATCTAATGGCCACCATGTTTGCAAGGGTGCAGCTGCTGTGTGATGTTTGGCTGTGGCAGGTAAACACAGTCATTACCTCCAGTTAAGCTGGAGATGCCAGCCCTCTGCTGACAAGCTGAGGATTACGCTGGTGAGCGTTTGTCATTGGCTGGCGCATCAACATCACCAGGCTTAATTAGAGGAAATAAGAGCTACACTAGGCCACAGTGGCCACACTCCTTCCTGAAAGGAGGTCAAAGGTAACCCAGGCATATGGACCTGCAGTGTCAACCAAGAGTTGGGGTCGGGGGTCATTAGCACTCTGTGTGTGTGAGTGTTTGTGTGAAATGTGTTTTGTGTGTGTGGATGTGTGACAGACCACCAACACTATTCAAAGCCTGGCATTTGACCACATCAGTCAAATGTATGTAAATAAAAGTGGAGCGATAAACGAGAGCACAACAATACTTGGTGCACTGGAAGACAAACACATAGGACACACACACACGCACACACACAAACAGGATGCACACACACAGGACATACACACAGGACACACACACACACACACATACAGGACACACACGCACAAACAGGACCCACACATACAGGGATCTGGATGACAAGATCGCAAGGACAACCAGGGAACAAGGTGACAACGAGGTAACAAGGACACAAACTAGGAAACAAGGACACCAGGAACGAACTAGAGCTGGCTAGCAAGAACACAAACACACAGCAAGGGAATAAGATTCCTACACCAGAGACCAACTTCTGAAAGTCACATTAACTCCACTCAACCGACATGGCTGTCTGATGATCAATATTCAGCTGCAGCATTGATTTTGACTCTGAGCAAGATTACCACATTATTTTACATTATTTAGGTAAATCTGTCTTATTATCGTATTATTAAAAATCCTATTTTCTCGCCGAGGGCTACTGAGAGATAGAATCAATAAAACATCTGTCATTCCAAATTGAAGGGCCAGTGGCGATTTCGAGCCGGTGCTCTTGTCTGCGTCTGATTGGAGCAGAAGGGGATGGGCTTGCTGTCTGGATGGTCCTGGTTCCCACGGTGACTAGACATGTTGCGTTGCCTGCAGCAGGAAAATGCCCTGCAGAAACATGCGACCTAGTAAACTTGCTACGTTACTCCTCGTGTGTGTGAGTGTGAGCAGGTGTGTGTGTGGGAAAAAAATAGAAGGGGATGGTGGTGAGTGGGAGAGATAAGGAGAGGGAGGGAGAGGATGAAGAGCAAGAAACTGAGACATGAAGCGATAGACAGATAGAGAGAGTGAGAATTAAAGAGAGACAAAGACAGATTACATTGCCCTTCTGTTAAACTCAACTTCAAAAAGAACGCTTTTCGATAAATATTGCTTATCTGTTCATCATCAAATGAAAACCTGGATGGCAATCTCAATCTTAAATTTATTGTTAGATTCCACTGAACATGACCAGAAGCGCACGCACAGGCGTGCACACACACACACACACACACGCACACACACACATCACAACGCACACACACACACACACACACACACACACGCACGCACACACACACACACACACACACACACACACACACACAGTCCAGGCAGACCAAAGCATTAACGTATTTGCAAATGTCTCAACGAAACAAACAAACTCTGTGAGCTCTTTATTTGATTAAAACAATTGTTCTATAATGTGTGTGCAGCTAAGGGAAATAGCACAGCTAGATTAAAGGCACTGGCAGGGGGGCGGGAAGGCAGGGTGTGTGTGGGGGGGGGGGGGGGGGACTGGGGCCGGCTGAGGGGGGGCATAATTGGCAGTGTAAAGGCAGAGTGCATAGCAGCAGTCTTCTTCTCTCTGGGAGGACTACAGACAGGCAGGTTCCAGACCCAGATCAGACCATGCTGGCTTTTCCTCCACCAGTCACATCGCTGGGTGCTGTGCTGGCCGTGGACGGAAACAGTGTTGAAAACCTCTTCACTACCCTTCTTTCCCCACACCTTTACTATTTCTCCCCCCCCTCCCTTCCTCTCTTCATTCCCTCCCTACCACTCTCCCCTCCTCTCCAGAAGACAGATCTGGAATCACTATGCTCATTGACTATGCATGCTCTCCCTCTCGTCTCCATACTCATTTCCTTAGTGAGGAGGGAAGAGACTCCAGTCCAGGCAAGGACTCCAAAGGTTAACCATGTTACACTAGAAACCAATTAAGCTGCCTTCTGGTTGGTACAGTATGATCCATGCCTAATGTAGCAAAGATCGCTTCGATCCCCTCTCTGAACTCTGCTCGGCCAGCTGAAATGGGGGTCCTTTTAGTCTAATGGCAAATTGATAGGATAGATGAGTCTGGGATTGTGGTTCTCTCTCCATCGCATTGAGAAAGATGGCCGTCACGGTTTTGGGACCAGATGAGCACGAATCCTCCATCTTCTCTTCTCCATCTTGTTTGTGGACAAACAATCGAATGGTTCAGTCCAGCTGGACTTCCTTCTCTCCTTCATGTGTAAATGGATCATATTCTTGTTTGCCTGACAGATGCTGTATGAAGCACCAACAATCGCGCACACACGCAATCAAATTAACACACATACAGGCAGACACCCACACGCATACACACACAAGCACATACACACAATGACACACACACACAGACAAACACACACAAAGTGCAGCTGTAAGTAAGTGCTCTGGACTCTGCATAACACAGCTCTTTATTGCCCCGTAAACGTCCCAGTTCGATGATGGACTCACTTGATTGGCTCAGTTCCATGCGGGGGCGGGCTCTTCGGGGACCAATCAGGCCTCCACACGGTGATCTGGGGAGTTCTGATCAGAGCAAGACAGGATGTAGAGGTGGATTGTGGGTAAGCGGCCCAGTCTTTGGCAGGCTACGGCAAGCCTTTGGGACCAATAGACCTCAGTCCATGTCCGGCTAACAGCTCTGGAGTAGCAGAGGCAGGTGTGTGGTCATTACAGTCCTGGTGTCAAATTACAGCCATAACACAGCAGGGCCTGTGGAGTAAACCCTGTTAAACACTTTGCTTACAGCCAACACATGCATTACACTGTGACCATGCCATGGTACCCAATCACTGAGGGGATTGGGCCGATAACTGCAGAACCGTCTAAGCTGTTTTCCCCCAACGCACCAGCTGAAGCGTCCAATCAGCTCACTCCGGGAGACCTGGAGCATGTGGAGACTGATGCTGTGCCTAAATATGTCTACAGCTGAGGCCATATATGCGTGCAGGCCATAAAGAATGTATGTTTGGAAGGTTTTAGTTCCTACATTACGCATTATAGGTGACAAGTGTGAGTATGATAACACGCTGTTCTTTTCTCTGAAGAAATGGATGGTAGATATTGCTATATTTACACGTAGGTTGACCAATCATTCCATGAACATATCCAGAAGCAACCAACTCAAACTTGTTTCCATCTTAAGAAATGGATCGTATTGCACAGGTACACCTGCACAGCATAACAGAGGGTAGGATAACCGGGCTGAATTGGTTACACTCACTCGGTGAAAATTACCGCCTGCCCGCCTGCAAAACCTGAATGCTAGCTGTTAGCTTGCTAAAGTGGTGTTTACCAAAGGAGGTCTAAGAGTCTGAGAGTGAGTTAGAGAATCTTCTGTGTGACTCCCCCCCTCCTCCCTCCCCTCTCCCTCCACCTTCCTCTCTCCTCCTCTCCCCTCCTCCCCTCCCTATCCACCAGGACGTGAATGCCATTTGCCTAAGCAAGTGTGTGTGTGTGTGTGTGTCGTATAAGGGCCTTGTTTTCTAGTGGGTGTGTTGGAATCCTTATCGGAGGGTTTCATTAGAACAGACCTTTGGTCCCTCTTGGTTTGTTAGCAGGGAGGAAACAGCATGTTGGCAACTCCTCATCCCTACTTCCTCGTTTGCATATCCGTTACTTCAGAGACGCGCAAAGCATCTTTGAAGGCTTTTCATCTCCTGTCAGGCTATTTGTTGATGAGATACAAACTAGTTCAGTTTGCAGGGTATGTGGGTGTGAGTGAGTGAGTGAGGGCATGAGCGAGTGAGTGAGTGGGTTGATGGGTGGGTAGGAGCAAGAGTTAGAACATAAATTGGAACTTATACATGCCTACATGCGTGTGTGTGTGACCGTGTGTGCGTGTGTGTGACCATGTGTGTGTGACCGAGTTGGTGTGCGTGCACTTGCGTGTGAGGGTGTGTGTGCGTGCGTGTGGCCATGTGTGTGTGACCGTGTGTATGCGCGCATGTGACCGTGTGTGTGTGACCATGTGTGAGTGAACATGTGTGTGTATGTGTGACCATGTGTGTGTGTGTGTGCATGTTACCATGTGTGTATATGTGCGTGTGACCATGTGTGTGTATGTGTGACCATGTGTGTGTATGTGTGTGACCATGGGTGTGTATGTGTGCGTGTGACCATGTGTGTGTATGTGTGTGTGTGTGACCATGTTTGTATGTGTGTGACCATGGGTGTGTATATGTGTGACCATGTGTGTGTATGTGTGTGACCATGTGTGTGTGACCATGTTTGTATGTGTGTGACCATGTGTGTGTATGTGTGTGACCATGTGTGTGTATGTGTGTGACCATGTCTGTGTACGTGTGTGTGCGTGACCATGTTTGTATGTGTGTGACCATGGGTGTGTATATGTGTGACCATGTCTGTGTACGTGTGTGTGTGTGACCATGTTTGTATGTGTGTGACCATGGGTGTGTATATGTGTGACCATGTGTGTGTATGTGTGTGACCATGTGTGTGTATGTGTGTGACCATGTGTGTGTATGTGTGTGACCATGTGTGTGTATGTGTGCATGTGACCATGTGTGTGTATGTGTGTGACCATGTTTGTGTATGTGTGTGACCATGTGTGTGTATGTGTGTGACCATGTGTGTGTATGTGTGTGACCATGTGTGTGTATGTGTCTTTGTTGTGTTGAGAAGCCAGCTTGAAAAGTAGGCATCTCCTTTCGTCTGTTTTTTTGGACAATAAATGTTGACATAAAACAACAGAGATGTGTGTGTGTGCGTTGTGATGATGAGTCTATTGATAGATGAATACTCAAATCACAGCTGTAATCCCAACCGTGTCTGACACCCTATGTGTGAATAGGCTTCATTGGGACAATTAGCAAATGCATTAGAAATCATTCTCCATTGATGAAGGTACAATTTGGGTTGATTGTAAATAACCAGCAGATAATAACAGTCACTGAAATTTGTTGTTTTTTTTGGTTTCTAGTCTTCATTTTAAGTAGAGCACAACCTCCCTAGCATTTGCACCCACACAAACCCAACCAAACAAGAGCATAAACACATTAGTGTGCCAACAATAATCCTCCTCTTTATTTACCTGTGCACGTGCATGTTGTATGTGTGTGTTTGTTTGTTGTGTGAGCAAATGCTGTTTGTGTATGTGCACCCTAGGTATACATGAGTGTGTGTGTGTGTGTGTGTACATGGTAGGTGTGCATGTGTGTGCGTATGTGCATTTGTGTGTGTGATTTAGAGATCTTGTCTCTGCTCAGTCTTCCTGACTCCTCCTCCCAGACGTAGGCTTGTTGCCATCTGTTGAGTGTGATTGGCTGGCTGGTTAGGGCATCCTCTGTCTCCCATCCCCCTCCACACGCCTTCATACCAGCCTGCCCGTCATCATGCCAGCCCAGGGCCCTCTCCTTCTACGCATCTCCATCCCTTCTGTAACACCCTCCTTTGCCTCTCCCTCCCCTCCGCCTTTCTCGTTCTCTCTCCTCCCCATCATCCCCTCCCTCTCTCATCCTCACCGACTCATCCTTCCCCTCCTCCTTCCATTCCACCTGTCCCAGTCCACTCCTTCTGCCCTCCTCTCTATTTTCCCCTTGGCTCCTCCTTATCCCTCCCGTACCGTTATTGTTTCCTCTCCTTCTTCTCTCCTTTTGTTTCCTTGTCTCGACCTCCTTGCTTTCCTCCTTGTCTGCTCTCACCCTCCTCAACTCTCCTCTCTCTCTCCACTCCTCCCTTTAAACTTTCCCCTATCCCTCTCTCTCTCCCTATCTCCCTGCATCTTCTCCATCCCTCTCTCCATTCTCTCTCCTCTCCACCTCTCTCCCTCCCTCTCTCCCTCCCTCTCCACCTCCCTCCCTCCCTCTCTCCTTCCCAGGGCAGTGGTGTGTCAGTACCACAGACCGTGACGAGGTGTCAAAATGCTCCATCGCCTTGCCAACCACGTCCCTTATAGCTAGACCTGCTGTCCACTCTCTCTCTCTCCCTTACACACACACACACACACACACACACACTCATCCCTCTCACACGCACACTGTCCCTCTCAACACATAGACACACACTCTCTCTCCATCACACACCCATCCTCTCCCTCACACACACACACACTCTCACACGCATGCGCACTCTCTGTCTTGCACTCTTACACATACTCTCTCAACCTTACAGACACACACACACAATCTGTCTTTGTCTGTCTCACACACAGACAAACACACAGACACTCCCACACGTGTTAATCCCAACTGTTTGTGTGTGCGCGTGTGCGTGCGTGTGTGCGTGTGTATGTGCGCGTGTGTGTGTGTGCGTGTGTTGGTGAGGGTAGGAGGCAAAGTGGTGGCAAACATTTCCACTACCAACTTGAGACAGACAGGCACGGTTTCTGTTCTGTTCTGATTCCTTTGCTGTTCTCGTTCTCCCTCTGCTTTCTTCTCCTCGCTCCTGTTGTTCTACCGTGGAGCGAGGAAACAAACGGAGGGTGTTTTGCACGTCTCCTCCATGGGTTGGGGGTTGGCATTATAAAACAAGCTCTCCATCAGACATTCTCTTTCAAGGCTGCGCTTCAGTTCCATCTCTATTTCAGGTGCTCTGTGAGAACGGAGAAGGAAGAGAATCATCGTTTTCGTCAATGCTATTGTTCTGTTAAATTCCTCCCTCCTTTCTCTCTTTCTTTCTTTCTTTCTTTCGCCTTTTTCCAGAGTTGTGGGTGAGCTTAATGACGATGAGTTTCTTCTGTATGTGACACTCAGCCCACCGGTTGATTTCTGGGAGAGCTGTTAGGAGCAGGTAGAGTTGCTACAGGCTGCTGTGTTTACAGCTCCTCTCTCCCCTCCTAACCCCTCCCCTCCTAACCCCTCCCCTCCTAACCCCTCCCCTCCTAACCCCTCCCCTCCTAACCCCTCCTCTCCCCTCCTCTTCACACTCAGCTCTTCTTCTCTCCCCTCCTCTCCCCTCCTCTCCTCTCCTCTCCCCTTATCTCCTCTCCTCTCTCCTCCTCTCCCCTCCTCTCCCTTCCCCTCCCTCCCCTCTTCCTCTCCTCTCCCTTCCCCTCCCTTACCCCTCCTTCCTCTCCTCTCCTCCCCCTCCCTTCCCCTCTGTCCTTCTCCGTCTCTCTCTTCCCTCCCTTCCCTCTGTCCTCTCCTCTCCCTTCCACTCTTCCCCTCCTTCCCCTCCTGTCCTCTCCTCTCCCTTCCCCTCCCTTCCCCTCCTGTCCTCTCCTCTCCCCTCCCTTCCCCTCTGTCCTCTCCTCTCCTTCACTCTTCCCCTCCCTTCCCCTCCTGTCCTCTCCTCTCCCTTCCCCTCCCTTCCCCTCCTGTCCTCTCCTCTCCCCTCCCTTCCCCTCCTGTCCTCTCCTCTCCCTTCACTCTTCCCCTCCCTTCCCCTCCTGGCCTCTGCCATTCTGCAGCTCTCCTCTGTGACCCAGGCAGTCTGTCTCTGGGCAGACTCAATGTTGGACTGTGATGTCTGTGATGGAGGTCCTGGTCTGAGCCTGGGGCTGCATTCAGATGACTAGGATGTATGTCAACCATCATCTCCCTTTGCTCCCTCCTTGAATGGTCTTCTCACTGTCTGGAACTTGGTGGCTGTGTGTGTGTGTGTGTGTGTGTCTGTGTTGTGTGTGTGTGTGTGTGTGTGTGTGTGTGTGTGTGCACGTGTGTGTGTGAATGTGTGTTTTTGGTATGAAGGGAGTAATGATGACTGTATGTGTGTATGCATTTTGACTGCTTTGTGTGTGTGATCTTTGATGGCTGTGATGGTATTGTCTGTTTGACAGGTGTCTGTGTGTGTGTGTGTTTTTTTCTATGTTTGAAAGGTGTGTATTTGCATGTGTATGCATTTGTATGTGTGTGGGTATGTGTGTGTGTGTGTGTCTCAGAAGTAAAGCTGTCATTGACATATTGGTGAGTTGATTGGGATAGTTCTGTGTTCAGGAAATCTGTCACATCCGAATATATGTAAGAACTGTCAAAGTGTGTGTGTGTGTATGTGTATATATGTGTGTATGTATGTTTGTGTGTGTATGTGTGTGTATGTATATGTGAGTGTGTGTGTGTATGTGTGTGCATGTATATGTGAGTGTGTGTGTCTGTATGTGTGTGTATATGTGTGTATGTATATGTGAGTGTGTGTGTGTATGTGTGTGCATGTGTGTGTGTGTCAAAGATGAGACAGCCGTGAGGTCCATCTGTTTGTTACTTGATGGAGCCCAGGATTAGTTCTCTGATCCCTGGCCTGCTGTCTGTCTCCTCCCTACACACACATACGCACGCACACACACACGCACACACACACACACTCATACACTCATACACACACTGTTTGTTTGTTGAATGTTCTATAATCTATCATGTTATATAATCCGTCGTAGCTGCTCATTCTGATCTTAACAGCAACTCCTCAAAATGATGGCTCGATTATTTGGATGTGTGTGTGTGTGTGCGTGTGTGCGTGTGTGTGTGTGTGTGTGTGTAGCGGAACGCCAGGTAGCAGTCAGACATGAGTAGCATCTCCAGAACCTGTTTTGAGTGATGGCGATCAGCATGACCATCGCACACACACACAAACACACGCACACAAACACACACACAAACACACGCACACACACAGACCAGCTCTCTGCTGCTCACATCTCTATCTCAACCTCATATTGACAAACTCGCATGGAGAATACCTTGATCACACACGCTCCAGCTTGCACGAACGCACACACACGTGTAATCCCCGCGAAAAGACGACCACACACATAACTACAGAAACACGCACGCGCACACACCATGTATAGATGCGTGCGCAGCAAACACAGGCAAGGGATCGGCCCGTTTCACTAGTCAATAAGAGGAAAAGCACAGAGATAGAGACAGAGGAAAGATCTCGAGATTGAGACAGAGATTGAGTCATAGTGGAGAGCGAGTGGGCCAGCTGAAAAGACTTGGAAAGGTACAGATGTGTCCAGCTGTGTCCAGTCATTCTCCACAGCAGCAGGCAGCAGACAGACCCCTGCAGGATGAGGGGATGAACAGAAAGAGGATTAGATGATAAGAGGCTGTTTCAGCCATTCGCTACAGTGCCGTTCCTGAGTGTGTGTAATGCCTTAACTAGTTGCATTGCATGGCTGTCAGGAAGCTCTATCTCAATCTATTTCCAGCTCTCTCTCTTCCTCTCTCTCTATTTCTTTCTGTCTCTCTCTCTCTCTCTCTCTCTCTCTCTCTCTCTCTCGCTCGATCTCTCTCTCTCTCGCTCGATCTCTCTCTTGTCGCTCCTACTCATGCATTCATTCTCTCTATCTCTCTCCCCTTTCTCTTGAGTGTGTTTGTGTTTGATTTGCAGTACTCATCTGGTTAAAGATCTCAAGGACTTCAGAGTGAGTGTTATTGACGTCTTCACATATACAGACACACAGAAGCACACGCACACACATGGACAGAGAGAGTGGAGGATTCCCATGCTCGTCTAGGGGCTATTGGTATTCATGTTTGCAGTTGATTACTTTGTCCAGGTGATTATTCATATTGATCGTGTGTTGGTCGATGTCCAGTCATTAGTTAGCAAGGCTGCTAGTGGAACCTCATTAATGAGTACACATAATCATTTCATATCACCTTTGGATTATATCCTGTTTAAACCTCAGTGCTCTTTTTGATTGTACTGGTGATTTTGAGAATGGCATGACTTGGATGTAAATGAACTGAAATCAATTTCCCCAAATCAGTTAGCTGTCTAGACATACTGGAGAACACTGAGTAGTAGAACAAAGACTATAGGCAGAGAACACAAGAACCTAGAAAAACACATAGACCTTTAGAACATAGGTCTATGGAGAACACATATTTCTTTCTATCTAATCTATCTCTCAGTCTCGCTCCTTTTCGCTAGTGTGTGTGTGTCTCCATGCATGTGTGCAACAGTGTAAGACAGTGCCATGGCCAATCACATCTAATCATATCCTGGCATCACATTTTCTACACCAAATAGCCAAAAGTCAGGCCTGTGATACCCATGTTGCCAGGTTTGTCTCGCATCCCTCCCCATTGGGCTCCACCTAACCTTCTCTCCGGGCGTTCAGACACCTTTCAACAGCCCTCTCCACAATAATCACATCATCTCACCACCACACAGTTAGAGAGTGATTGAGTTATTGGAAAGCCGATGAAACTAATTCCCGGCCAGGCGTTTTTCGATAAACACAGCCTGCCAATTGGATCAACAAGCAAACGTGTGCAGGAAGCCATTTGCTGGTTGGCAAAACACCCTTTGTTTATGAAATTGTCTCCATTGTTGTGATAGAGATGAAGACATTTGTTTTTATTGACTCCCGGGAAGAGGAGAGGTAGCAGCCTCTGGTGGAGAGCCACCCAGGGAGGTTCCCTGCTTCCTGAGGCCCACCGTGAGACGTGTTAGCGGGCCTTCCAGCCACGCCGCCCTCCCCTCTCCGACTGGATGAACCACTGAAGCCATGGGGGAGCAGAACTCAGCGCAACCCATCTGCCTCTCTAAACCCCTGTGCCAACACACACTAACATGCTCACACACACATACACTAACAGTCACACACGCATACTCATATCACACTAGACCACACATAGATAGGGCTTGGGACACGTGTTATTGCCTGTCTACGTGTGTGTGTGTGTGTGTAAGCATGTGTGTATTTGTTTGTGAAATGTAATATTGAATGTTGGCAGACTAGGGAGAGGGGGGTGGAGGTTGGGGGTGGGGGCTTGGACTGTACCTTCTGTCTCCCTATTTCCACGTCAGTGTGCATATCTCCATCTCCTGTCGTCAACAACCAACTCCCCTCCCCCCCCCTCCCACCCCCTGCAGCACCCCCACCTCCTCCACCCTCTGTTGTGTAAAACTACACTGGGTCGCTAATTAGGTGCAATTTCATCTAGCAAGGATTTATAAGAGATGTAGCTGATTATAAGATTAGCAATGGTAGGGTTTGGAAAAAGGAAAAGGCTCTGTTTGCAGATACTCTGATTTCTCTACCTTGCCTTGCCTGGCCTTGGCTCCCTCCACCCCTTCATCCCTCTCTTCTCAACAGATGTGAAGAGGAAGACAGGAAGGGAGGGCATGAGAGAGACCAGACTTGAGAGAGCAGGATTCAGACAGCTGAAAACACTTATGCTGTTATAGCTGCCCCCTAACCCAGTACCGGAGGGGAGGGCTGACGAGAGGCAGAGAGGAAGCAGAAAAGACGAAGACAGAGCAGCTTTCTGAAGCATGGTTGAGTTTAATCTGTATGTTCTGGAAGATTCCTCTGAGCTAAGAAGGAAGACAGCCCAGAGGTAACACACTCATGCACACATGCGTCCCCACACACACACACGCACTCACACACACACTCTACACATGGACAGACACTTAGACAGACACACACACTCTGTTCTGGACCATGACTATATAAACCAATTTAACTCAACACATACACTCACACACACACACACACACACTCATGCAGGGCTCTGCAGTCTCGTCAGTGGGCAGCACTGCTGTGTCTGTGTGTTTGTAGCAGACCTATTCTTAGACTTGGGGCATGGCCATGGGCATATTATCTGTGTGCAGAACAACCCACTGCAATATAATCGCCCCATCTCAGGGGCCAAGGTTGGGGCTGGGGCCGAGGTTGGGGCTGGGGCCGAGGTATCGGGCCAGAGTAAGGGCTGGGCCCAGAGGTTTGGCCCTGGGGAAAGGTTGGGCTGAGCTGAGGCCTGAGGTGGGCTGGGGCTGGGCCCGAGTTGCCGACTGGGGCCGAGGTTGGGGCTGGGGGTGGAGCTGAGGGCTGAATCACAAGACAGGAAGATAGACACTGAAGGAGGGGCCCTATGATGCATAATGTTTCACAGACCACCTGCAGGATTATGTAAGAGGGCACACATACAGTCATGCACACACTGCCACATACACATTCACACACTAACAAACACACAGTCACTCACACGCACGTAGAGTGATACAAACTCACACGCACGCACACATCTTCACACTGCAGCCTCCCCATCCTGCTGGGCGAGCTGAGTGGAGCAGCTCCTTTAGCTCCAGGTGGACAGGCTGGTAAAGACGCCTGCTTGACTCGGCCGTCCCCCTCCCCTGCAGGACCGTTGGGCAGGCTGTTGTTGTTTTGCTCTCCTCCTTTAATCTTCCTTCCTGTTACCGGGTACCGCTCGCACTGGCACAGCCCCTGGCGGCCTTCCAGAACAGGCGTTCCACTGCTCCCGCGTGCGGCGGCGTTCCCAACCTTCCCCACGTGCCCCGATTCCATCATAGACATCCCAGTAGGAGCACTAAGCCTGATAATTACACATGGGTAGCCCCCTGCCCACACACACACACACACACACACACACACTCTCTCTCACACACACACACACTGGTGTGCACACTCACATTCCCCCTCTGCAGACACATGCTTAATCTAAGCTCTACACACCACCCCCAGACACCCTGCTGATTGGCGCGAACACACACACACGTTCGCTCGAAACGCACACCCAATCTTGTTCTCTCTCACACACTCACAGACACAAACGGATCAGGGTTTCATTTCAACATGGAGAATACATTCTTAGGGGAACTTAGATAGGAGAAGAGAAGAAGGAAGGGGGGGGGTGGTGGTGGTGGGGGCGGGGGGATGACGACAGCTAATTTCCATAATTCAATTAATATCCTGTGGTATATGGTGGTCATGAGTTGGAGCGTCTATCCAGCCCTACGGAGCTGTTTCTCCAGCTGATTAATGAGGGAACGTGGCACTGGGCACACAGAGCCTGAAACCAGACAAGCACTGACTTAGAGGCTGCAAGCATCTAGCTCACGCTGTGTGTAGCAATGGCTAGGACTGAATAAGCTTGCTAGCTTGGCCAGCCCTAAACAAGGCTGTTAGCGCTGAGTTTAAGAAGTACGATTGCACAGATCTTGTCTGCAGGCGAAGCGCTGTCTAGCACTGAAGTCATTTGCTAGCTGTTAGCGAAAATAACATGGCTGTTCCTTAATAAATCTGATATTGTTAGTGGCAGTTAGCATGGCCTTTTCTGAACATATTAGTTCAAGTGACTTTGCTGTTCCTGATCAAATCGACTACTACTGTTCATGCTAGTTAACTAAATCTAGTCTGATTTGTTTCGCCTAATGAGCTTGATGTCATTGAACTTGCAATGCTGCATCTTTCTACAGATTGTCAGCTTTGGCTGACAGTGACAGGGAGGGGGTTGGCCTGCCCAAACAGAGTGTTTAGTATTTTGTCAGGCAATGCTACCTCACAAGTATGCGCTTCCCATAGAGATCAGTGCAGAATTAAACTCTAAACCACTTGTGCTGCTACACAGCCCCAAGGATTAGCTAGATTACTCAACAGTAGAACGACTGATTACAAGGATTTATACTATTTAAAGTTGAGCTGAAATTTGATGTTAGAAGTTTAATGTCGTCCCAGCCTCTATGATGGATCTGGCTTCAGATCCATTATGGTCAACAGAGATGAGAGGGACTCCGATATAAATTAATTTACTGGAGCCTCTAATTCTCATTATCTCTGCTTATTTTCCAAGATTTACAGAGTGGATACATCAATATCGTTCTACAAGGGAATTTGTTCTGTTTTTGAAATATAATTATAACAAAGGGACTAATTTGCGCTGACTCGCTGGTTTCTGAAAGTTTGTTGAGTCAGCCCCAACATTAGATCCCAAAGACATTCTGCTGATGCTGATTCACAACAGAATAGTTAACAGCCACACGTCCCCTGTTCTCTCTCTTCGGTCTCCTTTCCTTCCCATCTCCTTCCCTAATCTCTCCAATGCCTGGTTTACACCATTGCATACTGATCTGTCTGGGAGGTTGAACATGTTCCTGCAAAGATTCTGCAGTCATGCATCCTTTCTGATCCTTGTGATTCCGGTCCCTGGCATCGATCCTGCGCTGGACACATCTCTCCTCACCTTTTACATCCACGTTACGAGGCAGGAAAAACCCGCCCGTATCCATTTCGTAATCGTTCTCTCCTGCCACTGCATGGTCGCAGCCGGCAGATGTGCATGGGGAGCCTGTGTTTCGTATCCCACCAGTCTGTTACAGTAAGGTACCGTTCTCAAGATGATTCCGTCTTTTCCTCCTCTATACTTCGCTCCATCCTCTTTAATTCGCTCTCGCTTTCCTCTCCTCCTCTCACCTATCTTGCCCAATCATCGCCACTCCTTTTTTTTCCCCCTCATCTCCTCTCCTACTGTAGATATTGACCCCTGTGTAGAGGAGGTGTCAATCAGACAGGTCTTAACTAGATAGGCAGTGTTGTGATTGGCTGGTGAGCAAGACAAACAGGCTCATGCATCTCAATGACCAGAGATGGGCCTGTGGTACCTCACCCGGCAAACACAAGCTCATTACACCACTGACAAGACAGGACATGCTCACAGCGTGTGTGTGTGTGTGTGTGTGTGTGTTTGTGTGTGTGAGGTGTATGTGTGTGTTTGTTTGAGCTGTCTCTGTTTGTGGTCCCAACAAGGGCAAACTATGGAGCCTGTAAAAGTCTCTATCAAGGACAAGGCCTGAACAGTACACCCTCTAAATGCGTTTGATTCAATTGATAGCATAAAGCATATTACATTGCCTGTCTACAGAGGTCATAAAAGAGAAAGTAGTGTATGAGTTCACCTGTTGGAAAGTGGCTGCATGGTATAATAGCAGACCATAAACTGGAATAATGATTCTTAGCCTAAACACCTTGGGGCTGATTACCCTTCTTAAGCTCATTTCAGATGCAGCCTGATTGTAATGAATATTGGACAGATGTTTAATGAAAAGCTCAAACTCTATGGAGATGTTAGTAGGATTCCCTCTGAGAGTCTGTCTTCTTGGTGAATCCTGGCAGCTCAACAGATAAGTGGACGTGTTATACGATCGGGCCTTTACTGCATTGCACCGACGTTATTATAGCATATGTATTTAATATGTAGTTAGCAGTGTAGATTCACCACTGCAGCATTAAGAGACCTAGATAAGTACAGGGTAAGAGAGGACACAGTGATGGGTTGTGTCTTACCCAGCCCAAAGTGTCAGCCTTTCTGACTCTTGCTCTGCACTACACGCAGGATAATCTGGATTAATGAGGCTGGTTATTTCTTCTAATGAAAGGTTTTGTGTTTGAGGGTTGTGCAGGGTTGTGTCCAAGGGTAAGTGCATGTGTGTATATACATGAGTGAGTGTGTGTGCGTGCATGTGTGATGTGAGTGTGCATCCATATGAGCTTGTGTGTGGAAGCGTGTGTGCGTGTGTGTGTGTGTGTGTGTGTGTGTGTGTGTGTGTGTGTGTGTGTGTGTGTGTGAGAGAGAGAGAGAGAGAGAGAGAGAGAGAGAGAGAGAGAGAGATAAAGTACTTGCCTGTTTGGGAGTGTGTGTATGTATTCGTGTGTGTGTGAGCATGCCCACGTAGGTGTTTGCGTGTACTTGTGTAGCTGCGCGCGGGTTTACGTATGTGTGTGTGAGTCATACGGGAAGCTAGAGGACAATAACACGCTGCTCGCCCTCACACCCACGGCTGTCTGGCTGCGAGGACACGACTAATGCATGCTGGGATTGATCTGCGGTACTAGAGGATTGACACCTCCCAGGCCTGCTGGGTCAACAGGTCGCATGAATCACCTCTACCTGGTCATGACTGAGGTACCCACACTGTAGAATCTTTCTCACCTCTTCACGGCCCTCTGCCTGTTACCCATGGACACACACACACACACACAGAAACAGCCACACACACAGCAACACACACCAACACAAAACCATGTACGCCAACACTCACAAAGCATTTGATAGCTCTCTTCATCTCATCCTCCACCCCTTTCACTTCCTGTATTCTGCCTGTGCAAGGCCATGGCATGAAGTCCTGAATGCTGCTCTCTGTAGCTGCGGTGTCTTCTGCAGCGTATGTTCCAGACAGCACATCTTCAGTAAATCTCCCTCCACCCACCCTGGATTCATTACAAGGAGTACATTAAAACAGCAGGCCACCCCTGTTTTGAATTGCTGCAGGTGCAAAGTTTGAAAGTCTGGCATTCAACTCCAGAAACTTAGTGAGCGCGTCAGCAGAAAGGCATGCGTACAGTGTGGCTGTCTGAGTGGACCAGCGATGTGAGAAGGCTGTAACAAGCATCTGCTGGAGGGCAAATCTCCCAACATCTGTCCATCTGGAAACTTCCCTGCTGGAGAGACCTTCACCCCTGACACCACGCACGCTATCTCGCTGGCGCACACTCGCGTGCTCACACGCTCACCCACACAAAGTGTGCGCTCTTACCTTGCTTTGAACATCTTAGCAGCGCGTGCGCGTGTCTACGCGTGTGCGTTTAAGATGCAGCATCCTTAAACCTGTCAGAGGAGAACACGTGCGGGCTGCTAACTGGCAGCTGTGAGCTTCACATCAATGCAACCTCTCCAATTTCATCACATCTCAAATCCACTTCCCCACCCCTTGTTCAGAACGGCAACAGCTCCGACGCCTCGCCCCGGCATGTAGCGTGTGTTTCCAGGATGCGGCGTGTCTGGGAGGTGTGCCTGGAGAACATCCGTGTTCTGAACGCGTGTGCGAACGCAGGGAGCATGGGCCGTGCAGCCTACCTGTGCTGCGGGACACCTGTCAGCCCCCCGTTACACTTCCCGTCTCCCCGGCGATGGGCGTCGCCAAGGTCACCGACGCCTCGTCCTGCTGGCGTTTGTTCCACCTGCATATGGTTCCCTTCCTACACACGAACGCACGCCTGTACGCACACACAAACGTGCACCAGTACACATAAACGCTCGCATACACGCAGGTCTACTTATGCACACAAGCGCAGGCACACTCTATCGCGCAGGCACACACCCGCAGGCACACACCCGCAGGCACGCTCAGGTGGAAATTTCCACCACAACCAGTAGCCAGTACGGTTGTGTCAGAGATGGTCCTGCTGATAGCAACAGCTTCTATTGCAGTCTCCCGTCTCTCTCCAGGCCGCTAGGAGACTTGGTCTAAACCACGGCTGGCGTGAATCATCTCTTGAAATATATTTCAAACACTCCAGTTGGATTCCCAGCCACCCACGCCTTCAAACAGCCTGGGTTTCAGTGGTGTTGCCGGCTAAATTGGTCACAAGGATCCACAATCAGCATGTGGGTGATTATGGATCAGAACCTCAATGACAGGTTCTGTATACCAGAACTTGCAGACCAAGTGAATGTAGACTGGGTTTTGTAGAGCTGGTGAATGTGTCCTAGCATGAAATGTAAACGAGATCACACTGATAACGTATTCATTTTAAGTTTTGTAAACAAGACTATCGCTCTATTTTATATTTGGTTTATTTCAGGTTCTGCAGACCAAATTGTGTGGACTAATGTCTGTGTAGCAGGTGAGTGTGTGCTGGATAACTATGTTATCTCCAAGCACCAGTGCTCTATGATGTTAAATCTGTCAAACCTACCACCTCCAGCTTGTAATTGTATAATTGAACATGTTAGCACACTGCTAATCTCAACCCTCGCTGGATTACAGTGGCTAATCCGGGTGCCTTGCGTGTGAGAGTGCACGGAGAACGTGGACATAGAGGCCCGTTGGGTGAACAGGAAGTGTTTTCACCTTGCCATCAAAGCCCTCCAATGGCATACTAGTGAATGTCTCTTCTAATCTTTCTGTGGGAAATGAGAAACCTTGAGAACCAAGGAAGATGATGTCTATTTTTGGTGCGCTGGTGTTTGCATGTGTGCTTGTCTCAGCTTCCATGTGTTTGTTTGTACTTGTGTGTGTGTGTGTGTGTTTGTGTGTGTATGTTTGTGTGCGTGTGTGTGTGTGAGTGTGTGTGTGTGTGTTTGTGTGTGTGAGTGAGTGAGTGAGTGTATGGCCTTCGCTTCACTAAGGGTGGTTTACTTCTCACTGAGAAGGATGTTAATCACTGCTGCTGTAGAGGCCTGTCCTCCCCCTCATTCTAGCAGCTCTGCAAGATAACAGAGACACCACACACACACACACACACACACACACACACACACACACACACACCATTCACCAAACACACGCACACACCACTCACCAAACACATACATCACTCTAGTCTGAGAGCCATGCTGGACTCGCCAATATTACCAGTCTTTCCCCACCACACCGCCCCTAGGTCTTAGTGTCAGACAACATACCCACAGCACTTCAAACAGAGGTGAGGGGGGGGTGTGTTTGTGCTTGTGTTTTGTTCAGTGATGGAGTGGATTTTGCAGTGTGTGGGTGGAGTAGAGAGGAAAGGTAATGTGTTTGCGGGCAAACAGGATGTGGCGTTTGTAAGTGTGTATTGAGGCGTGCGTGTGTCTGTGTGCGCAGTTGTCTGTGTGTGTGTTTTTGTGGACAGGTATATGTATGTGTTATTGTAGTTTTCCATCTAGTGTGTACAAGGGATATGTACGGACCCCTCCCCCCCCTCCCTACACACACACACACACACACACACAACACAACTTGCAACACCAATGAAATGTCAGGGTTCAGATTGTTGGTTCAGATTGTCAGAGCTCTCCAGAGAATGATAGTGTCATACTGTTGCTATGTTCTGGCATTGAGACATCCCACCTAGGTAGCCTGACCAACACACAAGAAGAGGCGAGGAGAGGGGGGGAGGGAGGGAGCCAGCAATGGAGGGATGCATTGAAGGGTAAACCAGAGGAGGAGACTAATTTAGGAAAAGCCAGACAGAACTGCTTCCTACTCTGAACTGCGGTATTCCACAACCATGTCCATGTGCCAATCCTGCGACCTGGTCACCTCCAGTAGGAGATCCCCTGTGTGAACCTGCTGCTCCAGGCTGGCCTCCTCAGCTCCCACTGACCCAGGGAGGAGGTCTCAGGGGAGGTGTGAGGGACCCAGCGACCCCTGGTCCAGATGCTGTGGTTGTGGTCCTGGAGTCGTACTTCACCTAGCCTTCACCAGCCAGCAGCCAGCACAGACAGGCCAAAAAACGAATCCAATGTTTGTGGACATGTTTGTGTCGGTGCATTTGCGTCAGCGCGAGTGTGCATGGAACATGTACGTTCGTGGATGGAGGTGATGTGAGGACTGAAGGAGGGGCTAAGATTAGCAGGATCCTCTCCAGGCCCCAGTTATTCCATTCCACTGCTCCTATCTGTTTATATCTGGGTTTCTGTGGAGTTCCGTGTGTGTGTGTGTCCATGGGCGTGTGTGTCTGGCGTAGAAGGTGGTGTGTTTCGGCTGCAGGGTGTGGATGACCCTAGCTGTTGCTGTCCTTCAGGCTACTTCACCTCCCTCAGGGAGGAGAGGTGAGGAGAGGGGGAGGTTCTACCATTTGATGTCATAAGCAATGAAAAGAGTGTGTGTTAGATGATGTGCACATGGTTTACCCATTAGATTGTGTCAAAGCAAACAGCCAGCAAACCAGCCAGGCGGTCAAACTTGCCATCTTAGCCGGTCAGCCAGCTCCAGGAGGTTCAGACAATTATTAAAGATGTAACACTATTAACTGACTGCCTCTGTGATTGGATTACTCAGCTGTCGCACATCAAGCACCAAATCCGATTAACCAATCAGTAACTGTCTTCTATCTTATCCATGCCTGGAGCCTAGCCAATGATATGGGAGGAGGAGGGAGGAGGAGTCGAGGGAGTGTGGTGGACACCAAGAGAAAGAGACAGACATAGTGTGTGTGTGTGTGTGTGTGTGTGTGCGTGCGTGCGTGCATATGCGCGTGCACGTGTGCATGTGCGCGTGTGCAAGAGAGAGAGGAGTATTGGAGAGATGGAGTGTGATGGTGGAGACATGTCTGATCTGAGAGCAGGTGGAGTAGTTTAATTAGAGGTTGGGGTTAGATGGAAAGGTGGTGATGAGTGTGACACAAAAAAGATCATGTGTGTGTGTCTGTTTGTAGTTGTCTGGATGTATAAGTACAGAACTCCAGACGTGGTGAAAAAAAGACACTCTTGGAGACGTTTGCGTAAGCCAAAACATGCGATAGCAATCTTAGTGTGAGTGTGCGTGCGTGTGCGAAAATGCTTTGGAAGATGTGTGATACAGTGCTGCACCTGCTGACAATGAGTGGGTTTTTTGTTTGTGCTTCATGTTTGTACATAAGTAGAAAATGTTTTATTAAGTGTATGTTTGTCTACAAGAGTGGGCGCAAGTCTGTTTTTGTGCTAAATTGAAATGCATTTGTGAGTTTGTGTGTGTGTGTGTGTGCGCGCGCGTGCGCATGTGTTCTAGTATGTATTGTAGTATAAATAGTACTGCAGTGTGTTGTAATGATATTGCAGTAGTGTTGTAGTAATGGTATTGTAGTAGTATTTTAGTAGTAATGGAATTGTACCATTAATAGTATTGTAGTTGTGATGATATTGTAGTAATATAGTAGCAGTAATAGTATTGTAATATTATTAACATTATCAGTGAATGCAGAGTAAAATAGCATAAAATAGTGTCCTTTCAGACGTCCCCCTGGCAACACACACATATGCCCACGTGCACATGACACGCACCCCAACACTCACGTATGCCCACGTGCCCATGACACGCCCCCCAACACACACATATGCCCACGTGCCCATGACACACACCCCAACACACACACCCCAACACACACACATGCCCACACGCCCATGACACGCACCCCAACACACACACATGCCCACACACCCATGACACGCACCCCAAAACACCACAGCCGGGCAGCGCTGTTTCACACTAATCCATTAAGTGAGAGGGTTTATTTACCTAGACGAATGGGGACAATTACTGAGACGAGAGGAAGGGGTATGACTGTGGGGGTGGGGTGGGGGGTGGGGGGTGGGGTCAAATAGCAGCAGACCGTGGTGTCCCCGCCACAAAGAACAAGCTGCTGTCCATTCATTAGCCTCTGCTTTTCATCTGCTCTCTGCAATTACAGGTTAGCGTCCCACAAAAGAACTCTGATTGGTAAGGTAGCGCTGTCATAGAGAGATAGATGGAAAGAGAGCGAGAGGGTTAGCTATGAAGTGAGAGGAGAGAAAGAGAGAGAGAGAGAGATGGAGAAAGATCGATGGAGAGAGGGATGGAAAGAGAAATGGAGAGAGAGAGAGAGACACGGAGGGTGGGAGGGAGAAGGCAGATAGGAGATACCATAAGTGAGATGGAGAGAGGGATGGAGAGAGAAATCAAGTCTGCGTGTGTGAATGTGTCTGTATTCTGTCTGGTGTGCGTGTTTTGATGTGTGTATTTTGGGGGAAAATGCACAGAAAGCTCCTTTGTGTATTTTTCCATTAGGTCCAGGTGGGCTTGTGTTCAGTCCGGTGCCCTATCATTATGGGTAATGTGGGTTTGGATCTGGCCTGTTATGATTCTCAACAAACCCGTAAAGGCCCTCGCAGCTGCATTCTATTACACACATGCGTGCACACACACACACGCACACACACACACACACACACACACACATACAGACTAACACCTACAAGCATATAAACAAATAGTGTTGTATAAATATGAGTGAGTGCATGTTTGTGTGCGTGTGCAAGTGTATTTGTGTGATGACGACTGCCCAGGTACGTGACCACTGGCCGTCCTTGACATGCTAACCCTTGACATGCTAACCCTTGACATGCTAACCCTTGAAAGGTAGAATTGTTGTTGCATGTGTGTATGTTGTCTGTGTGTTTGTGTGTGTGTGTGTGTGTGTGTGTGAGTGAGTGTGAGTGTGTGTGTGTGCCAGAGAAAGAACACTGCAGGCTGCAGGGTCTGACTGTTCAAACACAGCTGTCCTACTTACTTATATTTACTGTTGTGATCACAGCCAGGGTCATCAAACACACACACACACACACGCACACACACACATACACACACACACCTTCATACAGTCGAGCAAAAGGGAATTGTTTGTTTGTGTGTGGCCTGTCTGTCTTGATGAAATGTCTGGCATTGGAACAGAGCTCTTTTAGAATGTGTTCAAGTCTGGCTGACATCTTTTTACTTCACACTGCCAACATATCTATCACACACTACTACACATCAAGCTACTACACACGCCCATACACTCCTACACACATAACTATACATTTAGTTTCTACACACACCTACATGTACAGCTACTACACACCTACACATTCAGCTACTACACAACTATTACACACCTACACTCAAAAATACCACACAAAGCTACACACCCAGCTGCTATACCCTCAGCTACACACAGTGGCTAATCACACACACCTCCACACAGTGGCTACACACACACCTCCACCCAACGGCTACACACACAGCTACACACCCAGTGACTACACAACATCTGGCTGTTGCTGGAGGCCAGAGAAGATGTCACCTCTCCTGCTGCCTCTCTTCCTGTCTCTGCTTTCGTTTCCTCTCTCCATCCTGCCTTTCTCCTCACCTCTCCCCCCTCCATCCCTGTTTTACACACACGCACACACACACGCACACACACACACAGTGGCTCTTTTCAAACACAGACAAACACTGTTGTGGTGCACTGTCAGATTGAGCGTGTGTGTGCCCACCCTGCGGTGTGTGAGGGTGTTGATGAGAGCTGATGAGCAGGCAGCACGATCACACGGTTGTTTGTCCCAGGAAGAGACCGTTGCCGTGCACCGCATCTTATCTGACTCTTATAGCCACGGCAACAGTATCCACGGCGTCTTGCCTCCATAACACCCACCTCCATACTCGTTCCCTCTGAGTCCCCCCATCCTAGAACTACCCTTTCCTCTCCTCTGTTTAAAGTGACTTTCCTCATGTCTTCTACTCTGCTGTCCCCTCCTCCTCTCCCTTCGTCCTCTTTCTCTTCTCCTCTCCCCTTCCTCCTCTCCTCCCCCTTCCTCCTCTCCCCTTTCTCTTCTCCTCTCCCCTTCCTCCTCTCCCCTTTCTCCTCTCCTCTCCCCTTCCTCCTCTCCTCTTTGTCTTCTCCTCTCCCCTTCCTCCTCTCCCCTTCCTCCTCTCCTCCCACTTCCTTCTCTCCCCTTCCTCCTCTCCTCCCCCTTCCTCCTCTCCCCTTTCTCTTCTCCTCTCCCCTTCCTCCTCTCCTCTTTCTCTTCTCCTCTCATCTCCCCTTCCTCCTCTCCTCTTTCTCTTCTCCTCTCATCTCCCCTTCCTCCTCTCCTCTTTCTCTTCTCCTCTCCCCTCACTCCTCTCCTCTTTCTCCTCTCCTCTCCCCTTCCTCCTCTCCCTTTCTCTTCTCCTCTCCCCTTCCTCCTCTCCTCTTTCTCTTCTCCTCTTCACACCCATCCTCTCTCCTTGTCTTCTCGCTTGCTCTCTCCACTCCTCTCCTCAGCTCCAGTCTTCTCAGTCTTCTTGAACGTGTGTGTGTGTTTAAGTCATCTTTGCCCAGTTGATAGTCTGGAAAACACCTCCCCGCAGACTAGGAGGTCAACCCACCCCCCCGACCCTCTTCTGCCGCCTCCCTTCTTCCTGCCTCCAGCACCCTCCCCCTCCTCCTCCACCCACTCCTTCCATCCCCTCAACGATTTCTCGGTCAAACACTTCAACAGTTACCCCTCTCTCCTCTCCTTTGAAATATTGATGGAGCCAGTCAATACAGCTTGTTTCGGCCAGGGAAGCGGTATTGAAGGGGTGCGCTGGCATGAATATTTCACCATCAGAGCCGACATATAGATCATTGTATAGCCTGTCCACATGCCATGCCCTTCCCAGCCCATCACCCTGCTGTTTCTTCACAGCCTTCTAGAACGTATGTGATGACGCCACCTCCTTAACGAATCCCTCTGCGCAAAGGTCTAATTTTCAGAAAATCATCTTGTCACATTATATTATATAATCCCCAAACATAATATACCAGGGTATTTCAAATCCTCCGACAAAAACACCCTCTGGTTTCCCTTTCTCCATCCCACAATAAGCATAATTACGAGAGCCTCCACGACGAGGGCAAATACTCACGCTTCCTTTATGTGTCTGCCGAGTGATGCATGCTGGGAACTCGATTGATGCCAGACTCTTGGGCTCCCGCTGGGTCTGGGATCGCAGAGGTTGGGTTTTGGAGTAGCCCGACTGTTCTGCATGTATAGTTCCCTAATACCACGGTGTTTACCATTAACAATAGTCTCATTATGCATGCGTTTGCCATACTGCCACACATCCTGTACACACATCAGTACACCGTGGTTAGATGCCACAGCATAGTCTATGCTTCGGAGCACAGTGACATGCACTTTGCTTTTTACTCCCCTTTTTATTTTAGAGGTGAAGAAATAGCTAATAGCTGTCTCCATCAGACCTTCGTTTCTCTCACGCACTAACCGTGTGTGTGTGTGTGTGTGTGTGTGTGACTTTCAGGAAGTGTGTCTGGCCCCACTATAGAGATGCCGTGTCTTTTTCTGGACTTGTGATATATGACTCGCTTAAGCAGAACTGTAGTCCCACTCCCTTCTGGCTCCCGCATGTGTGTATCTTTGCTGTGCGTGTGTTTGGTGTGCGTGTGTTTGGTGTGCGTGCGTTGGGTGTGTGCGTGTGTTGGGTGTATGCGTGTGTGTGGAGCAAGGCGCACAAAGAAGGTGTTGTGTGCACAACTGCACAGCTCAACATCCCCACCAGTAGGTATCAAGCTGGAACTGCACAGAACAGTCTCTCCTTCTCTTCCTCCTCCTCCTCTTCTTCCTCCTCCTCTTCATCCTCATCTCTTCCACCTCCTCTCCACCTTCTCCTCCTCTCCTCCTCCCCTCCTGACAATCGCTCTTTTCATCAGCTCCCATCCTGATTCTTGGTATTCAGAGCGGCTTCCCTGGCACGGAAAATAATTACCTTCATGCTCATCTTTGTAAACGTTATGAAAATGGAAGGGAGGGCACAAACACCAAACAAAGAATCTCGTATCAGATAGCCATTAGCTTTTCTGGAGCATCAGTGTGTTTACATATGCCTGGCTAGGACCAGGGGCATGATGTTTGAGGAAGAGTAGAATGATGGCAAGTTAGATATCAGTGTGTGTGCATGTATGTGTTTGAGTGGGCATATATATATGTATAAGTGTGTGTGTGTGTATGTGTGTGTGTGTGTGTGTGTGTGTGCGTGTGTGTATAAGTTATCCCTGTGTTATCTTCCACCAGCTGGTTCACATTCAGCCCACACCACCACCAGGCCTACTTAAGCATGCATATTTCATCATATCATCTGCAGTTTTGCATAAGCAGTTTTGGCAAGGTTCTGATGTCAATATTCAGAAAAAGCGAGCTGATGTTCTAGATCATATCGCTCACATCGCAAATGACTTTTTTCAGTCGCTGACTTGCATTTGTAGGAACCTTCTCCAGTTCTTCATCCACGGAACAAATACGAACCAGCTTGGGTGTTAGAACGAGCATAGGATGAAAGGATAAAACACAGAACATGCGTTCTCAGTGCATCGTCTTTATCAACTAACACTCACCCTTCTCCCTTCCCCCCATCACCCCTTCCACTCCCCTCTACCCCTTCCTGATCAACATCAGCATCGCCATGGAAACCCTCCTCCTCCTCCTGATCCTCTTCCTTGTCCCGGTGCCCGCGACCACGGACTCCATGCTGTGTCCGAAGCGTTGCACGTGCCAGAACCTGCTGCCGTCCTACACCGTCCTCTGCGCCAAGACGGGGCTCCTGTTCGTGCCACCCAACATCGACCGTCAGACGGCCGAGCTGAGACTGATGGACAACTTCATCACCACGCTGCGGCACCGCGACTTTGCCAACATGAGCAGCCTGATCCACCTGACGCTGTCGCGCAACACCATCAGCCAGATCATGCCCTACGCCTTCGCCGATCTGCAGGACCTGCATGCCTTGCACCTGGACGCCAACCGCCTCACCACCCTGGACGACTCGCACTTTCAGGTATGACGCGCCCATCCCGGGAGTCTGAGGAGGCGGGGGGATTAAGGTGATGGGTGTTGAGGTGGTTGTTAAGGTGATGGGTGTAGAGGTGGTTGTTAAGGTGATGGGTGGTGAGGTGGTTGTTAAGGTGATGGGTGAGTTATTTGTGTTTAATGCTGAGAAGAAGCCTGAAATGGTTTCTGGTTCAGCCCCCTCATCCCTTCCTACTCCATGAGACATGTCATTAACATTAGCAGAATAGAAGGATCAATGTTCTAACTAACATAATATGATGCAATGTATCTCACAGATTGTTCTCCAGCAACAGCACATTGGAGAAGGTTTGAATCTGTCAGAAAAGTACAGTCCTTCGCAGTTTCCCATATGATTCATAACCCTGCTACCCAATCCCCATCAACACACCAACACCCCCCTCCCTCCTGTTATCTTCACCACCTACCCCCCCCCCTCCAGGGCCTGGTGAACCTGCGGCACCTGATACTGAGCAACAACCAGCTGCACAGCATCTCTGAGGGCAGCTTCCAGGACTTCCTGGAGACCCTGGAGGACCTGGACCTGTCCTATAACAACCTGGTTGACATCCCCTGGAACACCATCGCTCTGCTGGCCTCCGTCAACACCCTCAGCCTGGACCACAACCTCATCGAGTTCGTCCCTGAGGGCATCTTCTCCAACCTGCACAAGCTGGCTCGTCTGGACATGACCTCCAACAAGCTGAAGAAGATCCCACCAGACCCTCTGTTCCTCAGGATCCCCGTCTACGCCAAGATGAAGGGTTCTCCGCTCACAGCCCTGGTTCTGAGCTTCGGGGGGAACCCGCTCCACTGTAACTGTGAGCTGATGTGGTTGAGAAGGCTGACCCGCGAGGATGACCTGGAGACCTGCGCCTCTCCCCGGGAGCTGGCGGGGAAGTACTTCTGGACGATTCGCGAGGAGGAGTTTGTGTGCGAGCCTCCCATGATCACCCGGCACACCTCCAAGATGTTCGTGATGGAGGGCCAGAAGGTCAGCCTGCGCTGCAAGTCCGTCGGTGACCCGGAACCTTCCATACACTGGGTCAGCCCGGACAACAAGCTGATCGGGAACACATCGCGGACGCTCTGCTACGAGAACGGCTCCCTGGACATCATCACCTCCACCGTGAAGGATTCGGGGAAATTCACGTGTATCGCGTCCAACGCAGCCGGCGAGGCCACGGCGCCGGTGGAGCTGGTGGTGAACCCCTCGCCGCACTTTGACCCCAAGATGGAGCCTGACCCCGGGCCCTCGGACATTCCCACCTCCATCAAGTCTACCAACGCCAGCGGGGGCCATGCTCGGACCGACCAGCAGAGGGTCAGTGTGTCGGAGCTCACATCGTCCTCCGCCACCATCCGCTGGCCACCGCAGAATCACATACCAGGGGTCCGCATGTACCAGATTCAGTACAACAGCTCCACAGATGAAATACTCATATACAGGTGGGTACATGTCTGTCTGCCAGTCGGTCAGCTTGTCTGCACGTCTGTTGGTCTGTGTGTTGGTTTGCGTGTCTCTTTGCCTGTTCCTTGACTGTGCATAGCTAACACGTGATATGATGCTTCAATGCAGGCAAATAAACTTGAGGATGACTGAAAGGTAAACATTGACCTCACCCCCTTCAGCCTAGTGTGAAGCCTTGCAGGGCTGTTGCCGGGTAACCATTAGCATTGGTCATTAGCCTCCTCCAAGCCTGTATCGCTGTATTGCAATGAATCCTAGTCATTAGCCATTAGCCATCCCCAGCCAATTGCCTTGCAGAGTTGATAAGCCATCAGCCAACCCCAGCCTACCGCTTCTCTCCTCGATAGCCGTTAACCGTTAGCGGTAATGGAGTTGGCAGTGACATGGAGGTGATGTAGAGCCATAATCAGAGGACATGCTGGCATCCATCTTGTCTCCAGGGCTAAGGAGGCGGAGGTGGCTATGTAGTGACCTGACGAGGGATGAGATCGAGTGGGATATTATCTACTCTGGCTGTGATGTAGTGTATGGAAGGCCGGTCGTATAGTGATGTAATGAAGAGAGTGTCAGAGTCGTTCTCTGTAGAGCTATCTAAAGGGGTCATGGAAGGATTTATAGGAAGTGTTGTATTGTAGAGTCTTTTAAGGGATTGTGTGTGTGTTTGTGTGTGTGGGTGCTTACACGTGTGAATGGCAGCCTTGGACAAAAGAGGCATTATCTCCACACATATACAAATATAAACATCTAAATATAAATCATCATATAATATCGCTGGTGTTTGGCTGGTGTGAATGTGGGACCTTGTCACCAACTATTCACTTACATCTTCCAGTGGTTGGTGTTTGATAAGCACTCTTCAACAACCTCTCCCCTTCATCCTCTCCAGCCTCCTCCCCTGCTTTACTCTCTCCTCCAGCCTCCCCACCAGCCTTTCTCTTCCAGCCTCTCCCTTCCAGCCCCCGTGCCAGCCACTCACAACCAGCCGTTTTTACCAGCCTGACCTCTAGATGTTGTCCCAGCCTCTCTCCTCCAACCTGTCCCTCAGTCTCTCCCCAGCTGCTGCCACCTCTCACCCCCAGCCTCTCCTCTAGCCTCTACTATCCAGCCTTGTCTACCAGCCTCTCACCCCCAGGCTCTCCTCTAGCCTCTACTATCTGGCCTTGTCTACCAGCCTCTCACCCCCAGGCTCTCCTCTAGCCTCTACCATCCAGCCTGGTCTACCAGGCTCTGACCTCCAGCCTCTCACCCCAGCCTCTCCTCTAGCCTGTACTATCCAGCCTGGTCTACCAGACTCTCACCTCCAGCCTTTCCACCCAGCCTCTCTCTCTTCTAGCCTCTTCTGTCCAGCCTCATCTACCACACTCTCTCATTCAGCCTTCCACCCTCCTCCCCCAGCCTCTCCCCCTCTAGCCGCTAGCTGCTAGATACAGCTTGTCTGAAGCCCATTAGACTCAGGTGTGTGTTGAAATACCAGTGGTCTGTTTGTTTGTTTGTTTGTTTAATATTAGTAATGGAAGGCTCTTTTGAGTTCATGGTTGATGTGTTTCTGCTTGTTTTGCATAATAATGTGCCCATGTGAACGTGTGCCTGTGTTGATGTGTGAGTTCTGTGTGCATGTGTGTGTGGAGGAAAATATCAACACCGACAGTCATCTGTCTCCCCTTGTGCGCTTTTCCCTGAACAGATAAGTACTTCTATTTATTCTAACACAATAAAGCAAGCTGGCCATAGCTGAGGAGCAATCCAGAGACAGGCTGGAGCTGGGAGTCTCCTTATCCCCTGCCTCAGGGCTGAAACAAGCTCCATCTCTCTCTTCTTCGTCTGCCCCGTGCTCTCTCCCACGCCTCATTCATCCACCCCCATCTCCAGCTCGTCTCCTCCCTCTACCTTGGTCCCCCCAAATCCAACCACCTTTCTTCCACTCTACCTCTCCAACTCTCTCCTCCTCTCCAACTCAGCCTCTCTCTTCCTCTCCGACTCAGCCTCTCTCTCTCTCTCCCTCCGTTTGGGTTATTGCGGTGCCTAACAATAGACAGTGCAGGAAATGAATCCATTGATTGCTCTGTTCATATTCCTCCTGTTCCTCTTCCTCTACTCTCCATCTCCTCCTTCCTCCCTCGCTCCGTGACCCTGGGGTGATCCCTCGCTGAAGGAGCGCTGCGAGCATGTAATTAAGTCTCGTCCGATCCCTCAGGAAGGATTACAAGTGAACAAAATTCACGTATAAAAAGCAATTTGCCGTTAATTATGCACCCAAAAAAAATCATGGGAAGGCCCCTTGCTTTATGGAAGCGCAAAGTAATCAGCACTTGCGTTTTCAAATCAATTAAGCCCACATGAGTCCCAGTCCCAGTAGACAGCCAGGCGGGAGACAGGGGGGAGGAAAGGAGGAGATAAAGGGGGAGAACAGCTTCTATGTCATTGGAGACGTTTTTCTTTAGCAGCCCTGAGAACAGAAGGTGCCCATTTGCCTTCTCCTTGTCTTATCATTCCTCTTTCTTCGAGCTTCTTTCATTCCCTCCCTTTCTGCCTTTTTTCTCGACGTATCGCTTTATCTCCTCTGTATCTCTCTATCTCTCTCCTCTCACGCTCTCTTATTTTCTATCTGTTTATCTCTCCCACCTCTTTCTCTCCACTCTTTCGCGCTCCTACTCTCTTCTCTCTCTCTCTCTCTCTCTCTCTCTCTCTCTCTCTCTCTCTCTCTCTCTCCCTCTCTCTCCCTCTCTTTCATCCTGGGATCAGTACCTAGTAATTGCCTGTATGTCTGTGCTGCTGGAGCCTAGAGTTGGAGCCCAAGCAATTATACAGCATCACACTGGTTATATTAGACAGCAGGTGATGGGAAAATGTGACACCCACTCACTGTCACACACGTGTGACACACAGGCACACAATTTGGTTCACAAAACACACAGAGACGAACACACCCTGCACACACGAGGCGTCACACACACGCCCTCCACCTGCCCTCAACCCCTACCGATTCGGCAGTGTATTCCATCCCCCCCCCCCCTACCCTCACCCTCCTGCCCCTCAACCCACCGGCACGCCCCCCAGCCCCTGCTTTGCCCTCGTTCTGTACTCCGATGTGACAGAATGGAAGTATGGTGACAAGGACTGTGACAAGGTCAAAACTGTCAAGACTGGACACACACACAGTCCTCCTCTCCCTCCCTCCATCCGCTGTGTCAGACCGTCCTCCAGCCATCTCCTTCACCTCCTGCCATCCATCCTTCCAGATTCCATAATAATGACCACCCACTCAGCTCCATCCGGTAATGATGACCCCCCCCCCCCCCCCCAGTTCTTCCAGGATAAGCTGAAACAGAGCAAGCCAGAAGACTAGAGGTCTGAGGACTGGTTCTACATCTGGACATATTATCTCCCGATCCAGAAAACCTTTCTCCTTTCTCACACCCTGGAGCATACTCGCACACTCTTCACCCACACACACACTGCTGTAGGCAGCAGCCTAACGATATTTCTGCACAACTCCGTGGGCGAATAGGACCCACTAATGATGACCACCTGCCCTCGTCTACTGCTTAACCTCTCATCCAGCTTAGCCCTCATTTACCTCTACCCTTCATCCACCTTACAGCTCACTCATCCAAGGTCTAATTCACCACACACCCAACATTAAGCCTGCTCCTCGTACCGTCTGTTCATTCCTCAACCCCGAGCCAGCCCCAGCCCCGCCCGCAACCCAGCCCCCCAGCCACCAGCCCGATTCCAGGTCCATCTATTCCATCTTCCCTAACCCATAGAGTGGAAGAGTGGAGGGGGGGTGCGTGTGGAGTGGAATTGTTGTGGTAGCTTGTTATGGTGAGTCTGTGGTAGTATAGGTATGTGTGTGTGTAACGTGTGTAGCAGTATGTTAGTCTGTTTTCATATCCAGATAAGCTGAAACATGAGGCAAGCAGAGACTAGCGAGGTCTGAGGGACTGGTTTTTTTTTTACATCTGGGACATATTATTCTCCCCGATCCAGAAAAACCTTTCTTCCATTTCTCACACCATGGAGCATACTCGCAACCTTCACCCACACACAGCTTGCGGGAGCGACAGCCACTATTCCTAACGATTATTGCTGCAACAACTTCCGTGCGCGAATAGGGACCCACTAATGAGACCACCTGCCCTCGTCTACTGGGCTTAACCTCTTCATCCAGCTTAGCCCTTACATTTACCTCGACCGTTCAGATCCACACTCTACAAGCTCACCTCATCCAGGTCTAATTCACCACACCCCTCCTCTACCTCTGTTCATCCTCAACCCCCGAGCCAGCCCCAGCCCCCACCCCACCCCAGCCCCCCACCCACCCCCAGCCCCTATTCCAGTCCCATCTATTCCATCCTTTCCCTAACCCTATAGATGAAGAGTGGAGAGGGGGGGGGGGGGGGTTGCTGTGCTGTTTGGAGATTGTGTGTGTGGGCTATCTTGTTATGTAGTCTGTGTAGTATAGTATGTGTGTGTGTTACTGTGTGTATGTAATCAGTATGTTAGTCTGCATTATATATTTTCATCAGTGTGTGTTTTAGTTTGTATGTATGCGTGAAGCTTGTGTGTGTGTGTGTGTGCGTGTGTGTGACAGCGTTGGGTGTCTGTGTGACAAGCCTGTTGTGGCACCATGACCAGGGCAGAACACCGTCTTAATAGGCAGCAGGGTGTGAAGAGAGGAAGCATGCTTTCTGCAGAGGATGCCCCACCCTCACCCCCGTCACCCTTCCTCACCCCCCCCCCCCCCCCCCCCCCCCCCCCCCCACCACCCACACTCACCTCCCCCCACACACACAGATCTGTTGGCCACGGAAGAAATGTTTAATGCACGCGCCGTCACACACACAGTCACCCCCCCCCATCACCGGTGGACACCGCCAGCCTCAGAATCCCCGCTCTCTCCTCGTCACCTTGGTGCCCGTGGCCACGGCAACGGAGTTGATAAATGGAACTAACCTGGCAGTGAAGAAAAAGGAGTGTCTGTGTGTGTGTGTGTGTGTGTGTGTTGGGGGTTTGTATGAATAATGCATGTATCTCCTCTCAAATGCATTCACACTTATCCGTGTGGTCTAGTGTGTATATGTGTGTTCATGTATAGATGTGTGTCAGAGGTTTTGTGAGACAGGAAGTAAATCATGCTTTACCTGTCTAAGAGAGAGACAACGAGAGGGCAGTCAAAGAATGTGTGTGTGTCTGTGTGTGTCTGTGTGGGTGCACAGATGAGTATTTGTGTGTTTGTAGGGACAAATGTGTGTGTCTGTGGAACTGTTCAAGGTTAAATGTAATCTTTGTGAGTCGTAAAGGAGGTTGTCTGGTTCGCTGACCTCCACTTTTACATTTCTCCTCTAATCATCCCTCCATCAATAACATTCCTCCCTCTCTCACTCTATCTCTCTCTCTCTTGCTCTCCCTGTCCACCTCTCCTCCCAAACTCTCCCACCTTCCTCACCACCAACTCTTTTCTCTTCTTTCCTTCCCCCCCACAATCCCCCTCTCCTCGCTCATTCTCTTCTCCCTTCCCTCCTCCTCCCCCTTCTCCTCCTCCCCCTCCTCCCCCTCCTTCCCCCTTTCGTCCAGGATGATCCCGGCCTCCCACAAGTTCTTCCTGCTCAGTGACCTGGCCGCGTCGCGCGACTACGACCTGTGCGTGCTGGCGGTGTACGATGACGGCGTGACGGCCCTGACGGGCACGCGGCTGGTGGGCTGCGTGGCCTTCGCCACCGAGCGGGAGTACGGCCGCTGCCACTCCATACGGGACCACTTCCTGGGCGGCACCATGATCATCGTCATCGGCGGCATCATCGTGGCCTCGGTCCTCGTCTTCATCTTCATCCTGCTCATGAAGTACAAGCTACACAGTAACCACTACAAGCAGAAGGCGGCCCGCGTCAGCAACGTGTGCTCCCAGACCAACGGGGGCCAGGCCGGAGGGGCCCCGGGGGCTCACTTGCCCCCCTCCTCATCCGCGGGGTCGGGATCGGCCGGCAAGCCCCCTCCGCCCCAGGACAGGGGGCAGGACGGGCCTGGAGGGGGGTGCGAGGGGGGGTTTGGGGCAGCATTGCGAGGCACCACGGTAGTGGATCTGAACCCCGAGTATGGGCGCAAGGAGGACGATGCCATCTCGCAATAACACAGGATGGGCGACGCCCCTCTCCCCCAGCCCCTGCCTCGCCGAGCAGGCTCTCCAGTCATAGGTGAGTGGGGTCTGTCAATCACGGCTGCTCTGCCAGTTACAATATGAGTATGACAAATCCGGATTTCTGTCTGTAGGTCAAATGCGTGGCCCAGAGAACAGGTGAGTCAGAATATGTCTGCCTTTTTGATGGGCTTAGCTTTCCAGTGAGCTCAGATTAGTCCGTTAAACAGATGTTCCACTGAAGCACTACTACAGCTGCATCAACCAAGTGTGTCACAGGGAAAATGTGTGTTTCGATGAATGTATGGTAGTTTGTGAATGTGCGTGTTTGTGTATGTGTGTACGTATGCTTGTCTGTCTGAAAGTAAGCTTTGTGTGTGTGTCTCTCTTTGTGTATGTGTGTGTGCGTGTAAGCTGGTTCTACAGCACAGCAGCTGGGGTATTGCTGGTGCCCCATGCCAGTCTGAGCTGAGGGGAATAAGCAATCATCATAAAATCACACAGCAGATAAACACTAAAGTATGACTAGCAGGGCTCTAGCACTCCCTCATTTCTACCCCCCCCTCCCTCCTTCTCCCCCTCCCTGCCTGTCTCTCTATTCACCCCTTCATCCCTCCCTCCCTCAATCAAGGCCTCTATCCACCTCCCCATCCCTCGCTCCATGCCTCCAAACCTCATATGCTTCATCTCATCCCCCCTCCATCCCTTCAAACCTCCCTGACTCCAATCCGTCCATATCTTTCTCTCATGACCTACCCTCCCATCGGTTATTTTAGGCTTCTTTCTTTCCCAGCTTGCCTCCACCAGCCCTCACTCACCTAGTCCTCCATCCTTGGTGTCACGTCCCCCCCTCCCCCCTTTCATCATTACCTCGCTCCCCATCTGCCTCATTCCTGCCTACCCTTCCTGCACTCCCTATCTCTCCCTTAATCCTTCTCTCTGTCCCTCCCTCAGGATCTCCCTCTCTCCTTCACTCTCTTCCTCCCTCCATCCCATCCTCCCTCGCTGTGTGTCTACGCCTCCTTCTCCCTCATTCTGTCCCTCCTCATACCTCTCTCTCTGTGTCTCCCTCTCTCTCCCTCTCTCCCTCGCTCCCCAGTTAGACTCTTGTGGAGTCCTCCCAGTCTTCTACTCCCTGCCAGCCAGCAGCATATCTGTTCAGAGTTTAATATCTGCTGCAATATCAGAGGCAGACACACACACACAAACACACATGCCACTAACTGCTTTGGACTGGCTGCCTACCTATCCACAATATATATGTCTGGCCAGAGCTGCACTGGGGTGTCTTCAACTCATCAGACACATCTTCAACCTGCCTACACACACAGTCGCACGCAGATTCAACTAAAAGCCCCACAGATGCAATATATTCACACATACAGTCATCCAAAAATACACATACCCCCCCCTCACACACACACACACACACACACACACACACACACACACACACACACACACACACACACACACACACACACACACACACACACACACACATGGACAATCCCCCCTGTGAGACCTCATTGTGTGTGCCAGAACCATGAATAGAGTAGTGGCCATAGAGGGATGGAGCAGCCATTGTTTTATAGGCTTGTTTAGTGGCAGTGCTGACAGGGGTGTGTGAATGCAGTATCTTGCCAGAGCTTAAACAATGTTCACAGAGAAGCTCGGCCTCTTGGCCAGGGGCTGGTGTGACACTGACCCCTGGTGGACGAGTCCCGTAGTGCAGCGTCCCTCATAGCTCCATCACTCCCAATTCCTAGAGCTTTGCGTGTCTGTGTGTGTGTGTCTGTGTGTTTGTGTGTGTGTGTGTCTGCATCTATCAACCCCAGCCTTCGGAATTTGACAGTGTTTCTGTATCTGTGATGCGCAGAAAGAGTGGTAGGGAATGAGAGAGAGCGAGTGCAAGACAGAGAGAGAGAGAGAGAGAGAGAGAGGAGAGAGAGAGAGAGAGAGAGAGAGAGAGAGAGAGAGAGAGAGAGAGAGAGAGAGAGAGAGAGAGAGAGAGAGAGGAGAGAGCGAGTGCAAGACAGAGAGAGAGAGAGAGAGAGAGAGAGAGAGAGAGAGAGGAGGGGAGACAGGTAAATGAGAGGAGAGGGAAGAGCAGTCGAAGGGCAGAGCAGAGTGAAGGATGGGAGAGGAAGAGGGAGTGGTGTTGATGAGTACACACCAGGGATAGAGGGATTAGGAAGGAGAGAGGGAGACACGGAAGCAGGGGGAATAGAATGATTGAGGATAAAGCGATAGAGAGGGACGTCAGGTGATTTATTGTGTGCGCGGGAGAGATTGAGAGAGGAGGGAAACAGCCTAAACGTGAAAAAGAACAGACGGGGGAATAAGAGAAGAAAGATTTACGGCAATTCCAATGTATCTGAGGAGAGGACAGGAGAAAGTGGAGTGGGGGAGAGAGGAGGATGGAAGGAGAGCAAAGATACGGTCTCCTGTAGTAGCTCATTCTCATATGTGGCTCAATCAGCACATCAACAACAGAAAGAGAGATGGAGAGAGGAAGGGAGAGGCAGAGAACGATGGGGAGAAGCATAGACAGAGGTAGACAGAGAGAGATGGAGAGACAGATAGAGACAGACAGACAGACAGACAGACAGACAGACAGACAGAGCGAGATAGACGAGTGATTGGTGAGCTGCCTCACCTCGTTGTGACTCAATGTGATGACGAAATGGCACTTAGTGACAGTGAGACATGCTCTTCCAAAGGCCAGCCCTAATAACAGTAGAGTGGTGATTGCAGGGACAATGACAAAGAACAAGTATAATGTAGTAAAAAGCTTTGCTGAAAATGTCAAACCGTTTAGAGGGCATTTCCAAACGTTATTTATTTAAACTCTGTTCAACCATGTCTCAGAGTGGTTGACATTTCTGATGATCACTTCCTGTCATCCTTTCCAATCAGGTCCCCTTGGTCCGCGAGTCTTCAGAACCAACCTGAGAGATGGCAGCCAATAGATTCCAGAGGTGGGCGGGACACCAGTCGTAGAACTTTGTGCTTTGTTTCTTATGCAATTCTACCCAGAAGCCACCGGGCCTGGACCCAGCTCTGGAGCAGCACTGCATGGGTTTGCACCCCTCCCTGCGTCTGGAGATGGGTGGTGGGGGGGGCGGGAGTGGGGGCGGGCGGGTGGGTGGGGGGGTTTGTTCTGGTCGCTTCTCTGTCCTCATGAGGAAATAGCTGACCTTTGACCGGTGGGACTCCAGGATTTCCTTCTTGGGAAGTGGAACAACTTTGGAGATACATGTTCGATTTCGATTTTGCCGATCTCGTAACATCCGTGGAGGATCCGTGCAGTGTCTTGTGGGTCTTGTGGTCCGTTGATCCCCGCTCCTCTCTACCCCCATGATCGTATGCCAAAGGAATACTCTTCCAGAAGAATCTGATGATTCCAGAGATCTACTGGATGGATCCAGTGACAGAGATCTGCTCTTCTAGAGATGTACTAGAGGCATGTATTCACAGATACATCTACCGTTTCAGAGATCTACTGGAGGGATCTGGTCTCAGAGAGATCTGCTACTCTGAGATCTACAGAGATATTTGCTACTCTGGAGATCTACTGAAGTGATCTTGTCACATCGATATCTACAAGATCCCATACAGTGCTCTCCTGCTCAAGGGTATTGGTGGCATCAGCACACACATCAATGGTGTCATATCGGTGATGTCACATTGACCCACCTAAATGTAACTGTCATTCAGAGAACTGTTAGGGCACTTTATAACCTTTTAAATCTTAAACCTCTCTCACTCACTCTCTCTCTCTCTCTCTCTCTCCCGTGCTCTCTCTCTCTCTCTCTTTGTGGACAACTGAATAATATATTCAAATTATTACGAGAACAAGTCTATCCGTTGTGGATGAGCGTGAAGAACATTCAGTATTTTGTCCTTGGATTGTCTGTGTGTCAGTATCAGACTGGTTTGCAAGCCAGGGAAACAGCAGGGGGCCGAGACACAACGCAACCGCAGCAGTGTCACGCTCTTGTGATGGGGATGAAAATAATTACACAAATAACTTGAGTTGGGGGAATTAAAAGCTCAGCAGGCATAGACTGTGTTGTCTGTCCTGCCAGTCTTCTGTCCTTGAGCCTGGCTGTTCGTTGACTGTGTTTGTATTTGTATGTGAGACACACTTCTTTGTTCGCGTTGATTTGATACCCCTGTTGATGCCCTCGACGATCATGAAACCAACAAGAAAACAAAAATCACAAAACACGTAACATGGGATTTTATGCTTTCATAGATACAAAATATGTGGATTTATAATGAAATAAAAATATTTTTCTTGAAGGTTTGCCATGGCTTCTCTCTGTTCCTTCTGACGAATCCTTTTCATTTCAGGAAGGAGCACAGTCTTGAATGTGTTTTATTGTGGGGGGGATTCAGTTGCACTTGAATCCCTCCAGAGTGAAGCTGTGTTTCTACTTTACTCTGAAACAAAGAAATGTACCTTGGAACCCACTGTGCCTCCACTGAAGGGACTAGAGTCTAAATTGTCACAGCTATGGGTGTCTGTCCCTAGGGGGCGCCAGAGGCGTCCACTGTGCACTGACCCTAACTTGCATCCATCTCTCCATCTTTCCCTCTCCGCCCCAACACCCTGTCTCCTCTCCCCCTCTCCGCCTCCACCCCATCACTCTCTCTGGCTCTCTCTCACCCACCACCCCATCACCTTCTCTGGCTTTCTCTCACCCACCACGACAACAGGCCCCTTCTCCTCTCTGCTTCTCCCCCTCTCATACACCCCATCACCTTCTCTGGCTCTCTCTCACCCACCACCCCCATCACCCTCTCTCTTCTCCCCCTCTCCACCTCCACCCCATCACCTTCTCTGGCTCTCTCTCACCCAACCCCCGTCTCCATCACCCTCTCTCTTCCCCCTCTCTCTCTTTCTCTGTGTTTCTCCATGTCTGTGTCTGTCTCTTTTTGTCTCTGTCTCACTCTCTCACCCTCTTCTTCTCACCCTCTCGAGCTCCACCCATCTACGTCTCTCTGGCTCTCTCTCACCCACCACCCCCATCCCCTCTCTCATTCTCCCCTCTCGAGTCCACACCTCACACACTCTCTCTGGCTCTCTCTCACCCACCACCCCCATCACCCTCTCTCTTCTCCCCCCTCAATCTCTCTTTCTCTCAATCTCTAACCCTAACCCAAATCCCCTCTCTCTCTCTCAAACACAATCTCTCCCTCTCTCTTCCCCCCTCTATCTCTCTCCATCACCGTTCTCCTGGCTCTCTCTCACCCTCCACCCATCACCCTCTCTTTCTCCCCTCTCCCTTCCACCCCATCACTCTCTCTGGCTCTCTCCTCCACCCCCACCACCCCCATAATCACCCCTCTCTCTTCCGGACCCTCATCGAGCTCCACCCCACCCCTTTCTCCCACCTCTAGACATCTCCCAGCCCTTCTCAGGGCCGCAAACACAAAACCAAAGCTTCTCCTTCCACCCATTTCTTCTCTTTCCTGTCTCTCCTGTTTCTCAAAGTTCTTCTTGCATGAACCATAAACCCTTCTCCCTACCTGAGGCTGGCGTGTGGAGCTCTGATCTCTCCGAAACAGGTGACATGACGGCTGACAGGTACCAGAGCAGGGCAGGGATTCTGACACCCCTGTCAACCTTGTGGAGCGCTGGGGATCAGAGATGTTGTTGGATGCTGAGTGGAGATGTTGTGACAGTCTGGGGGAGTGATATGATGAACACACTGACGCATCAACTACAGGCTGGACAGAGCAGGATAAAGTGATCCTTCATACCTTTTGTGTATGTGTGTGTGTGTGTTTGTTTGCTGGAGTGTATGTGCCTGCCTGTTCATTTGTATATGTGAGTGTGTACTTATGTGGGCGGGTGTATGTGTGAATGTGTTTTCAGTGTGCGTGTGTGTGTGTGAGTGGATTCCTAGGCATCTCCCCAAGCTGGGTTTCCATGTGATGCCTACTGTTGTTGACTTCTGCTGTCTGCTGTGTGATCAGACTTCCAGACAGATTACTGTTGCATAACTGCAATGTCAGGGTCACCTTCGGTAGTCATGTACCGTACAAGACAGTCTTATTATTACGTCTGTATATCTGTGGTGATATGGCCACAGCGATGTTTGTTTTGTACAGACCTATGTTATGTCTGAGGACATGTGTCTGGGTTGATATTTGAATGTAGAGAAACATCTCCGTTGATATTGATTGCTAGATACCACAGCATTCTGGTCTCAACCCAATATTCTGTGGGCTTAGCTCACATTCACTTCATTTGATCCCTGAGAAGATTCTGTTTCCTGTTCCGTTTGGGCCTCGTTCCAATACTTTGACATTGACCTTTGCGTGAGTGCTTGTTTAAAATCCCAACACCAAGAAGAGGGGAACTGACAGAACTGACAGCACGCTGCTAGCGGTTTCCTGCCTTCGACTGCCAACTTCCTGCTGGCAGCCGCCAACCTCAGGTCAAACCCAGCGCTATCAGAGAAGAAAAAAACACTAGGAAGACAGGAAGTGAACAAGAATGCTAACACTATTACAGCACCTGATCCCCCCCCTGATAACTCCTAATCCCACCAAAGAGAGAAGCAGTGATTCAGCTGAGGTGCATGCTGGGATGCGATTTTACCATCTCTGGTCTTCTGGGTACGACAGGAACACAGAACACTCAGTCTTGGAACACAGCCACTCTGACAGAATACTAAGTGCTCGCCCCCACAGGAGTGCAGGAGGAGAGGTTTTCCATGTTTGCAGGTCTTGCTCTGTTTCTACTGCTCCTCTGGCGACAGCAACCTGCCCGTCCTGGCGCTGCTGTCACTACCCAGATGCCCCAGGCCGAGAGGCCGCCTCTTGAGAGGGTCATGTGACTGATAGGGGATGCGCTTCATGCGTAGTCAAACAGCTTTTCCATGTCTTGATTACCTCAGTGGGATTGTAAGGAGTTGTTTGCATCCTGGAGGATGTTGAATTAGTGTGTGTGAGAAGGCGTGTGTGTGTGTGTGTGTGATGAAAGAAAGAATGTGTGAGCGAAAGAGACAGAGGGAGGAAGGAAAGAATGTAATTGTGTCACGTTTGACATGACCATGAACTATATTCCACTCTGAAGAGTAATTTGGCCAACTCCGAGTTAGCCCAAACAATCTTCTCATGTCACTTTCAACTCATCCTACTTTAACCTCAGGAGACAATCCCCCCCCCCACACACACACACTCCCCCGGCTCCCTCCCTCCTTCATCTTCTCTCTGCATCGTCCTGTCAGGAGGGTTCTGGTAGCTGTCATCCCGACACCTCATGGACGTGGCTGGCATTTGCGGAAACACCTCGAGGTCTACATCAAGACCTCCTGTCAGTGATCATCTGCCTGAGATAACAAGTTGGATCTTTCAAGAGCACGGCACTGCGAGAGCTGACACGCTGCCTTCCTCACCTGGAGTTCCATATCACAGGAGGGAACACACCAGCCGTGTTGGTGTTCCTGTGACAAGTAGTCACATAGAGAGGGAGGGAGGGAGGGAGGGAGGGAGGGAAGGAAGGAAGGAAGGAAGGAAGGAAGGAAGGAAGGAAGG
>BROE01000005.1:14562467-14569967 GCA_036571765.1 Plecoglossus altivelis
TCTATTTTTACTGTTGTCTGGCGAGCAGAGCAGAACGGAGCAGAGCTTCTCTCACCACAGCCACCTGGGTTTGGGAGGTGTCAAAGTTTGCCTCCCTGCTCTGATGCCCTGCCTCGCCTCTTTATCTGGAGTTCAGTCCGTCTGGCACATACACACACACAGCCCTTATACACAGCACCAGCAAGTGGCAAGACGTGCGTATATGTGTGCCGTGCCTGTGTGGGCGTGTGTGTGTGTGTATGTGTAGAGGGAGGTGGGTTTACTCTCATCGACCTGTCCATTTGAATCTCCTCTCTCCCTCCAAATCAAAGGCCGGCTCTTTTACGAGCTTGGAGCCATTCACACCAGCCAACATTCCTGTTGCCTTGCGGCCCCCCCCCCCCTCCCAGGAGAGGAGAAGGGAGAACGAGTGGGACCAATATGTGAAAGGAGATTGGAGGTGGGGGAGGAGCAGGTGGGGGGGATTGATCTGGTGTTTGAGAATGATGGGGTGTGGTGAGGTGGTGTGAGAGATTTGAGACCAGAGCCTGACTTCAGAAAAGGAGGAGGCGGAGGAAGAGGGCTGGGGGAAGAGAGAGGGAAGCGGAAAGGGGAGAGAGGCGTCAAGGAGGGGGAAGGAGAGGGGGATTGGGAGGAGGAGTGAAGGGAGGCTAGGGGGAGGATGGTGGGGGTGAGCAAGGGCTGGAGGAGGAGGCGTTGGTGGGTGGGGGCGGGGAGCATAGTGACTGTTGGGCTGTGAGTCTGTCCTATCATACTTCATTAGCCCCACCCTAAATCACTCTACTTCAAGGGGAACTTCATCCCCACTGCCAGGCCCCTACCTGAGCCTAGACAATGGGGAGATTAGACCCTGGGCCCCTGCTCCAAATGTGACCCCTGGTACCCTAGCTGGTGACACACACATACACATGCACACTCATGCACATACTCACACACACACACACACACACACACACACACACAGCAAGTTTACTGGAGTGTGAAGCTATTCCACAGCTTATCTGGGCTGGAATTCTGTTTTATTGTTTCCCTCTCTTTTGATGACCTACATTCTCCCTCCACATGAAGTGGCTGTTTTACTGTAGGAAGCCAGTCGCGTCTGTGTGCACCAGCTACATCATACATTCCTAGCCCTCCGCCAGCGCACTGTACCACACAGCGCCACGCGGCATCGCTCTGAAGCTCAGCCACGCAGTCACGACTCGTTGGATGAAAGTGTAGAAAGATCTGGAAGGACCCAGAGAGCAGGGATGAAAAGCTTCAGAAGACCGGAAGCGCCTCAAAACAAAACAAACGCTCTGGACGTCAACAGAAACACTATGAGATGATGTTGTGACTGAGGGATGAGAGCGAGAGAAAGGGAGGAGGATGCGGAGAACAGTCTGTCTGTCTGTCTTCTCAGTTGAGGTTGTTGCTGCGTAGGACATCTTTGCTGTCGCCTGACGTCTGGCGCGGTCGAGTGCTTCAGCAACAAGGAACGGAGGGAGGTTCTCCACTTGGTGAACTGTTAAACGTGCAACCACTTGACCTAGTATCAAACGCTCTGAACGCTTTGCTACACCACACATTAAGGGGGAAGTGAGCAGCACAAGGAAAAGAACATTAGACTGCAGATAGGTCACGGTTCCAAATTCTCGTTCTGCTATACGTTGTCACTTCTGCGGTCGTGACGATGACATATTTTGGTCTCCCTGGCAACGGTGTCTCGTTTTTCTTCTTCGATTGTTTTTTCCCTCCGTCTATGGCGGCGATGACAAGCGAGCGACGGGTTACAGTGCTGCTATTGTTGTCGCTGTTCTGTTGTTTCATTAGCATCGTGGAAGCACAGAAGGGCCTCTCTCTAAGCTAATTGGTCATTAGTTGCAATGTGTTTTGGCAACGGAGCAAGTGTGTGCGTTTCATTCTTCGCGAGCTTTGTGTATTTTGTGAATGAGAGCTTGTGCGTTTGTGTATTTTGTGTGCTTGCGAATGTGGATGCATTTCTGTGTGTGTGTGTGTGTCCCTACATATGCCCTGCTGGCATGCAAAGTTACAATAACATCCATTTCTCAGGGTAGCGGTGCTGCTAAGTGACTATAGCAGTAACACATCTTCCAGGAGATACCAGGTTACTGAGCTGGTGCTCACTTCAGGTCAACATCACTCACCCTGACAGACCCCCCCCCTCCTCCCCCTTTGACATCCTAGTCAGGAAGTCAAGACCTGCATGGTTCGTCGTCCTGTCCAACAGACACAGACACACATGTGCACACACAGTGACTCAGGGCTTTTCACATAGAAAGCGTTCATCTGTAAGTCTGGCATCGACAGCCTCTCGTTCGCAATTATCGTTAGCGAGATGAAGAGAGGGGAGAGAGGTCTGGTAACCAGACATGTAACTGCCGCTAACGAGGGGGGGCCAGAGGGGTACTACAAGGATGGGGGTGGGGGGGGCACTAACGAGGAGGTAGCCCTAATGAGGGGGCATGGACCAGCTCAGTCCAATCAGAAAGATGTAAGTGTTAATTAAGTTCCACGTTAAGCCTAATGGGGAGATCACAGGCAGGACAACAGTAGGAGGCTGCATGCGTGTGTGTGCGTGTGTGTGTGTGTGTGTGTGCGCATGTGTGTGTGCGTGAGAGAGTTTGAGAGGAATAGATAAAAAGAGTGTGCACTTGTGACTTATTTCCAATGTATTTGCAAACCAGAACATCTCAACACAAACAATCAGCCTTTTCACTGAGTAAGAAAACAAGATAATTGGTCGAAAGGGGTTTTCCATGACACCCACACCCTCACAGCCACCCCAAAATTAAATAATCATAGACTACTTTAATCAATCTTTAATAGACAGACATTTAGTTTGTGAGTAGTTATTCTGGGAGCCAGACTCCACTCCTAATGCAGCGTGTTGAGGAACAATGAGGCCTGTTGGAGGGCCTCCAGCGAGGTCTGTCTGTCTGCCAGGACGAGGAAGCTGAAACGGAGCAGGTTTGAATCTGTGCCACCTCTGTCTGAAAGTGTTTGTGTTTATGTGCTTTTAATGAGCTTTGTAAGCACATTGCTGTGCGCTATTTCAGCTTCTTCTGGACGTCCGGCACACGCACAAAGACATGTAGAAAACACATGAATCCATGCACACGTAAACACACAGCCGTACAAGCGCAATGGCTTCACCGTAAACATGATGATGTGCTGCATATCTTTTCAAGGCTTACCACAGCATCCTGTCGATCAGCCTCCCTTAACTGACACATTCGCAACACGAACATGCAAACTCACAGGTGGTTGTCATTGTCGTCTCTCGACTGCATCTCTGCGACTGCGACAGGGCTCAGCAAGGCACGACGGGGCTGTAGGGAGGAGGGAGGGAAGAGCACAGCAGGGAGGGTGACGAAGACGGCGGGGAGGGAGGGAGGAAGGGGGAGGGCTGTGGAGGTTTGGAAGAAAGTCGTACAGATGGGCGGGCAATGAGGCAGAGGGAGTTGGACGAGAAAGACGGGATAGGATAGGGAGAGAGAGAGTGATAGAGAGGGAGCAGGGAGAGAGAGAGAAAGAAAGAGGGAGGGGAGATAGAGAGGGAGAGAGAGAGAGATAGGGAGGGAGGGAGGGAGAGAGAGAGATAGGGAGGGAGAGAGAGAGAGAGAGAGAGAGAGAGAGAGAGAGATAGATAGATAGATAGATAGATAGATAGATAGATAGATAGATAGGGAGGGAGAGAGAGAGAGAGAGATAGGGAGGGACAGAGGGAGAGAGAGAGAGAGAGAGGGAGAGAGAGAGAGAAAGGTAGAGGGAAAGAGGGAGGGAGAAAGAGAGGGATGGAGAAAGAGATAGAGAGTGAGGAAGAAAGGTAGAGAGAAAGAGGGAGGGAGAAACAGAGAGGGAGAGAGAGAAACATATCCCATGGTACAAAAGGAAGGTTATTTTGAAAGAAGCTGAGAAGGAGAAAAGAATACAAGGTGAGAAAATAGCATTATGCATATGCAGGAGATGAGAGGTAGATGTGCAGCAGAGCCGTGAGTGAAGGAGAGGAATGACTGGGGATACATGGAGGGGAGGCTGGGGGAGGAAGCTAAGGGAGGCTGAGATGGAGGGGTAAAGGGAGTTCTCTGTCAGGCCTGTGTGAAGCATTGAGAGGCTTGGGGGAGGAGAGAGTGTATGGAGAACTGAAGCGAAGTTGTGCTGGCTATATGAGGACTAGGAAGATGTAGGACGAGGTGCAGGGAGGTATAGAGAGGTAGGGGAGGGGTTGTGGATGGTATAATGGTACATAGAGTAGGCTAGAGGGAGGCTGGTGAAGGAAAGGGAGAGGGCTAGAGGGAGTCTGTCTAAGCTGCAGAGCAGAAGGTGGTGGGGGTGCTAACGGTGGCTACCAGATTAGCGTGTATATGAATGACCCGCCTAATCCCTGGTCATGGGTCAGAGCGTCATGGGAATGTAGCGCTGCAGGCTGACACTTATGCTGCTTAGCACCACTGGCTAGCTAACTGGCTAGCACGTACCGTACCGATCGCTAGCTAGCCTATTGGTTAACATCTGGTCTACTGGCTAACATGTATACTGGCTAACACGTATCCTACTGATTGCTAGGTAGCCTACTGGTTAACATCTAGCCTACTGTCTAACACCTAGTCAGCTGTCTGCTAGCTAGCCTACTGACTAACACACTATCTGCTAGATAACCTGCATGCTATCTAAACCAACCTACTGTCTTCGGGTAATCCTACTGACTAGCCCTAACACCAATAATACTGGCCCCTGCATAGCCCTTCTTCTTGCGAACCTTCTAGCTACGACATATCATGCTGTCTGTGAGCGTAGTTGTCTTTGCCCTGGAAGACAGCTGGTTGTGTAAAGCTAACAGCTATGCTCCATCCAGATCCACTGCCTGGTGCAGGTGGATGATAAACTCCTGCAGGGGGTTCATCAGTCTTCTCCTGGGGGTCAAGGAAATGTTTTAGGAGAAGCTGGTGTGCCCGAGAATTAAATGAAATGAAGGGAGTGAGGACCGGTTGGTGCATGTGTGAGCAGAGTGTTTGGTGCTTGCGTGCGTGTTTGGTGTGTGTTTTTGGTGTGTGTGTGTGTGAGTGTTTGTGCGTGCATGCGGGGGGGGGGGGGGGGGGGGGGGCAGCGCTCACCAGACTGAGAGCAGCGTGAGAATCCTCTGACCTGCTTTGTTGTGGAAATTAAATAGAGAGAGAGAGGGGTGGGGGGCTGGGGTGGAGGGGGATGTCCTTTGGGGACAGTCTGTTACACTGTTGCTTTGGGCTGCTGAATTGTCACTCTTTCTTGAGTGTGTGTGTGTGTGTGTGTGTATGTGTGTGTGTGTGTGTGTGTGTGTGTGTGTGCGTGTGTGTGTGTGTGGAGCGACTTCATCCAGCAGTACTACTGCGTATTCCTGAAGGTATTATTTTTTGCTGAAACTGGTTTTACATGAATTAATTGGTAAAATAAAGACCATGGAGTCATGAGAGGGGAAAGGAAGGGAGGGGAGATTGTCAGCGAAAGCTTGACCTGGTTACTAAAATAATCCATCACAAACTCAGACCAACTCAAGCAATCACAGTCATTTTATAGGTCTGCAAGATATTGCCATTCCGAGACCTTAGACTTACATTTGACCTTTATTTAGCAGACTTTTATCCACAAAGACGTCCAGAAACACTGCCTGCATGTAAGATAAGTCAATTCAGCCTTCATTCGAGGTTCATAAGCGTATAGTTCTAACTGCATAGCTTCTAACAGAGCAGGAGAGGAGTGTGGGATCTGATCCTACAGGTGAACCAGGAGAGAGGGAGGGTCAGGTAGGATCAATATCAATCAGAGAACACTTTGTCTCTAACGAAGCCGAAGACGTGGCGAATTAGTGGTTCAACCAGCCAGCTGCTGGCGACACAGAAAGCAGAGGAATTATCTGCCTCATCATTCTACAAATGACTTATTAACGAGGAGAGAAGCCCCATGAAAGATTTTATCATCACTCAACAGTGAAATAGATGTTTTTTAATCGTTTCGGAAGGCAGATATTTTGTTGTGCAAATTTGACAAGTCTGACATTTCTGATGAAAAAATAACAACATGATTGACCTGAAAACAAAGACGATTGTAAGAGAAATGCAATATTTAATGGAGGGGATCAAACCCTTGTTTATCCAGTGTGTGTATGTATGTCAATGTGTGTGTGAGTCCCTGTGTTTGACTTTGCGTGTGTGCGTGCCTGGGTTTTTCTGTGTGTTTGTGTCTGTGCATGTCTGTGTGTACGCTCCTTGTGTTTCTGTGTGTGTGTGCGTGTCTGTGTGCATGTCTGTGTGTGTGTGTGTGTGTGCGTGTGTGTATGCCCCTTGTGTTTCTGTGTGTGTGTGCGTGTCTGTGTGCATGTCTGTGTGTGTGTGTGTGTATGCCCCTTGTGTTTCTGTGTGTGTGTGTGCGTGTCTGTGTGCATGTCTGTGTGTGTGTGTGTGTGTATGCCCCTTGTGTTTCTGTGTTTTCCAACGGAGTCCTGGTGGCTGTAACTGCCAGCGTTTGAATCTTCACACGTTGGTTTGTGCCCCAGAAGACTTGGGTCCTTGTTCTCCTGCTGGGTAACCTTCCACCCTGCCCATGAGAAGGGGGGATTGTGGGATGGGTGCTGGTGCAGAAAAGCAGCTGGAAAGGGTCAGAGGTTAGAGGTCGGTGCCCCCGAGGACGAACGGGTTGCCAAGGCACCCGTCTTTGTGCTGCCAACTCAGCTGAAGTGATGGAACATGAAACTGAGAAGAGGAGGAGGAGGAAGATGGGGAGGATTGGATGAAAGAGAAGAAGGAGGTGGGAATGAGAAAGAAGAGGAGTGGGGCAGAGGAGAAGAGAGGCTGGACTAAACTCGTCAGGGCTTGCTTGGGTAAGGTGCGAAGTTGTTGCGTATTATGGGATGGACAAATGAGTTGCAGAATTGAAGAAACAAGAAGCACTAAAAGAGCCAGCCCCTGAAGTATACAATTCAGTCGTCAGGGAGGAGGTGCACTTGTCACCTACCGCCCCCTCACACACACACTCACCAATTGTCCTCAACTGATCCTGGCGACATTGTGATTGTGTGTGTGCGTACGTGCGAGAGTTTGTTTGCAGACATGCCTTGGGGCGGAGATTCTGATCACAACAAACAAGGAGTTGAGAGGAAGGTGGGAGGATGGCGGGGGGAAGGTGGCGGGGGGGGGTGGAGGTCCCTGGTGGGGGCATGGGTAAACCTAACGGGGTAAAACACCACATTGTGTGGAAGGTCTCTCATTCACAGACCCCAGTCCCTGGGGACCAGGGTCAATGGATGGTATTCAACGTCGAGCCAGCCAGCCAGTCAGCCAACCATCCAGCCAGCCAGTCAACCAGTCAGTCCGTCCATAGCAAAGTGAATGAGCATGGTTGGCTGGCTTTCTGGATGGGGGCTGCTGTTGTTGTTTCAGATTTATGTGGAGTCATTTCTGGTTCCCAGGGCTCCCTGGCTGACTGGCAGGGCCCTCAGGGCAATTAAGGAACAGATAATTAACT
>BROE01000005.1:14574967-14590005 GCA_036571765.1 Plecoglossus altivelis
CTGCTTGTGTGAGTGTGTGTCTCTGCTTGTGTGTGTGTGTGTGTGTGTTTCTACTTGTGTGTGTTTCTGCTTGTGTGAGTGTGTGTCTCTGCTTGTGTGTGTGTGTGTTTTCTGCGTGTGTGTCAACAGGTATGTATATGAGGACCATGACAATTCATCTTATCTCCCCCTTCAGTCTTATTCCCCCCACCCCCCCCCTCCCTCCCACCCCTTAGCTTTCTTATGTACTGTTTGTCAATTAGCCAATTTCCATCCCAGGGTACACTTGAATGGATGTGAAGGGCTGTGTTTGCATAGCTACGGACAATGACCCCCACCACCCCTCCTCTCTCTCCCCACCACACCCCCAACTCCAACCCCACCTCTTGTCAGATTTTAGCCTTACCATAAGGCCTGGGGAAGGCATGAAAGATGGTATCAAGGTGCAGATAGTCTCTCTCCATGTCTCTCCACCCTCTCTCTCCTTCCCTCTCTCTCTCCTCACCTCTCTCTCTCTCTTCTCTCTCTCTCTCGCTACCCTCTCTCTCTCCCACCTCTCTCTCTCCCCTCTCTCTCTCTTTCTCTCTCTCTCTCTCTCTCTCTCTCTCTCTCCCACCTCTCTCTCTCCCCTCTCTCTCTCTTTCTCTCTCTCTCTCTCTCTCTCTCTCTCTCTCTCTCTCCCACCTCTCTCTTTAGCTCTCTCCCTTCCCCTGATCTAAGGGTTTGGACAGCAGCAGGTTGGGAATCTAATGATGTGCAAATGTGTTGATGAGCAGGCGACAGCTAAGGCCATGAGGACTGGAGGAGCACTCTGATCAACATAACGTCTCCAGGCACTGACATTGTTATTCAATTCAACATCCAAATAGTTCACACAGAAAAGACATTCAGTGATCCAAAGCACATCGTTCGCACAGTATTTTGACGATCAGTCAGGGAACAGTCTGTATTTACCGCAGACCCTAATCCTAACCCATGCACGGTGCAAAGTAACCACATCTCGGCTACCAGACGCAGCGGAACAATGATTATATCTACAATGCAACAGTCACCGTGCTGCGAAAACAAGGTCACATGACAAGTGCAACATCAAACTGTTTCGCCGAAGCGGTCAGCTGCAAGACAGTGACGTAGGGACATCTCAGGACTCGGAGCGAGCGCGTTCCCAGACGCGCGCTGGCAGCAGAGAGACTGCTCTGATCACCGCTGAATGACCTCTCTCTATGGACTGAGGGGTTAGACACATGGTTATGGGCCTGTTAGCTGAGCCTTTGCTCTGACAGTCGTTCGAAAAGGATGCCCGTTTTTGTCTGATAACACTTTGTCGTCAGCAGTTGATGTGATTTACTTTGAACTTCCCAATCCATACTTAACTACACGTGTAGCTGAACTACTAATTGGAGTGATGAAGCGAATTCTGACGGTCAGTTGAGCCGGTGCCACTTGACAGTTTGTGGGAGACGTATTTTACGCTTCCAGCGTTGCCCTTGGCAACCGGATATGAGTTCCTTGGTTAATAACGGCAGGTTCTTGATCAGCGTCTCAAGGTTTTAGCAAAGGTCCAACCACAAACGTATATCAGAATTCTGCTGACATTTTGATATACTTGGAGCAGGATGATGTTGAAATAACTTCTGCTGTGGGTTTTATTTCACTGAGGTCTGGCCCTAAGGTACCTTCAACGTGGTTCCCGTCCTGGACAACGGTCCCAGGTTAACGAATGTATGGTCTCTGCACGGTCTTTCACATTGTGTTGAGGAGGATAGGAATGAGAAAGGGGGTTTCCTGGAGATTAGAATACTGGAGGAGTCAGAAGTCTTGAACAGCCATTCAACACTGTTGAATGTTCGTGTTTCAACCATGAACATGAAGGAACACAACCCTACCACCCCTTCACTTGGGCTCCTAAACAGCATCTGAGTCTCAGAAAGGTCAAATGGTTGATGCAGACTGACATTTTACTAGATATACATACATGTATTTTTCTTTACAGTGGTTTTAACCTCTGTTACCTTACAGTCTCCGCTCTACCCTATCCCTGCCCTGTCTCCCCGGTCTCTCTCCCCGGTCTCTCTTCTCCTGGTCTCTGCTCTCTCCCTGTCTCTCTCCTCCCTTGATGTCCTTCTGTTTTCTCACGCCCAGCCTAGCCTTTGCCGCCTAGATCGTTGGTCAAAAGAAGACAGCCCTCCCCCCGTTCCTCTCCCATTGCACACCACACATGCGCCACACTACACTACACCACACAAACCCCACCCCTCTTCACAACACCCACCACACACTATCACCCACCTCAACACCACACACACACCTCGCCACGCCCCCTAACGCCAACATTACACACCCAAATCAGACACCAACAGACACACACACCAAACCACACCCCTACAACCCTATACCCCACGACTCACCACACACACACCCACACCACCAACTCACACAGCCATACACACACACACACAAAAACAACCCAACCACACCCACCTCCCCTCCAACACCACATACACACACACAGCACACACCACACACATAAGCCAAGAGCAACACACACCACATTACACGACACACACACCATACCACAGCACACCACGACCACACCCCACCCCACACACTCACTCACTCGCCACACACACACACATACCACACACACACATCACCACACTACTCCACACACCCGAATCACCTCCCACTCGACCCCATACACAATCCACTACCACAACAACCACCACATTCCTCTTCTTTGCCCCCCCCTTCATCCCAGCCCTCCTTTTCTCACTTTTCTCTCCTTTTTCTTTTCCTCCTCTCCTCCCCTCATATCTATCCTCCTCCCCTTCCTCCCCCACCTCCCCCCCCACCCACCCACCCAACACACACACACAACACACAACACACACCCTTCCCCCTTTCGTCTGTCTCCTAAAAGTCCTCTGACAGTAGCAGCTTACTCTCGTCTCACTGACAGCAGTGAGCGCTCTTGCTGGATGTTTTGGACAAGAGCCGAGGGTCTGGTGTGGGAGTGAACCACACCTTTCAAATTGACACACATCTAACGGACCGTTACACACGCACAATCGACGCGCACACCACATTGCCACACGCGGCACAAAAGCGTCAGCAGGCCATGGGTTATCCCTTCCCCAGTTTCCCGACCACGGCCGACCCAGTGCTGCTTCAGAGTTCTGGGTTTCGGAGTTCCCTAGTAGTTCCTGCTTCAGCACGGCTTAGTGCTGCCTCAGTCCCTCGATTCTGACTACTGAAACGCACTTAGAACTTTTCACTTCTGAGGCTGGATTTCTGCTGTAAGTCTGGGTGACTATATGTACATATGACGTTCAAACCTTTGTAAAAAATAACAAACAGAAAGATCTACAAACTACAATCCTACATCTTTCTGTACAAAGCGACTTCTCCGAACATTTTTTTTTTTACAGCTCCGATGCAGCCTTCCAACTTTCCTGCCAACTGCTCTCCAACTGCTGTCTGTTTGTCGCTTGGTAGATGTTTGTTAGGGCGCTGTGTTCAAACTGTGTCTGAGGCTAACCTCAAGCCAGTTACGTTGATAATATGCACACACACACACACAGTTTACCAAACACAGATCACACACACACCACAACAACATCACCAAGTTTATTTACAGAGCACCTCGAAGTACTGGTTTAGCAGGGTTGATGTGAGAAGTGTTTTGGTTTAAGTATCAGTCTCTGCTGAGCAGCTGTCAATGTTTTTTTTAGGCGGTCTATGTGCATCTGTATGTATGTGGTGCTATGTTGTATGTTGTAGGTATGTAGTATGTATTTTGATGTTGTATTGATGTATATATGTATCTATGTTTAGGTATGTATGTTATGGGTGTGTGGTGTATGTTGTGTGTGTTATGTATGGAGTGTAGTATGTGTATTCGTTGTAGTAGGTGTGTGTTATGGTAGGTAGGTAGGTAGGTAGGTATAAGTGTGTTTGTGTGTGTAAGAAAGAGAGAAAGTGTGAGAGAAAGTGTGTGTGTGTGTGGTCGTGCGTGGTTGTGTGTGTGAGTGCGGCTGTGCTTGTCTGTTATTTATGCGAGTGTTTTTATATCAGAACCTCTCTTCTGACGTTGGGTTGAATAGGTATCATCAGGTTGTCGAGTATTAAATGAATTATTACTCCTTTGTCCCATGGTTTCTCTCCCAGACCCTTGGTCCTCTTCCCAGACCCTGGTCCTATAGCCCGGGTCTCCTTCCCCAGACCTTGGTCCTACCACGCGCCCTGGTCTCCTTCCCAGACCCTGGTCCCCTTCCCAGACCCTGGTCCCCTTCCCAGACCCTGGTCCCCTTCCCAGACCCTGGTCCCCTTCCCAGACCCTGGTCCCCTTCCCAGACCCTGGTCTCCTTCCCAGACCCTGGTCCCCTTCCCAGACCCTGGTCCCCTTCCCAGACCCTGGTCTCCTTCCCAGACCCTGGTCCCTCACCCAGACCCTGGTCTCTTTCCCAGACCCTGGTCCCCTTCCCATACCCTGGTCCCCTAGCAGTGACTGTGCAGTGAGGACTCTGAGGGCTGGGGACCCTGTTGCCCTGGTGAGGACCGTAGCTCATGAATAATTGGTGGAACAGTGGTATGGCGCTGCAGAGAAAGGGAGACGGGAGGCGGGGGTGGGGGGAGGGAAAGGGAGGATAATGTGTTGAATGAATGTGTGTTGAAGTATGAAGTAGCAGCATCCATGCAACATGCTGAGGCTATCACAAAACCACTGGCATTACACACACGTTTACAGTTCTACTCCTCTTTCTCTCTCTCTCTCTCTCTCTCTCTCACTCTTTCTCCCTGTTTATCTGTCTCTGTCTCTCTCATGCTGGAACCATCTTAGGCTTTTGTGTATGTTGGTTTACCCTCCAAGTCATGATAAGACAGTCGGGGTTTGAAGTGTGTTTAGACAGGCGTGTGTGTCTGAGGCTGGGATACAGTCAATGTTGACTCTGTTTCTATCCAGATGAACCAGAGACACGGGACTCAGCCCAGCAACAAAATATTCATCCTTAGAGTGAACTTACAAAAGTACAAGTACCAACATACTTACCTGCTGGATGTTGTCAAGAACTATGTAATTCAAAAGAAGTACTTTTGAAGTTGAATAATCAAATACAATGAGAAAGACAAAGGGAACCACTGAAGAAGGAGGGTGAAAATGACTCCAGTGTAAGTTTCAATATCCAACTCCAGGCTGAAGTATGGAGAGTAACATGTGAGAGTAACTTGTAAGAGTAACATGAGTACACTACCGAATACCAGATTAGATTCAACACGTCACAGCAGCTCCTGCTAAACGGTTTGACCTTGTGGAATCGAGAGATGATGGGCAGAAGGAATCAAAAAGTGAACAGGTAAGGGGCATGAAAGGATAACTGGATGACTAGATGAACAGGTTGAGACATCATCGTCAATCCTCGGCCATTCTGAGTCACCTCAGAATCAGTGCCAACGGTATCACTTGATCTCCAAACTTCTTAAACTGCTCTTTTCTCTCGCAGCCCTACCCCCGACACACACACAAACACATCTACACACAGACTCACGCACACGCACACACCCCCGCTCCCCAACACACACACAGCCCTCCCTAACAACTTGGCTCAGTATACAATGCAGGCCAGTGGAGTTGAGGGTGGGACTCTTGTTGCTGCTGTGGCTCCACATTTACAAGTGAATCTCTGATGCAACAGCGTCTCTGTGGAGCCTTTGTTTTCTCCGTCCTGCCGACTGGGATGCACTATGACAACGGAGTCCTTTTCAAATATCAGATAAGCCACAACATCCTGTCAGTCATTACATTACCCCAGGAGGACCCACTCATACACAAAGGGGTTCTACTGAATTGCCTTGGAGCATGTTTCGATTTAGGTGTTGTTTAAAAAAAATCTATATTTCCTGTATGTGTATAACATCCTGGGGTTGTAATCATATGAGCTCTACCTAACTGTCATGAGAGTGCAACCTGCTGGTGTAACTTTACCGTTGCATTTTCCCCATTAGCACAAATTCAGTCGAACTTTTTTCCTAATTTAGAAAGAGAAGAGAGAGAGGAGGAGAAGACGAGAAGAGAAGAGAGAGAAGAGAGAGAGAAGAGACGAGAGAGAGAGTAGAGAGAAGAGAAGAGAGAGAGGAAGAAGAGAAGAGACCCCTTTACTACAAGAGGGGTCATCCTCCGCGCAGGACACGCATCGTCATCCAGAGGGAGGAGCCAGGCTTCCCCAACTATTTATACAGATTCCGCCAGATGGTGAGGAAAGTTTAGAAGCGCTTCTTTTGAGCGTCTCTACTCTCTCGACGGATTCTCCACAGCACCGGACCTCTTAGACAGGCATAGACACAATGCCTTCCAATTTCCTGACCCCGTTTGTAGAGCTGGACGAGGAGTTTTGCAAGGTAAAAATATTTGGTATTGATCGGTTAGACGGTAGAAAAGTTTACTTAAATCTGGCAGTTATGCCGTAGGCTAACACAGGCTGTTTCGTTGGTTTATTCAACGCATTTTTGATCCGTGAGTAACTTAAGCTTTGTTTAATGTCACATTGAAAAGGTTGTTTGGCAAACATTTCAACAAGATTTATTTTTTTTAAGAAATGTGTTTTACTGTGCAAATAAAAGATTGGTCTTGGTCTTACATCTCACCAACTTGTGCGTAAAAAGCTGTAAATAGGCGACCTGTGTCAACATTTTACTATCGGTTTTGTTTTATATACATTTCATTGATGTGGAGAGGTTTGGCTCACCGACCATGGCATGTGACCCTATGCTGCCTTCTTATGTGATAGAATTTCCACGGTCTGGACATGACAGATGGCCTTCCAGTCAACACACAGAGGCAGCGCGTCGTAGGTTTTCAGCGCAGGCACTCGCTGTGTCCGGTCACTCTACCCAACTCCAAGTTCAACAACAGTAGCGTGGAGCCCGCTCTTGAGCCCACCGGCTGGCCTCTTAGCTCCGGGAACCAACCGTGGAGTCGGGACTTCCAGCAACAGCTGCCGCGCTCGTCCCTGAACCACATTCCGTTCCGCGTTGACCGTTCTGTCAGTATGATCGAGGGCAACGTCTGCAGCCTGGGCTCGCGCGAACACCAGCTCCCCCCCCCCCCGCCCCTGCTGCCCCCCCCAGGCCTGAGCCTCAGCACCAGCTTCCTGTCCTCCTCCAAGTGCCTGACCCCCACCCCCACCCCTCCGCTCTCCACGCGCTACAAGACGGAACTGTGCCGCACTTACGAGGAGAGCGGGACCTGCAAGTACGGCTCCAAGTGCCAGTTTGCCCACGGCATGGACGAGGTGCGAGGCCTGAACCGCCACCCCAAGTACAAGACAGAGCCGTGCCGCACCTTCCACACCATCGGCTTCTGCCCCTACGGCTCCCGCTGCCACTTCGTCCACAACAACGAGGAGCAGAACTCAGCGGCGCCGGGTTCCCTGCCCCCACGGGCCAGAGAGCGCCCCCAGCTGCTCCGCCAGAGCATCAGCTTTGCCGGCTTCTCCTCCTCCTCCTCCTCTTCCTCCTCCTCCTCCTCCTCTCCGGCCTTCCCTCCGCAGTTGCTGACTGGCTTCCAGCCCCTCCAGGACCCCCTGCTGTTCTCCCGGGCCTCCTCCGTGTCCCCCCCTCCCTCTACAGGGAGCCCTGAGCTCCTCTCCCCCCTCCTGCCTGAGCCAGGAGCCTTCAGACAGGCCTACCCTTTCACGTCAGACCTGGGGGGAGACCAGCCGGGCACACCATGCTTCTACGCCCTCACCGACTCCTTGTCCTCCTCCTCCTCAAAGTGCCAGAGCTTGTGCGGGGGGCCGGGGGGCCAGGCGGCCCAGACGCGTCATATTCAACTCCAGAACCACCAAAACAACCAGAGTCAGAACAACCAGAGTCAGAACCACCAGAGCCAGCGCCAGGCGTCCCTCCCGGGCCTGCCCACGCTGCACCGCTGCTCCTCGGCCGAGTCCCTGACCGACCTGGAGGGCTACAGCAGCTCCAGCAGCCTCAGCGGCTCCGAGTCGCCCAGCTTCGAGGGACGACGCCTGCCCATCTTCAGCCGCCTGTCCGTCTCGGATGACTGAGGCCGGTTAGTCTCGTCCACCCGACTGACTCTCTGACTGCTTGTCGGCCTTTCTGACCGTCCGCTCGACTTTCCGACTGCTTCTCGGACCGTCTGTCTGACTAACTTTGTGCATATTGCATTCCTACTCTCTGCAGGTGTAGCTCTGCTCTGTGTCTTGTAAAGTTCCGGCCCCATGTCGACGTTGATTATCAGAACCCATGTATACTGTTGTATACCCCTGTTAGAAACGAAAGGGTGCTTTGACTGGCCTTACATTCACCATGTAGCCTAGATGATGAGAGTTCCATGTAGGAATTTTCTGTACCCGTTATATGATCTTTATTATGGTATTTTTTTGAGAAGGTGACAGGTATTATGGGATTAACCATGGTTTTTTTTTACTTGCAGAAGTTTGTAGATATGATTTGTGGGCGGGGACACACGCCCCTGGTTCCTCCTGTAGCTGAATAGCCTCTAGTGTGTAACCAAAGCTGAACATAGACTTCTCTTCAGGCCCCTCCCCCCACTGCACTGCACGCAGGAAGTAGCCTTTAGTAAAGGCGCCCTAACTCACAGTATTATAAATTGCTAGTCTAACCAGTTTGTAGTAATTTATTCCCTTTTTGTTATTCCGCAGAATCGTTTTGTGTATCGATTGCGTAATGCATCCGGGAAGCCATACAGGAGAGTGTTCTTCCCTTCGACTCTGGGCCGCCTTGCTATTGAGCTATTTTGTAGCTTTAAGGTTTTAATATGAAACAAACTGCAGGGGAGTGTTGCGATGCCAGCGAGAGTGATCCTTCTATTAAGTTAGCCTGTTCAATCAATACTTTTCATCCAATCAATAGACCTCACTCTTGTTGGATAACGTAGAACAGCTGGTCAGCGGCCCAGGAAGGAGTTGGGGGGGGGGAGGGGGGAGGTCAAATTCCCTTTCTTCAGTCTCTTTTTTTTCTTTTTCCATTCCTTCCTCTTATCCTCAGCCAGGCAGCCAATCACGTGCTCCCATCGGGGGTTCAAAGGTTATTCTGTTGTATGGTCGGTTTCTTTCCCCGTCATGCCTCCCGATGGACTTGTGATTGTTGACGTACGTTTTAGTATCTTTGCTGGCTGTTTGACTCGGGTTTCCTCCACGCCAACGTCGTGTGAGCTAAGTCTCTTGCACGCAGATGATATGAGAGGCTGGTGAAATCAATGAACTACTGTGTACGTTTGGTTATGGTTGTTTTGAACCGTTGGAACTTACAGAAAACTTGCCTTTTATTGAACCATAAGGCGACTAACAGTTGTATTGACTTGGGGCCTTAACTGTGACTGCAAACTAACAAACGAGGCTTTGCATTTGTTAACTTAAATACTTATTTATTTGTTTTTCAAGCAAAAACTGTGCTGTGTTGGTTTGATATTGTTTTGTTTTTATATAATTTAAGCGCGTTGTTTACATTCCACGGGATGCAAAGACTCAGTTTGTATCTTAATATATTTTCCCATTTGGTTAAAAATAAAAGAAAATCTTAAAAAAAGGGAAAGAACTCATCTTTTACTCCTGTTTTTTTTAGGAAGGATGTAGATTATGATTAGTCGATGCATAATTTCCTTTCCAGTTTCTTCAAAATGAGCCACTTTAGATGATCAAACCACATTCATTTTCACGGTTCAGAGGGTTTTAGTCCAAAAAAGAAACCAAACTTTGCAACAGATGCTGGAACAAAAGTGGCCTGACTGCATAATGAAGCACATGATACTTGTGACTGATTTCCATCCATTACTGGGTCTCTCTCTCTCACACACACACACATACACACACACACACACACGCACACACACACAGACAGAAGGGAACAGAAGTTGAGGGGGTTTGTGTGTGTGTGAGCATTGTTCATCTTTGTCCCGGCATTCTGTTGTAAGCAGACTGAAGACATCCACAGCTAAATGCAGACAAATAGCTCGCTGTTTATAAGGGGCAGGGGCGTGGAGACGAGAGAGAGAGAGGGGGAGGGGGGGTCCAGAGGGAGGGCTGCTGCTCCAGAGGGCTGCTGGGAGATATAAAACAGGGGCCACACCTCTCAGAGCAAAGCCCTTTGTGAAGCTGCTCGCTCATTCCTACCAACATCTGTATGGTAATGTGGACCATGGAAATGGGCGAGGGTGATTAGCATGGAGTCAGGGGGCCAGGCCAGGATTTACTATAGAGGCTTAATGTCCCAACTGTTTACCAGGAGATGGAGGGAGGAGGAGGAAGACGAGGAGAGGAAAGAAGAGAGAAGAAAGACATGGGGGGAGGGAGGAAGAGATGAGGAAGACATGAAGATGGAGGGGAGGGAGGAAGATATGGAGATGGAGGGAAGAAAGTTTTGTATTTTGTGTGCTTAGAAAGACAGAAACACAAGGAGAGTGGGAGAGAAAAAGTGATTTGCATATTTCAAATGCTTTTTTAAAGGATTCTTTTAACCAATGACATGAGTCACAAACACGAGCACAAATCACATATGATTTGCTGCATATAGTAAAGATACCGTTATGAAGGTGATTGACTAATATGAAAGGCCACTAAAAACAGTCAAGTCTGACATTGGTAAACACTGTGTATCTGGCTACTCTGGAACTGCTCAGCCCTCTAGTGGCCACACGTTACCCCTGCATGCTGTTCATATTTTCACAATATCATCAATATCAATTAACTTGGCCAAGCCTGAAGGTTGCATTGGCCACCAACTGTTCTAAGACATTCGACTGATCAAAAAGCGTTTGAGAAAACGTTCTTGCAGAAGCAAACACAGACTAGCATAATGACATCCTGTCAGATCTTCTCAGACACACGTTGAACTGGCCACAACCTCATTTTCTGAACTTGAGGGGTAGAATCTATTTCACTCTTTCTCGACCAAACTTGCTAGTAAAAACTTTTTTTGTGTGTGTGTGTGTGTGTGTGTGCCGTCAATTAGGTGCCACAATGAATCTTGTAAAGAGCACAACTCTGTCATACCATTACAATATCTTTTATTTCTGGTTGGACACTATTAAATATTATGAATGAATAAAAACATGAAAGGCCTACAGGTGGTCGTACAGCCCCCACGAGGAGACCAGTCTAACTGTGTAGACTTGCAGGACAGGAGACCAGTCTAACCGTGTAGACTTGCAGGACAGGAGACCAGTCTAACAGTGTAGACTTGCAGGACAGTAGATGATTGGCGCTGAAGAAGCGGCACATTATCGTTCCGCACGCCTGAAGAGCCTCATGTCGTGTTTCACGTTATCAAAACTACAGCTTCTCTCGCTGACATCTTCGCCGTCCCCGCTTCCTGTACCCCCTCCGGCTTGGCCTCGGCAAGACGTGGACGGAAACAGCGAGCAGCTGCGTTTCCTGTGGTTACGCCTCAAAGCGCTCTGCTCCGGACGTGACGCCTTTTTCGAACGCTTCCGTTTTTCGGAGGCCTACGCCTTGACTGCTGAGCTCATCTGTTCAGCAGATCTAAAAATGCTGTTTTACTAAAACGCCGGGCCGTAACTTGAGCCGGCGTGGCGTGGACGGCACGGGAACAGGAACCGAGAGCTGTGCTTTGCTTCTTCCATCCGTGCTCAGCCGAAGCTTCCCCCGGAGGAACACGACAGGTTCATACACAAACTCTGTGCAAACGCATACTTACAAAACATAATCGCAGAGAATTACACGGTGTCCAAACACATGAGACCAATCAGTGGCATGTCATCATCTCGACACATACGTAGAAAGAGCGATACAAAAAGACTGTTCAGTCATCGAGGCTACTGCTCAGTTTGTGCTGGCGGACAGAACTCGCTCTTTTCTTTCCTGTGGTTCTGTATAAGCTGTGCAAGTCAATGAGTGTGGAGGTGGTTACTGTGTTTCTGTAGGAGGACTGGGGGGGGGGGGGGGGGGGGGGGGGGGGGGGAGGGTTGATGAACATCCGGGCGAGTCTCGTAGAAGGCAGTCAGTCACATGACACAACCCTAACCGACCGCACAGCGAGCATCCGAAGAGAGAACAACCCACGAACATTGAATCCTTAACCGTTAGCAACTCCTTATCATCACCCCTACCCCTTGATCCTGACCTCGACACAGAGGTCAGAGGTCACCCCCACCCCCCCCTCCTCTCCTCCTCTCAGGTCAGGACTCAGGCCGTGGTGTCGGGGCTTCCTGGTTGGGGCCCTACCGGACCAGGTGGTAGGTGAGCCAGTACATGAAGATGGGTTGGGCCCCGGCTATGGACATGGTCAGGTACATCCTCAGCTGGTTCCGGGCCCCTCGGACTAGAACACCCTCAGCTGCTGCCTCAGACAGGAGCTTCAGACGCAACGTGCGGATCTGGAGAGGGAGGAAAGGAGGGAGACCGGCAGAGACAGACGGGAGGGAGGGAGAGGTTTAAGATTTAAAAGGTTATAAAGTGCCCTAACAGTTCTCTGAATGACAGTTATATTTAGAGAGAGAGAGAGAGTGAGAGAGAGAGAGAGGGGTGAGCCAGAGAGACAGAGGTCAGACCAGCATCCTGGATCACCAGAGTTCCAAGACTTTCCCCGGACTTCAGTGAGCTAGTCAGCCGGCTCTAATGTAATCTTACAGTTCATTAACTACATCGCAAACAAGTAGAGGGCGAACTGACGTGACAGTACAGAGGTTTGCTGATTGGCGATACTTGTCCCTCTCTGAAGATGTTGACCAAAGCACCCTGTAACTAACCCTAACCCTCTGATCCTCCACTAGACGCTCAGCACACCTGCCCCTTGCATAGCCTGCTATCTGGCACCAGTGAGTGGGAAAAACAAGCCTTTTAGCTGCCAATTGCTGTTTTGGCTGTATAAAGGACTTTAGCCTACAGGCAGCTTTGGCCTGAGGTGATACTGCATTTGCATGATTTGTTTACATTTGCTAGTTTGAGATACCTGCGACCTTGCCTGGTAAGTTTATCTAAATCATCTGCCTTTGGCAGTTGCAACCTTACGCTAACCTAACCCTGGGTAAGACAGGCAGAGAGACAGACAGGGTGAAACAGAAAGACAGGGGTCAGAAAGACAGAGAGGCAGGGACAAACAGACAGCCACCCACACAGCCAGACGTCTCCTGCCAGTCCGACAGATGCGGTCCGAGGAAGAGACAGACAAACAGACAGACAGACGGACAGACGGACATGCCTGAGCCCAGAGTCAGACGGAGGCACCAGGATGACTGGGAGAGCGACAGACAGGTACGCTGTCGTCCCGTTTCTCACCATGAAGACAAAGATGGACACGCAGCACCAAAGCAGTGTGAGGTAATATCCTGTCCGGCCAAACAGCAGGCCTGACACCACGCCCACGATCATCCTGCAACACACAGAACAAGCTCAGCTCACCACACCATTGAAACGCCACTCGGCTTCAAACAAGAGTTCCCGGGATGGGAGCAACTAATATTGGTCTGTCTCCCATGTTCTGCCCACCCCACCTCCCCTGCTCTCCCCACCCCTCTCACCCGACGTATTTGTATCCGGAGAAGGCCACCAAGTCGATGGTGGTGAGGTCGGTGTTGACAGTGACCAGGTAGAGGCTGAGCAGGACAGCCAGCACCTCCATGATGAGCCACACCAGGGCTGAGCTGGCCTGCATGCCCAGGATCTCTGGAGAGAACCTGGGGGAGCCATGGAGGGGTCGAGGGGGAGGCAGGATGGAAGGAAGGAGGGGTGGGCATAGAAAGTAGGCAAAGGGGAGGAGGGTGGCAGATGGGGAGGCGGGAAGGAGGGTAGGTAGGTAGGTAGGCGAGAGATGGGTGGAAGGAGAAAGAGAGGAACTGGGAGTTAGGATGAGTTTGGGTAGGAGAGTAAGTGTGATCTTCTACAGCTGCCCCTGATGTCTGTAAACACGTCTGACTCATACACACCTGTCTGCGTCTCACACGACTGTCTATCTCTCCTACACACCTGTCTGAGTCTCACATGACTGTCTATCTCTCATGCACACCTGTCTATCTCTCATACACACCTGTCTGCGTCTCACACGACTGTCTATCTCTCATGCACACCTGTCTGAGTCTCACATGACTGTCTACCTCTCATACACACCTGTCTATCTCTCATACACACCTGTCTATCTCTCATACACGACTGTCTATCTCTCCTACACACCTGTCTGCGTCTCACACGACTGTCTATCTCTCATACACATCTGTCTGCGTCTCACATGACTGTCTATCTCTCCTACACACCTGTCTGCGTCTCACACGACTGTCTATCTCTCATAAACACCTGTCTATCTCTCATACACACCTGTCTGCGTCTTACACGACTGTCTATCTCTCATACACACCTGTCTGCGTCTTACACGACTGTCTATCTCTCGTACACACCTGTCTGTGTCTCACACGACTGTCTATCTCTCACAGACACCTATCTGCGTCTCACACAATTTTCTATCTCTCATACACACCTGTCTGTGTCTCACTTACCTGTTCTGAGTTCCAAGAGCCAAGCCAGCCACCAGCACATAGGTGATAAATCCCATAGCTGCAGAAGACAAAGACAAGGTAAGACATCCCATGGTGGCAGGAGGGGACAAGACAGCTGAAGGCGTGGCCAACGGCTGCAGGGGACCAATGAGAGACGAAGGTTTACCTGGGATGTAGAGGTCAGGCGCGTTGATGTCAAACCTGGGGGCTACAGGAGTGTCCTGCTGGTAGCTCACCTCCCAGTTCTAAACAACACAAACACACGCAGAGGGTTGGTTGCATCTCATTCTCTCCCGTCTACTTCGGATATCAAACATGTCAGTGGAAATGACTTTCTGAGGTGCATTTGACAATAAACTGGATGTTGGAAGAAAGAGGGGTACCTGGTGCATGTAGGGGAAGACTAGCAGGCCCAGCTTCTTGCCCACGTAGATGGTGTCCACCGCAAAGTAGTACTTCAGCCTGGAGACAGGGAGGAAACGGTCCAGCTGGGAGAGAGAGAAGGGAAGTAGAGAGAGAGATAGGAAGTGGAGAGAGGAAGTGGAGAGAGAGAGAGAGGGGAAGTGGAGAGAGAGAG
>BROE01000005.1:14590758-14637143 GCA_036571765.1 Plecoglossus altivelis
GAGAGAGAGAGAGAGAGAGGAAGTGGAGAGAGAGAGAGAGAGAGAGAGAGAGAGAGAGAGAGAGATTAACTGGGCTTCTCACAAGAACAGTAGCATTCCCAAACTGTTAGATAGAACATGGCATTGGACAGAAGTGTCGGCTAGGTTAAATTATAACTTTGTTATTATGTTAGATTCACAGGAAACTTGGAATGGAACTTGGTATGCACGTCAGATTAGGCTGGATTCTACATCTGACTTGTTTCCAGTTCCACCATCCAAGCTCTGGAGGAGACGAGAGAAAACGTACGTTCTTGTCCACGATCTCCCGTCCGTGGCTGGCCAGACTGCTGCCGTAGGCCATGGCAAGGTTGGACATGGGGTCTGACAGCAGGGTCTGCCCAGGAAAGACCCCGGCTCCAGGCCCAGCCTCCTGGCGCCTGGAGCCTCCAGGCTGGCCCCCCAGTCCTGGGCCTTGGCCTGGTGCTGCACTGGTGTCCTCAAACAGATGGCTGGGGTCTGGGCCCTCCACAGATGTGTTCCTCTGTCTCATCCTAGACTCTGCGGGAGGGCGGAATGTGAGGGAGGCGAGAGGTGGAGGAGGAGAGATGGATGAGAGTTAAAGGAGAGAAGGGGAAGGAGAGATGAAAGGGAGGGATGAATAAAAGAAGGGAGAGGGTGAGAAACTGGGCAAGATGATCAAATACATTTGCTTAAGCTGTATATGAAGTCACTATAACATGCTTATTTCTTCTGATACAGTAAAACTATGTTTAGTCAATCAGTGAGATGCTAAGGTTATTTACAAAGGTTTCCATGGTCGGGGTTTACATATTCTGGATGTTTAAAATGAGTGGGGTGGTTGTGTTTTATTTACATTTATACTAAGGTAGTCGAATGACACACACACATATGGATGTAAGAACTGCAGTTGGATCAAATGTTTGATTGAAGATAACAGAAGGGTTTAAATAAACGGGGGTTGCAAAAGCAGTAGAAAGTCATAGTAATACCGACAGTTGAGAAGCTACTGTACTGTGCTTCATTCAGAAACTGCTATTTTACTCGAAAGCACTTCTGCAAAGGCAAAGCCGCACTTCCTCTAACTAGAACACACACATATAGAGAGGGTAGGTCAGTTCCATGCTTTCAGAGAGAAGAAAAAGGAAATCACCAATATCAATCTAAAACAAAATAAAAACAAAGTGTGTGTGCCCCTAAATATCAAACTCCACAGATCAACTGAGTGTGCTGTCATACGCCCAAGACGAGAACACATTAGCATCGCTAAGTTAACACAGAAAACGTTAACTTAAAGATTCCCGAACCCTTAAAAGAGCACTTCGCGAGATGAGAAGATCTTAACCTGACTTTCGTTATTTTCCATTTTACAGTAGCGATCTAGCTATTGCTAGTGATATATGTGGACGCTAAGTAACGGGTCTGCCAGCGTCAGCTAGTGGGTAGCCCAGTACATTAGGCTAGTACTGAGCAAGTGTTGTTACGTGAATATTTAGAGCTAGCTAGCTAGTTAGCTAGCGTACCTATTAAGATACGGTTTAAATGATCATAACGCTAACATCATTCGTGTTGCCTTTATGTGGGCTAAGACAGCGTGGCGTTTCTATACCACAACTAACTGCATCGCTACGTAACTTACGCTGATTGAACCCACTTTGTGTTGGAGTATAATCTATTCAGTAGGGTAAAACACAGACACGTTATGTCATCTAGTTCGCTACTAGATAACTGGCCACAAGAAAATGAATGGACGGATACGGCCTCCGACCGGAAACAGTAAAGCGGATGCCGTTGTCGCCCCCTTCCCATATCTGATACCGGCAACCGTAGACATATTAATGCTGGCAATACAACCAAGAATGTCTGGCGCGGAACCATAGAACACGTTTTGAGTGATCAACGAGGCGCAGGCACATGGATGAAAGTTTCCTGCCAAGTTAATAGTTGTCTCAAGTTATAGAGCTGTAAGCCCCTAGTATCCAACGTAAAATAACACCAAGTGTATATCATGTTACTGTATGGGATACAAACTCAAAAGTCTACGTGTACAGTAACGTTGCAATGTTTTCTATTGTCCCCACGGTGGCAGTGTTGCAAAGTGAATTATGGTGCTCCATCCTGATAGTTTGGTCCTAAATAATACGAAATAAAGTTTAAAATAGGAATTTAGAATCATAATTGTGAACCATTGTGTCTTTGCACCCTGTAACAGATTACACCCTGTGCCAAGAACCCGTGTACACACACACTCTGTTGAATTTGATTTATTATACAGTAAAATACAGAATGGCCAGCATTTTTTCATTTAATTGATCATCTTGCGTAATCATCTTCTTTTGATGAATTACTTCTACACAGCATACTGTCATCTCATCTCACATCGTAAAACATGTGTGAAAAAACAACTGTAATGTTTGTCATTTTGGAAGGGCAGTATGTGATTGTCCGCCATATCAAGGTGCGTCGTTGCAATCTTTGTGACAAGGAGAGCAGCTCCCTATTGGTGTCCCAGAAAAACAGCTGACTGGGTGCGTCAGAGGATCTTCTCCGGCTCACTCCTCCTCCAGGTGTCCGCACACCACCCCCACATCCTCCTGGTGGGAGCAGTTGTGTTTCCCCACTCTAGCCCGCTTGCAGTCCAACAGCGTCCTCTCCGTCCCCTCGCACTCTACGTCGTCCAACAGGATGCGCATATCGCTGCTTCCTGCTCCTAGCTCTGCCCTCTTAGCCACGCGCAATGCAAAGGGGAACCCCAGCTGGCGGCACACCACTGTTGCCGCGTTGCTGGTGAACAGGTCATCGCACACCGTCCCCCACTCGCCCCTCACGAGGATCTCCACCCGTCCCCTGTCTGGACTCTGGTCGGTATTGACCAGTCTAACCGCGCCCGCGCGTGACTTCCTGCGCCTCTGCCTGCCTCTAGGGTTTTTCGAACCACGGCCACGGCCCTTGTGGACATGTTTGGGGCTGGAGCTGTCCATCTTGTCGCCCTGCGGCCTCAGGAGGTTGTCCTGGGCCTTGGGGAGGGTGACTTGGGGAGGCCTAGGGATCCTGGAGGTGGGCTTGAGGGCTGAGGTCCAGTAGGCTGGACGAGGAGTGGTCTGGAGCCTGGGGTGGGGACAGGGGCTGGTCCTGGGTCGGGGAGTGGTCTGGGGATGCCTGGTGGTGTGCAGGGGGTTCAGAGGTCTCATAGTGGTGGAAGAGGGCTCCCTTACTGCTGGGGTGAGCAGGACATGGGGCCTTGGGGTAGACCTTGAGGGGAAACTTCTCCTACCTGGGGTAACGGTGATAGTGATTGAGGGTGTGGTTTTCAAGTGAGGGGCTCTTGTGGTGGCGTAGCCCGGTCTGGGCGTAGTGGCCCCTCCAGGCTTCCTTGTCGTGCGGGAGGGGGTGAGGGGTCTAGCTGTGGTTCTCTGGCTGGTGCCTGGAGGTCTGTGACTGGCCTTTGTTGGATGTGGGCGTGGGGCTATAGTAGTCTTCTTTGTGGTGGTGGTGGTGGTAGGAGGGGCGGTGGTGGTCGTTGGCTTCTTGTCGATGACAAACTCTGCGTGAGGGAGCCAAGCAAGCAAGAAATGAACAATTAGAGCACTCAGACGGTGACTCAGATTAGCCTGAGTAGACACACACGGAGGGCAGGCGCGTTTGTTTGTGGTGTCGCTTACCCTCCTTGGGGTAGAAGTGAATCAGCTTGCCCTTTATCTTGACTGGTGATGGCTTGAAGCTGCACTTGCCAGGGGGAGCTCTCCTAGAGGAGGAGGGAGGGAGGGAGAGAGTATGAGAGAGTCATGAGGACACATTTAGAAACACGGTGACAGTACCAGCTGCCAAAGGTTGATGAGTCAAATGAAATGATTCGGACAAGATGTCTGAAAAACGACAGAGAAATGATCCTTATTTTCCAGGAGGAAGCACCAGGGTGGCCAGTCGCTACCTGGAGGGGTCTACTATCTTGTAGACGATTCCAGCCCTGGCAGTGGCACTGGGGGCTCCTGTGGCCAGGAAGTAGAGCTCCCCTGGAACACAGGCAGGACAGGAAGAGAGAGGGTTGAAAACAAGATAAGAGCACGGCTGGCACATTTTCAAACACAATTGAATTTTAGCCATAAAGGGTTTATCATCAATGAAGAAAGAAATATTCATTCCTCGAGTTATTTAAATATTTCCCCAGAGTAAAAGTTTTGACATCAAAATATTCTGCCTTTTTAATTCCTAAATTGGCTGAATTGAGATTGAAAAGCCCAGAATCCAGGAGCAGAACCGATGTGTTCTCTGGTGTACGGAAGAACCACAGTGACTACGAAGAAAAAAGGACAACATGGAAAAGAAAGGGAAAATCCCCCACATTTCTGCAAGTCCTTAACTCCCTAACAGAGCATGTGAGTTACCAGCTTCGTCTTCAGCAAAGGAGATGATGTATCTGTAGTAACTATTGATGAGTTTGGGGAAACTGCAGGTCTGGTGTCTTCCCATGCAGATCTCGTTGTAGTTCCATTGCCCTGTGGTCTTGCTCTCTCTCAAGGACATCAGACGCCTTGACGCACACGCACACACACATACACACTCACACACACATACATACACACACACACACATAGGAAAGGCATGACAAAACGTACATACACAGTCACATACAGGAGCACAAAATACACACAGACAGGTAGCACACAGAAAGACAAAGGCACATGTACCATAATTATAAGGAATCAATACACACACACACACACACACAAATGTGTGACAAAATGTGCACAGCATCCATATGCAATGTGATGAAGCTCTGCAAAAGCACACGTGAACATGGAGGCCATCGAAACACACACCCACTCATGAAATCCCCGAAGATATAGAGTCCGTTGAGGTTGGGCATCTGGCAGCCACGGTAGATGTACCCTCCTGTGATAGACTTGCCCACTTTGTGGGGGTAGGCGAAGATCGGAAGGATGTCGTCTGAGGACACAGGACACACATAGCACCACTTTTGCAACATTTACTACGCATTTTTTCTCCTCCAGTGGGTTTTTCTGGGAGCTTTTCCCTGGTCTTCCTTGAGGATTTGGGTTTTGGTTGCGGGGCAGTTCTATGGGCGTGTTCGAAACTATCTGTGACATTGCTTGTAAAAGGGCTGTCCAAATACATTTGGGTTTGATTTGCTTTTACATGGATTTAATGGATGCATTTCGCTTTTTGAATTTCAAGGTCTACTCTATAGCAGTTAGTCAGTCAAATTAGTTACAACTGGAGACAAAAGCCTTCCAGGACAGGAACGCCTTCTGCGTAGATTAACAAGCATACTGAAGGTCCTCTATTTTGCCAAGCATAGTAAAGCCAAGTTTATTTATAGAGCACTTTTAAGGACAACAATCGTTAAACAAAGTGCTTCACAGTCAGAGAAGAAAAAGCCATGAAACAACAGAATTCAAAGAAAAAGTATGGGGTAGTTTCAGTAAATGAAACATCAAGGTTGTCTGTGTTGTGTAACCAGTTATCACCGTACTCACCCAGGGAGGAGTTTCTGCAGAGTCTCTGGTCGTAGCACGAGAACCCCTCCTTAGCTCTCCAGCCGTAGTTACCACCCTTCACAACCAGGTCCACTTCCTCGTATTTGTTCTGCCCCACGTCCCCGCAGAACAGCCGGCTCCGTCCGGTACCGGTCAGCGGGTCGCCGCGGTCGAAGGAGCACAGAGCCACTTGCAGGAGTGACTGTCCTTTGCTAGGTGACGCGTTAGGGCGCTTGTCCTTGTACCCAGTGGTACTGTGGGGTCTTGTATGAGTCGATGACGGGTGTCGAAATGTAAATCTTACCGGTCCGAGATTAGTAGGATTGTGAGAATGGCCGTGTGGTTGTGGTTGAAAAAACGAACTGACTCCTGTTAAGGACGGGGTTTTACTGCCGATAGTTTGGTGCACGTTGCGGTACTAGAAAGGCTTTAATCATGAAGTTTGGGAAGCTGTATAGTGCATGGTTGTAGGCCTTGGCGTCTAGGTTAGCAGTGTGAACGAGATATAGCAGTTGTGATGTGTAGCGGTTAGCGGCACTCGGTGTTTCGGGAATATGTGTTTGGTAGTGCGCGCGGGCGTCAGTACATCTATTTGCGTTGAGGTTGTTAAAATTCGTTGACGGGAGAATTGATTTCGAGACTCATGCCAAGGGCTGTGTAGGATGCGCACGCCATACATACCTGGAGAGGGAGGGTCACCGAAGTAAAATTGAGGTAGTGGCTCACGATGATGTGGACAACGCCCGTGCTTCGAGGTGACTTCGATGGGATGTTCACGTCGGGAGGTCTTTGGGGCGTGACGGCGCGTAGGAATGGACTGACTCGCGTTACGGGCCACTTTCGTATGTGCATCTACGGCGGACTGGGTGCGTGCTGTTTGTGCTTCTCGGTACACGGCACTGTTGTAGAGATAGGTCGCTCTTTACTTGGAATGCTACGTTGTACCCTAGAGTGGGTGAGTCGGGGCCGGATGATTTGAATGTACGTGAATGGTATCGTCAATACGAGAGCAGGGTGCCTGGAGGTCTGTATTCACGAGGTGTTATAGATGTTAAGAAGAGTTGAGAGGAGGGCGTTACCGCCGGGAGTGTCCGTTGGTGATGGAGTTGTATTGAGGTGTGTGGTAGTGAGAAGAGTGCACGATGATTGTAGTGTTAGACTGTGAAACCGATGTCGCTAGGCCTCCTAGAGCGGTTATTTACTGTCGAGATAGTCGCGCCAGTCGGTGCACGATGGCGGCGTTTAATTTTTGTTTGTTATTATTATGTGATATTATGATAGAGTTGCCACCGAGGTCTTATGGTAATAGAACTATATTTGGTGAGGGCATTACGGTGTAGACGTAGAGGCAGTAGTTCAAGGGCTCTGTGGTCATAGACGTTTAGATACAGCGCGACGCTTATTTATTTTTCCCTCCCTCTCTCCTACAAACACAACTATGTGTCTTAGGCCAACGTGCCCAGAGTCAATATTAGACTTGGCTGGAGGTGGGACCTTCCCATCCCTGGCTCCTCTGGCTGCCTTGCTCTGCTGCTCGTTCTCTTCACTCTGTCTCCTCCACCTTCCCCAGGGTGTCAACAAACTCTTCTCCTCTGAGATCATCAACAGGAGACATCCGCAGTCAAGAAATTACCAGTCAACACCTTTCGGGTACAAATCTCGCACACAGTGTTTAGCTTGTGCGATCTTCCTATAGGACGTTCTCTATCCTTGGGTGTCATGGGGCCTTTATTGAGCTGAATGTAGAATATTGTCTGTGGAAATGAATGAAGAGAAAAAAGCAGAACAGGCTGGCAATGTATTGAGAGACATGGATCTGGTACCTGGAATTAATAAGCCGTGAGAAGACTTTGTCAGTCTTCTTCTCTGTAAGAAGCGTGTAAATCATGAGTCTGGGTAGGTGGTGTGTTTGGGAACGCTATCATCCAGCTGGAGGGTTCAAGCATGAAGCCATGGGATGTCAGAATGGACTTGCAGCCACTTATTGTTCAGAAGATCTTGGTTACAAGCTAAGCAGGCTGAGAAGGTCCAGTTCCCTTCAGGAGAGCTGAACCTGAACGTGGTCCATCAAAGCTGCATCTGCTCGATGTGCTCTCGGAGGGGTTTCTGAACAACAACGACGCTTCGCACAAATCGTCCGTTGGCGTCACGTGGTCGGGAGCGTAGCGACCATGATGTGGTTGAAGACATTTCTCCATAAATATTGACTCCTGAAATGCCCCAAGTCCTGAGTCTTGGAGCACACCCAAGCAGACAGGCTGTTGGGTCTGGGGAGGAGGAGGTGTACAGTGCAGTCAACTGGCTCTCTCTCCACTCATGGCCTTCGGACCCTTTTCATTGCACACGTGTCCCAAGAAACAATTAGTTGAAGTTCTTGTGCATCTTTAAACAACACATGAGATCCCACGATGTTGACAGTCAGAGTGCACTACAGGTGATTTTTCATCCTGGATATTTGGAGCAGAGCTGTTCCTTAAGGGCGCCATGCCAGTGTGGAGGTGGTGGCCACTGCCAACCAGGCTGTGGGCTGCCAGGGTGAGGCTGGGGCCCTGCTGTGCCAAGGCTAACACTGGGGGAGACTGCTGCTTCTCCGTCGCCACACACACACACACACACAAGCATACATGCACACTCACACACACACACACACACAAGCATACATGCACACACACGCAAGCAAACACAGACAAGCACACACACACAAGCACACATACACACACACAAACACACACACACACATTCAGCTGATTTTCCAACACCGACACTTGGAAAGGCTGTTTTCATTTTCATGCCCACAAACACATACACTCACACACACACAGACACACACCTAGTAAGGTCATACATGGCACCAACAGTTTGAATACCTGTGCCTATTCAGTTACAACTGAGGGTTGAGGTAACTTCTGCACTTCCAATGTTTCTGAGCCCAACTTCTTTGCAGTTCTGTCTGTGCGCACTATTTGAAAATCTCTTTGGATAAAATCAACAGCATGAACACATCATGACTACAATTCACAACCACATCAATTCATGCCACAGTCCGAATCAGTAGACTTCTGTATAAGCTGTTGGTACTGCTGGAGCAAGTGGAGGTCAGAGTTTGAGGGAGGTGAGTCAGAGTGTTTACAAACACACACAGGGGGAGTCAAAACGTGGCCTCCAGCCTCCCCAGCCTGTCTCCAGACCATGGAGTCACCCCAGGCGTAAACATGCATGTCACGCTACAAGATGTGCCTGTCGGTGCCTGATGTGAGAAGGTCTTTCCATCCAAGTAAACCTGGAATGCTAATGCTTCCTGACACACTCCGAATGGGATTTCTAATTTTTCTAATTGCGTTGCTGTACTATGGGTTTGATATGCAATACAGCTGACAAAACAACTATTTGTTAACATTGGTGGTATGCTATCTCTTTAACATTATTGGTATGCTATCTCTCTCTCTCTCTCTCTCTCTCTCTCTCTCTCTCTCTCNCATTTGATCGAAGGATTTCGAAAGGTTTAGAATAACACACAATACTATCTACTATCTCAGACAATATTTATCTTTCCAGGAAGGAGGCTTAAGGCTGTGTTCAAATAAGTGAATGGGATGGTACACTGTGAGTAATGTAAATAAGCACTGTTAATTCTTAATATATTTCAGCAGTCTCCTCCTGTTAAAGTGGTCACCTACTTGTTCTGGGAGTTTCCAAACTTTCCAAAGGGGTCTCCGCCCCTCCCCCCGTCCCCTATGAAGATGTAGAGGTAACCATCATGGCCGAAAAGTAGCTGTCCTCCGTTATGATTGGACGCTGGTTCCACCACCTCCAAAATGGTCCTGCAGGGGAAACACAACCATTGACTCAGCAAGTTGGTCCCTCACTGACAGTGACTCAGCATGGTTTATTGACAATAACTGATATGAGAGGTTTCCAGAGGCATGTGTCTATATCTCACAGTAAATCTCAGCTTTGGCCAGGATTGACTTAAAACTGTAAACACGTTGTCCCCATGGTTTTCCCAGGACCCGTATACTACAGGTGTGTGCATATTCTGCTACTGTGACATCACAGTTTGTATATTGTGTGAATGACACACATTTTCAGATGTACATGTGTCCCTGTGCGTTTCCTTTCGTTTCAAATGTCGTTATTTTGAAACTCTAAACCCAGGACTTGTGATGCCTGCAACCTCTGACCCCCGTGCAAGTAACCTGACCTCTCGGAGGAGTGGTCCACTTGGTTCATGTCGTCGGGGTGCAGTGTGAACTCGCTGACGCGGATCTTCTCCTCCTTCTTCACAGAGACCGAGTAGTAGACGTACACTTTCCCCACGGTGGTGAAGCGAGGATGCAGCGCCAGACACAGGAACCCCCGCTCGTCCCCCGCCCACGGCGACGTCAGCACCGCCTGCGTCAGGTTCAAGAATGGCCGGTCGACCCGCGACCCGTTCGCCAGGTACGTCCACACGTATCCCAGCTGCTCCGCCACAAAGAACCGGTGGGTGCCGTCGTCGGCGTGCACCATGGCGACCGGGTTCCTCAGCCCGTTAGCCACTTCCTGCAGGCACAGCTCCAGGCAGCCCTCTGGGTCCTCACGCACCGCCCCCAGGTTGGCGTTGAGCTGGGTGTTGGTAAGTACGTTGGGGTAGCAGTATTCGCGGTCGCGCAGCTCCAGGACGGAGCAGAAGCGGGTCCTGTCCTCCTCCATGGCAGACAGGGTGCTGGCGTTGAAGCTGTCTGTCAGGAGGCTGAGGGTGTAGCGGCATTGGTGCCAGTAGTCGGAGCAGTAGTCGCCACACAGGCCCGGGAGAACCCGCATGGGCGTGTTGGCGTCCTCCGCGTCGTACAGGTGGGCAGCGTACGGTGAACACTCCTAGCAGAACAGGAAAGGGCGGGGCCAGAAGACGTGGTAGACAGGCAAAGGGGATGAGTGAGAAATCTATCTACGACAACTTTCTTATTTATCACATCTATTGATATTCGTATCTGTTATAGGTAATTTTGGACTCATGTTGGGCATTTTGCAATGTAAACTGGGGCACCGAATGTCACGGTGGTCTTTAAAACGTTCCATACATCTTGAAAAGAGTTTGTTGGTCACCATTGTGGACAGATTTTTTTATTCTTGGACCATGAGCTCAGTCTGACTTTGAGAAAACTGGAGAATGAGAGCCTTCAACGAGTCATCTCCTCTCTGCTCTAAGTAGATGATGATGGCCGTCAGTCCGGTCTATATACAGCAGACAGTCTAAATACAGGTCTCAAGACGTCCAGCTCTGTGGAGTCAAAGCCACAGTCGCCACGCCCAGCATGGTGCTGGTAGACCACTGCTGCAGGCCTGCAGGAAGCAGCCACCACCATATCCGCGTGCTGTCTCCACTCATGGTGCTGTTGTTCACCAATGCAAGCAGGAATCTCAGAAAGGCTGTGCCACTCACTAAGCCTTCATCCTCGGTGGTTTCAAACTCTGTTCTGGCGAAAGGGAGTCTGTATCAAAGGGCCCGGACATCACCAGCAGTGATGAATGGTTGGAGTATTGGTGGTTGATCCAGTACTAGGATCTGGTACTCACCATAATTACTGGGTGGATTACATAATCCCAGCGCGTCATACTGGGTGGATTACATAATCCAAGCGCAATTGATGACGTCAATAGGATGAATGTACTCTGAACGATGCATGAGTCAAGTTTACACGGAGCAATTTCAGATAAGCATGGTCCAACGTCAATACTGAAGAGGTGCTTGTAAATACAGCTGCGAGGAACGGAAGTGAGCAAAGAAGTGGATAAATCAATCAAGAAAGAAGGGCCCTACTAACACCAAGTGTTTGACAGATTTAAATAACTATCCAATTTGATTTACTGCACAACTAATAAACAAACACGGCATGAACAGAGCTGAATGAATAAACAAACATTTTATCTACATCTCAAACCTGCTAATGGCTACAGGACGAGGGTGCAGGGCAGCTAAGTAAACCAATCACATGTTCGTTCAAATCCCCAAATAACTGCACTTGGCCCCTGATGAGAGATGCATTTGTTTTGGACTCCTGATCTAAACTGGTACATCATAGCAGGGAGCCATCCTCTCCTTTCAAGTCCCTGACAGTCAGACCCAGTCACCCTGGTCTCTTCACTTCCTCAGCTTAGGTCAGATTCTACACTTCATACAACGGCTGCTTTGTTCTGAGAAGGTTCAACTGTGTTCTGAAGGTTCCACTGTGTTCTGAAGGTTCCACGCTGACTGTTGAGTTATATTTGCGTGCAACAAGACCCTGACAAAATGCAAGGACCTTAACAAGACAGACAGGGCCCTGTCTTGCACCCAGCACAATTGACTTTGTACAACGACGCACGTATAATTCTTATTTTGCACCTGACGCACATCGGACCTTTCCGTCCTCAAACGCACGTCGGTACATTAGGGAATGAACTTGTGCTCCAGGGGGCAGTTCAGCAAAAAAAAGGTGAGTTCCGGCGTAAATGATCACCGGTGCTATTTTGCAGTTCCAGAAAACATTCCTCCACAGACCGTGAAAAGGGTAGTTAAAACTCAGTGGCGCGTAATTCAAATTGTATTTGAAGGGCGCAGGCTTGGCCATAATGTTGCTTGTGTACAACACGCATGCACTTTGCTTCTCTCATCTACACAGACGCAGCAGTTCCCATTTCTGTAAACATAATTACAAGGAAAAATATTACCGAAAGAGGGAAATTATTGTGGTGTCCATGAAGACGTAAAAAAGGCTAGAGTAAATCTAGCGTACACATTTACCTAAATTACAGTTTTGGCCTATTGCTTACACACGTTTTGTAGAATTAGGCTCTTTATGTCAGAACTACACCCGAGCTAATCAGACTCAGCACTTGGAGATTACTGTAACAACTCACATATATGCCAACATGAAACACTGCAATCAAAACTTAACACTCCTGTCTAAAGATGAAATCCTCGCAACAGAACTGTACGCAAACCTTCTGAATGACAGAAATAAAGAAAAATAGAAACACAAACCATCTAATTGAGCACCAAAACAAACGTGAAAAAGAAAGAAATATGGACGCATTGAATACATTGCTATTGGGAGGGGGGAATATACTGATTTGTGTGTGTGTGTGTGTGTGTTTGTGTGTGTGTCTGTGTGTGTCTGTGTGTGTGTGTGTTTGTGTACTGTACTGCGTAGCAACTAATGTTAGGGTGGACTCTTCGCCCTGCCTGCCTCATGGACAGACCGTGATCACATGATCCACCGGAGCAACCCTGATGTCATCTGATGCACGTGTCCACACTGGTCCTCGTGCAAGTGTTTTTTAGGTGTGTATGTAAGTGCCTACAATTGCCAGATGAGTTTTGTATTTTGAACACAGTGTTTTTCCGATAATAACATGTGATTTCGTTTTTGAACAAAGTGTCTAATGTAAGAAAACGTGTGTTTTGCAATAAGTGTGTTACAGAATTGCAAACAATGTGCAAAGTTGACAATGTGTCTAAGCAATGGTTGCGCTGTGTTTAAAGTACGCTACAAAAGGTTGAGGCAAAAAATTGAGGCTTTGGGCCAAACATTTGGTTTTAGTGTTTAAGCGACGTGCAAAAACTGTAAACAGGCTAACTGCATTTCTACCATCCATATACAATGTACCTTCTCTGTCTGTCACTGGCCTGACAAGAACGTCTGTCTCCATCTGTTAACCGTTCCTCTGGCAAATCTGCCATTATAATAGTAATCCGCCACGAAACTAGCACTCCTGCTTTTAAAGAGAATGTGAGCTGATGATCTGATTGGTTCGATGCACGTTACGCCCAAACCGCACACATCACTAATATAGCCACCTCAGACCAACCCATTTTCGCTTTTCACCGGGTGCAAGAGTCATTTATCCCACCGGTATAATAGCAACAGCGCCTGAGTCCTGCCCACAAAGTGACTTGCGCCTCGTGCTTGCCACTTGTGTTTCAGATTGTGTAAATAGGGCCCATAAGGTGTAGAAGCATGAAACAGCTCAAATGTCTCTTTTTCCTAACTGTGTTGGAACGGTACCAGGGCTAGCTCCACGGGTCCACTTGCTTTCTACCCACATACACCCCCGCATCATTGTTCTACAGCAGCCCCGTCTCACCTCACTCACCATGACAGCCAGGGCTGCTGGGACGCTCACATCCCTGCCAGATAGTGCGCTATGTGAAATTCTGCAACAACTCTCGCTTCCTGTTTGACCATTTAGCCAGATATGGCACATGCTATGATTAGAAAGGAATCCAAAAGGTTATTTGGTTGAACTTGGCTTGTGAGAAAAGAACTAACCTGATGTGGCCTTTCATTGCAACAGTTCTAACTTGATTAATCAAATGACTCAGATGCAGAAATCCCTCACAGAGCATCTAAGGCTGAATGAAAGAAATGCATTGTTTGGTCAGACTGTAGTCAGTCTCTGTGAGAGAGAGCTGTTATGATAAATCCGACTGTAGTCAGTCTGTGTGAGAGGGCTGTTATGATCAATCAGACTGTAGTCAGTCTGTGTGAGAGAGAGCTGTTATGATCAATCAGACTGTAGTCAGTCTGTGTGAGAGAGCTGTTATGATAAATCAGTCTGTAGTCAGTCTGTGTGAGAGAGCTGTTATGATGAATCAGACTGCAGTCAGTCTATGTGAGAGCTGTTGTGATGAATCAGATGGTGGTCTGGTCTGCGTGAGGAAGCTGCTGTGATTGGTCAGATGGTGCCCTGGTCTGCGTGAGGGAGCTGCTGTGATTGGTCATGACGGCCTCTGCTCCACGTGGCTTCTCCTCAGTGAGATGGCAGCCAGATGTGAGGTGCTACAAAAGGCAACGTTTTACGAGGAAACGGACTTGAAGCAGCATCACACACATCCACTTACGCACACACACACACACACAAACACACACACACACACATGGATACAGACGTGCCCCCACACACACACACACACACACACACATATACACACAGACACGTGCACAACACACACACACAGCGGCGAGGAACCACACGACACACACACACACCACACACCAGTGCAGCTCCGCGGTGTGTGCTGACCCTAGCGAACATCACCCACCTACACACTACACCCAGAGTACAGTAGCTCGAAACAAGGTGAGCGAGACATTCAGGCGTGCCAGGTTCTGTGTGTAGGTAAGGGGTTTCCCTTCATATGAGCATCTCTTGGAAATCCCAGACATTCCTCGCTCAAAGAGACATCTCTCTGCATTGCGTTCACACTATTGGCATTGCACGGTGTGCGATGTCAAGTCAGTGCAAAGCGTGGGTCGAGTGACTGAGAACGGTTCTGCCACATCTCAGTACAGCCCCTCTCCGCTCCACGTTTCCAGGCTCCCTGCGGCAGCCTTCCGCAGTGCTGAGCTCAGGGTCAGGCTAGAGTGGGGCTCACTTCACTGTTTATATCCACACTCAACTTCAACTCAACCCTTCAACCCTTCCCACCGCCACCACCTCGCTCTGTGTGTCTCTTTCTGTCTCCCTTTCACTCTCTCTCTCTCTCTCTCTCTCTCTCTCTCTCTCTCTCTCTCTCTCTCTCTGTCTCTCTCGGTCTCTCTCTCTCCCTCCAGTAGTAAGCTGATATATCCTGTGCGGTAGTTAGGTAGGAAGTGAGTGTTTGGCTGGTCGGTGGACCCTCTGACAGATAACAAGCAGCCTCCTGTATCTCTGATAACTGACCCAACAGAGGAGTCCATTCAGCAGGGTTTACCCAGGCTAAGTGGGTCTCCCTGATGCTCGGCGCTGGATCCCCAGCTTCCAGCTTAGCTGGTCCAGGAGGGCAGAACCTAACGTGGGAGAGAGGGTTTCGACCACAACCCACAGTACCCCCCTCTCACTTCTCCAGAGCCTTCCCTTTCTCTACTCCCTCTCTGTCTCTCTCTTCATCCCTCCAACTCTCCCTACCGCTCTTATTATCTCTCTTTCCTTCCTTCACTGTCTTGGCACTGTCATCCTTATGAATCGACCGGCAGCCAATCTTTCCGACTCATATTTCACACATTTTTCCATGCCTGAGTGTTGATTGGTTAATAGCCCGTTTAACTGTCTACATGTTGGACATATAGACAGCCACTATGTTCAAATCCACATCCATGACATCCATGATTAGCTAAGGGTAAAAATCACTTCCAAAATGTTGTTAGAATAATCAGACAGTTTGTTGTGTGACACAGGTCCACGTGCTAGCTTGGCCCTGCAGTACTGTACCTGGCAGATGATGCTGCGGATGTACTTGCCACAGCTGACATAGCCTGCATAATCAAAGTAGTCCATGATCTGGTAGAACCTCTGGGAGATCTCTTCATCCCTCTCCACATCGCAGCATCCAAACTTGGCGTAGGCCTTACAGAAGACCAGGGGCTCGCGTGGCTGGAAGGGAGGCTTGTAGTCCAGACACTGGGGGTGGCAGAGCCCCTGGTGGGCCAGGAGAAGAACCAGGAGGACCAGGCCAGGTAACAGCAGACTCCTGCCCTGATCCCCCCTGCCCTGGGGCACTGGCATGGTGGTCCTCCCCTACAGCGCCACCTGGTGGTGGGACGGTGCCAGTCCTTCTGGGGGTCAGAGGTGAGACTGAACCAGGTTCTGGTCCTTCAAAATGCACCACTCGTTCCTCCTCCTCTTCCTTCCTGATTGCGCTCCTTCCTCCTTCGCCTTTCTCTGTCTCCTTCCTCCTCCTGGACCTCTTCCTCCAGCCTCTTGCTCCTCCTTTTGTGCCTCCTCCTACTCCTCTCTCTGCTTCCACTCCTTCCTCCTCCTGTTCCTCTTCCCCGTCCTTTCTTCTCCTGCTCCCTCTGGCCGCTCCTCTTGGTACTCCTGCTCCTGCTCTCCCTTGGCGTGGCTCCTAAGGCTTCAGCTCCTGCTGCTCCTCCTGTCTGACTGTCAGGGAATGTCTTTGTGTGCTCAGGACATATGGCTGGTGGCTTGCCGGGATAAACCATGCGTATTTCAGAGAGAGGAGAAACGGGAGAGAGACTAAGGAGGAGAGAGAGAGAGTGTGAGAGAGAGACAGAGAGAGGGGGGAAGGACTGACAGAGAAGGGAAAGTGAGAGAGGAAGACAGAGAGAGGAGGGAGGAGAGAGAGTTATGATAGAGAAGTAGAAAAAAGAGAGAGGGAGGCCAAAATAGAGAGAGGGAGACAGAAAGTGCACAAAACTCTTTCATTCAGCTTCTCTGGCCACGATGCAGCCTGCACTCATATCCTATTCCCTGTCTGTTCCCTCCCCTAATGTTCCCTCTCTCGTACTCCCTCTCTGTTTCTCTCTCACACTCCAAAATTCTCCCTCCCTGCGTCTCTCTCTTTTTCTCTCTCTCCCTCAATCTTTCTTGCTATTTCTCTCTCCCCCCCCCTCTCTCGCTCTCTCTCGCTCTCTCTCTCACAGGCACATGCATTCCTTCCCATAGTGGTTTGTCTATATCTCCCTGTTAGAGGCAGCTCCCCTCCCCCTCCCCATGCCTCCACATTCCCAGTCTCTCCCCCTCACCTCCTTCTCCAGCCCCAGACTGCGTGTGTGTGGTCAGATGGGTCAAGACGTGTGCTGGAGTGTAAGAAAAATGGATGCGTCAGTCCTTCTAAAACTCCTATAGGAATCTGTCACGGCGCCACATATCATTTACAGTAAGGTAAATGGCCACAGTGGCCACACGTTCGAATTTAAGACATTGTGGCAAAACTGGAATTTCAAAGGAATTAAGATAGAAACTTATAAATCAGAGAAAATCACAATCAGGTGATTTACCACAGTAAGAAGTTACTGTAAGTGTGAGCCAGTCCTGTTTAGCCTGTAGTTTAAATGGATGGTGTGTGTGTGTGTCTGGGGGGAGGGGGGTGTCTGTGTGTGTTGTGTTCCACAGGGTTGAAACAAAATGCTGCCGTCTGTCTTTCATTGCCTCTCCTCTGCTTTGTACACACAGAGAAACACCCAGACACACTGTGAGGCTGGCTGGGATCTCCTGAAGGTCGGCTTGTTGTTCTAAGGCTGTCCTTCTCTGCTTTTTCTGATCTCTTCTAGTAACAGGTGGGTGCACTCTAATCTGCTAATATACTGTACAACTTCCTATGTGGGAGTGTATTCCAAAGAACGTCTGAGGTCTTTATTACCATTAGAATACTATTCTCTCTCTCGCTCTCGCTCTCTCGCTCTCTCTCTCTCTCTGTGTCTCTGTCTCTCTCTCACACTAACATACACACACACAAACACACACACGCACACAGATAAGTAAGGTTCAAGCCGAGGTGAACACAGACGTGACCCTGTCAACAGAATAGGAGACGGCGGGTGATGTTTTTCCCCCCTAGTGCTCCAATAACATTAGCACCGCTGTCCAAAACACCTACCAAAAATGGTGTTTTGAAATGTACCGACGGGCCTACCAGACAACACTCTGTACGGAACGGAAGGTTCTTTTACTTTGCGTTACCAAGGAAACTAACAGTAGCTTGAAAGCAAGCGATTCTTGACACCAACATAAGTTATTTAAGCGAAACATTTTTGCCTGGATTGTCCTCACGCTTGTGTGTTTGGATCCCATATATAGAGGTATCCCACTGCATAGTTAGTGACGAAGGAGGCGGAGGAGGCTAGAGTCAGCATGACTGACAGTGAGTCAGAATGAGTTGGTCTTCCGGGAATCGCTGTTGCACATCGGTGAAGCCAGATCTCTTAAACATGTTAAAGACAAAATGAAGACACTGGCTGTGTCCGTTTCCTGGCTAAACCCATTCAAAGAGCAGACTTCCACAGTGGAGTGATAGAGAGCGCTTAGCATGCCAGAATTGGCCTGCGATAGAACATTTGGAATCTTCTCTGGTGCTGGCCAAGAGTGGAGAGGATGATCTCGTTTGGCACGTTGAAATGGACTATCAGAACCAATTTGGACTGATGGTATTTGCTACGTGTAGGAGAAGAAATGAAGCTCGTTAAAAAAGCGCAAACTGTTGGTGGACAGAGATGTGATCTGAGATCCGAAAAGGGTTGAGGCTGGGAGACGTCAGATCCTTTCCTTCAAAATAAGATAAGAGCATTTTTTCACCCGAGAGAGAGAGAGAGCGAGAGAGAGAGCAAGAGAAAGAGAGCGAGAGAGAGCAAGAGAGAGAGCGAGAGAGAGCAAGAGAGAGAGCGAGAGAGAGAGCGAGAGAGAGCAAGAGAGAGAGAGCGAGAGAGAGCAAGAGAGAGAGAGAGCGAGAGAGAGCAAGAGAGAGAGAGCGAGAGAGATTAAGAGACGGAGAAACAGAGAGAGGGAGGGAGATAGGGTGGAGTAAGGCAATCAGAACAGCCTTGAATAACCACAAACTTTGCTTCTCCATAGCTACTGACACTGCTTGATGGTCTGCACTAATCATGGGATAGATGAATGAGTATCATTAATACTTATCCCAGCTAATCAAGGAGTCCACTGGCAGACCTTATTACCTCCGAGGAAATGAGAGTGTCTAAAGTGAAAAATCCCTCGACACTTCTCAAAGCGTGACTTATGAGAGAACTCCACTTCTAAAGAGGATCAACCTTTGGATTGGAGGATGGTGATAATGCATTCTCTGTTCATGGTCCCTCCCTACAGAAGGAATCTTTTTTTGCAGAGACAGAATCAAAAGCTAAGATGGGCAGAGACTCTGAGGGTCGAAGGGTTCACATCCCCACCGACCCAGACAGACGCAGTCTTAAACATTCTGATTACTTTAATAAATGCCATATACCATGTCATGAACAATAAGCAATATACATCACATTAAATACACAAACTCCAAATTACTCTTGTAAAAAGATATTTCTTTTAAGTAGAAACTAACGTCTTTCCACCTTTAACCTTTTAAAACTCGGGGAAAAAATGTACATGGTTAATACAAAGTGAAGCTACACAAAAATATTTGTCATATGTTAGTGGAAATAGATTTTTTTAAATCATCATGTACAAAAGTACACTCAAATGCAGAAAGAATATCAAGAGAGGGATGGGCTGAACCAGATAAAAGCTTCGAAGTAGCATGATGGCTAAACCACAACTGACAGCACAGAGCTAATTATCAGTGTGCCACTCAGATATACAGCTTGCAGTGTCTTTGGCTAACCAAAATATACAAATGAAGAGATTGCATAAATAAGAACCATGCAAACAGGCGATGAAAAGACATTTTGAGGAGAAAATTATGGCATAAACACAGTCATTATAGCCTACCATCAGTCTCTCCAGCTGTACTGTTATAAGGGCTTTCCCAAAGCCTTGTGCATGAATTGGTCTAAAATGCAGATCACGTGCCCTAAAATATGTTCACTTCCTTTCATGTTCATGTGGCCAACCTCTCTCTCATTCTACATCATGTCATTAAATAAAGAGATATTAATCGCCTAAACATTTCATTGCATAGCAAATCTTGTGCCGTATGCCCCTCAGTGTGTGTGTGTGTGTGTGTGTGTGTGTGTGTGTGTGTGTGCGCGTGTGTGTATGTGCGTGGGGAGTTTGTTTTGGTACATCTAGCCAAGGACATAAACGATACACAACCTTAATCTTCTTGTCAAAGCGATCAACCAATCGGTCCACAGCACCGATGATCATAGCTACGCTGACCTCATCTCATGCTTTGAATTAAAAAAAAAGAACCAAATCTGACCACGTTGAAAGATGCAGACCAGCGTTAGGATAATCCCTTCAGAGTGAACGCCATCTGATTTTGATGGAAGTATGTTACAGAATCATAAAGAAACAACACTGTGGTGTGTGAGCTCTTGTTTAGATGTTGCAGATCTGCCTCTTCTTGCTGTCATGGTGCCTCCTGCAGGAAAGAAGCAGCAACTGCAGTTGGGTTTCCATGGCTTCAGAGTCATATGAGAGCTGTAGGTTCATTTATTTGAAACTGTGTATCAGTGGTCTAGTTGGAGTCGTCTGTGGATGTTTGGTATGGTTGGTTTAGCACTGTGGAGACCTTTTCCCAAGGCTTTCAAGATGCTGCTGCTGGTTCCTAACACACCATGAAACCCAGTTTGGTTCTTTGACTCCTTCTCATCCCTCCATCCAATGAGTTCAGTCCATCTCTCTGATCACTAACCTCCAGCCTCCTTCATCCATTCCTCTCCCTTCCTGTTATCCCAGCTGGGGTTGAGTTCTTAGAGGATTCGCATCTCCAACATTCATCCATCTATCGCTTCTTCCATGTTTTCCGTCAGTCCTTAACATTCACCCAAGTATCCATCGATCCATGCATCCATCCAAACAACATATTGGTTGAATTATGCATTTGCAGTTCCTATCCCTCCATCCCTCCATCCATCGCTTGTGGGTGACAGCTGGCTGGGGTAATCTGAAGTCAGCTGTCACGAGTCCTTCCAGGGCCAGCCGCAGGAGTCAAACTGTGAAGACACAAACAGACGCAGACAGACAGGCAAAAGTAGAAGGGGTCAGGGGTCAGGGGTTCTACGGCTTCCTTCTCTCTGGTCTGGCCTTGGGTTTGCCTGTCACAACCTCGCACTTAGAACAGCCTCTATGGGGGGGTTTCTTTTCTGGGTGGAAACGATGGTTAAGTTAGGCCGTCGGTTATTACCAGTATGGTATTATACTAATGAGTCTGTGTTTTCCATGGTGTTTGTGGACAAACAATGCTGAGGCTCTGATAGTTGAGCTGGTATCACAACACTGTAAGTGTTATGCAGCAAGATGATGGCACATAATGAGACATTACAGAAGCGTCGCTAACTGAGGCCTGAAGGGCATCCTCTAACGATACTCTCAGTATCCCCAATACGTTTCCCAGTGCTTAACAGTGCTTTGCATTAACCAAGATATATCAAACACCGCATGTCTGTGCTGTGTCTGTTAAATATCATGCTAAAAAATTTGATTTTGTTGAAAAAGATGAGATACACAATGTTAGAAAGGTTCTGTGTATTGACGACAAAAGCTTTGATAGAGATATCACTGTACATGTAGGCTTCCCCAGGGTTTGAACATCAGCAAATACTTTGGGGAGTAGATATGCTCTCCGCACAAGGCACAATCAAGGATCAGTGTAAGATAAAACAATTCAGATTGTTCTTACCTGAAGGGCAAAGGGTTTTGTGGAAGAAAATGTATTTCCTTGGTTCAGTATGCATCTTCATCAGTGCTTTATCGGATTGGCTGGCTGGGTCCATGCAGGCCAGAGAGTACAATCTTGCCTTGAAGTTAAGACAGCTGTCTGCAGTTCAGTTGATTATCCGTGGGGCAATTGTGGTCAAGAGATGCTAGGCTAGCTCAAGATAACATGGGAGAAACGTCCACTTTATAGATAAGCATATGCTAGGATCTGGCTAACATTAGGGTTAGCCGATGTGAAAGCTAAAATAGCTATCAAAGCCAGGCTGCATTATCGTAGCAGGCGACTGCAGGGCAAGGTTAGCCTCAAGTTCAGTCTAGAGAGTCTCAGCTACAGAAAGAGTCATGGGCCCAGCGAGGGCCTGTCCAAATGCAGGAGCTTCGGAAGGTCCAGCCAGTGGAAGCCAGGAGACCAGTGGAGACACCCAGGGAGGGGGCTCCTTCAGAGGGCGGTAGGTGGGAGCGTCCCCAGAGTTCAGGCACATAATCTGAGTGGTGGACGGTGGGCACCTGAGCCTCAACCGAGCACAGATCACAGCACACAGCACTGGGCAGGCCTGGGTGTAGGGACAGGCCTGGGGGTAGGGACAGGCCTGGGGGTAAGGACAGGCCTGGGTGTAGGGACAGGCCTGGGGGTAAGGACAGGCCTGGGTGTAGGGACAGGCCTGGGGGTAAGGACAGGCCCGGGGAATGGGTGGGACTGGGGGTCAGAAGTCTTGGTACTGAGTGGTGGTTAAGGGGCCAGGGTGAGGCAGGAGAGTGAGGCGTGGTAGTAGAGCTTCCTGTTTGGGGACAACAGACTTGACAACATACTTAGAAGAGGGTGTTATGAGTCCTGAAACTGGCAAAGGAAGTGGTAGCGTGAGATAGACAGATAAACAGGATGTGGTGTGGGCCACGCCAAGCAAAGACAAGGTTGTGCTTCTGGCAAGGGGGTAGGCAAATTTAGGACCATTCTGGGCTCAGAAGACTGAAGATGTCTGCTTAGATTCAAGGACAATAACTCATCTACACCAGTGCTACTCAAGTAACAGGGACATTAGATATAAAAAATACATCAGACTCTCAATGCCTTATCTAAATTTTATAACTTCGATTCACTTTCTGGTTTAAGTGGATTTGCTCTGAAAAAGTTCCTGTGTTTGGAGTGGAGCGGAGAGACTTATAGACTCTCTTATTCTAATGTGTGTATGTGCTTAGTAGAACAGTGTGTTGTGGACTAGCTCTGGGTGGGATTGGTACTGGCAGGAGATGTCCCTGCAGAGCAGAGCAGAGCCTCCCCAAGGATGCAGGGACGAGACTGCTGAAGAGCCCGCGTAGATCTTTCCCTCTCTCTTTTCTGATCTCCCTCTCCCTTCTCTGCTGTCCTCACTCTCTCTCTGTCTCTTCGTCTCTTTCCCTCTCTGTCTTTCCACTCTTAATTACTCCGCTTTCCATGGGCCCCAGATCCTCGCTCTCACATCCGGAGAACCTCGTATTCCACTTGACTGGCTTCGGTGAAAAGAAGAACTCGACAACATGACCTCCCCTGCCCTCCTCTCCCTGCCCTCTCTCCCACCTCCTCCCTCCATTCCTGCCAGCTGACGTTTTCACCCAAGCGCCCCCCACCGCGCCCACTCCACCACCTCGATCTGACTGTCCGCACAAGTCCTGATTAAAAGAGGAGGTCACGCTTGGAGGGAAGATGCTTGGAAGGAAGATCTTTGTTCAAAGCGATGAAGAGCAGCGATACGATTTGTCGTGATCGTGGAGACAAGGCCCGGAGGAGATAGAAAGTGGGAAGGAGAAATACAGTTGAAGTAGGAAGAGAGAGAGACAGAGAGAGACAGAGAGAGAGAGAGAGAGAAGAAGAGACGAGGGAGAGAAGAGAGCGAAAGAGCCAGAGGAGACCGAGAGAGAGAGACGAAGAGAGCCAAACAGAGAGACAAGAGAGAGAGAGAAGAGAGAGAGACAGAGAGAGAGAGGAGAGAGAGAGAGAGAGAGAGAGAGAGAGAGAGAGAGAGAGAGAGAGAGAGAGACCGAGAAAGAAAAAGAGAGCTATGGACAGAGAGAAAACAGAGAGAGCAGGAAGCATTACGTCTCATTACGGTCCTCTGTAGTTTGACAGATTTACAGCCCAGTTAGTTCACCACACCCCCCACACCCCCACCCACCACCCACGCGCACACATACACACTGACCCACACAAGGCTTAACCAGACTATTAAGAAAGATTGACACGAAATCCACCCCCAGCATCCATCAACAAAGACACACACACACGCAGCCTGTGGATGGGCAGTATGGCGTGCAGCGTAGGACAGATCATATGTTGGAGAAGAGCCCTCAGAAGCCCACAGCTGGCACGAGTCTGTCTGATCCTTTAGGCTCAACTCTGGTCACCTCTCTATTGGAAAGCAGATAGCAGATTGACAGGGTTTATATAAGGCCCCCTTGTGTAACACGCTCTCTGACACGCACACTCTCACTCTTTTTTTTCTCTCCTTGTACATCCCTCTCTCCCTCGCCCTGTATAGCGCTCTCTTACCCCAGCTTCTAAAACTGTTCAACCGAGATCAAAAGATCCAGGGTTCGACTCTACTCGCTTCAGAGTAAAACGACTGCTAATTGAAAGATTTATTGTTACTTTGCACAGCTACATATACGCATTATCTTGAATGGGCTTTGTGGTGTTTGAAGCCTGAGCAGTGCAATGTTATCAATCCTGTATGAGACTATGAAGATGTGCCACTGAAGGACTTGCCATCTTTTTATCCGCCGCTGCTGTGCTGGTAATGGAAAAAATGTGCAACCTGTGCTATCGTGTCCATCCCTCCATCTCTTCATGTCATCTCACTCCCTCTCTTTCGGGTTCTGTATCACCTTCATCTTTCTCTCCATATCTAGCTCTCACTGTCTCCTCCCTCTGTTCCGCCTCTTTTGTGCTCCAATCCTCATCTCTCTCTATTTACCCTTTGTGGACAACATTATTCCCTTGCTCTCTCCTCCCCCTCTCCATCACAGTGACTTTGTTGAAGGGAAGAGACAGAAGGGGGCGTGGCCTCCCACGCTAACCAGAGGAGGCTGGAGCGGAGATGAAGGGAGGAGAGGACGAAGGAAAGGAGGCTAAGAGCCATATGGGTGTCAGTATGCCTATGGTTTAGAGAACAGCGAGGTGTTAGATCTGTCTTCAGGGGTTCGTAGCTATAACTGTCAGCTGGGGTGAAGAGAGCGGCAGGCTGGCGGGTGTTAAACGGCGGTGGTAAGGATGGGTACTGGGTTCTGTGCAGGTCCTGGGTAATGGGTGGCGGTGACAGCGGGAGAACCGGGCTGGGCGGGGTTGTGGGGGGGGGGGGGTTGAGTTAGGAGATCCAGACTGTGTGCTAGTGGTCTGGGCCGGTCGGGACGTAAAAGTGGGAGCGTGCGGCGATCAGAAGGCACAGGCGCAGACCACGGCCACCACCACTATGTTGCCGATGGTGGCGATGACGGCCACCCACAGCCAGATGGTCTCGCTGGACACCTTGCCGTCGTCTTCCGGCTCCGGGGGCCGTGAGAAGCTGGCATTCAGGTTGGAAGTGGACGTCTGCAGGGACGTGTTGCCGTTGTACGGGGAATCCATGAAGGCTCCGCTCACTGCAGGGAAATGCTGGAGGGGGTGGAGGGGTGGGGGTGAAGAAGGGAGAGTAAGGGAGAGGATGTGAGGGGAGGAGGGGAGGATGGGGACCGAGCAGAGGTGGGGAAGTGGAGAAGAGAAAAGAGGAGGGATGGGGACGGGATGCAGGAGAGGAGAGAGAAGAGGAAGGGAAGGAGTGAAAAGAGGGTACAAAACCATAAAGAGAGAATTGAGGGGGAGAGAGGAGATGAGACAAAAGAACAGAGAGGTTAGCTGGACACATGACAAGACGACACTATATTCATCTCTAGGCAAGACCCTTTGTGGCATTATGATATCATTTCCCAGTGCTTTACAGGCTGTTGGTCAGTGCGGTAGGGCAGAGTCTGTGCTTCAAGGGATATTTACTCACCAGAGTAATGGCTGTTATAAGGGATCATACTAACAGTTGCAAGGGTAAAAATCCCTCTGTACGAGGCAAAAGATTACAAGAGCGGGGCAGGATGGATGATGTACCAATCTCAAGGTAGTCCTGTTGGAAGTTGACCTCAGATAAACTGCTGTATATGTGTGCGTGTGAGAGTTTCTGTGTGTTTGTGTGAGTGAGCGAGCGAGCGAGAGAGAGTGAAAGAGAGAGTGTGTGTGTGTGTGTGTGTGTGCGCGTGTGTGTGTGTGTGTGCGTGTGTGTGTGTGCGTGTGTGTGCGTGTGTGTGCGTGTGTGTGTGTGTGTGTGTGCGTGCGTGCGTGCGTGTGTGTGTGTGTGCGCTCCGGAGGGCACAGGGGGCACCGAGGGGAACAGAACCCAGAACACTCCTGCTGTGTTTGTTCCTCTGGGTCACTTTACTGGCTGTCACAGCTGGATTCCCTCTTACATAACACAAGACCCCCTCATCAAGGCTATCCTTCTCTTTGTCTGTCTATATTGCTCTATCTTTCTTCTTTTCTCTCTCTTTCTCGCTCTCCTTTTGTCTTTTTTTTGGTCTTTTGCTCTCTGCAATCATTCTCTCTTCCTATATCACTCTCCCTCTCTCTCCTCTCTACCTCCTTCTCCCCTCATTCTCTCCCTCTTCCTCTCTCTCTCGTGCCATACAACTCTTTGGGTCTAAGTAGCAGAACCCATAACAGGTGTGTTTATTTGTGTCCACCTGTTTTAGTTGTGCACATTCTCCATCGCTCTTCATGCCATCTGACTGACAGCTAGTGTACAAATCACTTACAGTGCTATCGGCACACTCTCACCCACTACCTCCCGCCTGACTCCCCCCTACAGACCCTGATTTTGGCATATGGCCGGCCCTGGAGTCAACGCACAAGTGCATTCTGGGATAATCAGTCAGATGCCCTGCGTCTCCACGCCTCATTGAGTCCCTGTCTCCATTCAGACAGGCACAATCCATCAGTGGTGGACACACTGTGTCTCTCACACAAACAGACGCACACACGCAAACGCACTCAATTTTGCTCCTGCTTTCATTTCCATCTGCCAGAGATAAGAGTGCAGAGCAGGGGAATCACACATCTTCTGGCCCCTACTGAGTCGGAGGCTCACTGTGGATGATCAAAAAAGCAGATACCAGTTCCAGTTATAGACACAGCCCTGTCCCCAGCCCCGGCGCTCCCAGCCTCGGCCCCCAGCCCCGGCGCTCCCAGCCTCGGCCCCCAGCCCCGGCCCCTAGCCCCAGCCCCAGCATGGCTGGCTTAGTGAGAGCTGAGATCCCAGCACGGGAGGGACTCAAGATCTCTCCCTCTAGAGAGCCGCCGTCCCACTGGAAATGGTCTGTCTGACACACACACCGGGATGCATTACACAAGCACCAGGGAACATTTCTCATTCACACACAGGCACATATGCTAACACACACGCACACACACACACACACACACACACATATGCACACAAACATACACGTACACAGACACTCATGCGAAACCTTACAGGCACAGACACAGCCAGCGAGGCAGAAGAAACCTCTGATTGGTCTAAGGTCAGCTGTGACTGTCCCGCGGGGGTTTGGGCAGGGACAAGGTGACGAGGGGACAAGGGTTAGGGAGGGAGGAGCAGCAGGCGGGTAGACAACAGAGGAACCAGGGAGATGATCAACTGGATTATCTAGTCAACGAGACAGCGAGAAGCATCGCATTAAGTCTTGAGATTCATCAGCGGCGATAGGCGTAACTGGCCCCAGTAATTAATACTGTGTAATGAGCCTGGCGCTTCAGAGGCAGCAGTCTGAGGCAGTATGGAGAGGCAGTACTGAGAGATGGAAGAGAGGCAGTTTATCAGAGTTAGCATGGAGAGGCAGCACTGAAGCATCAAGATGGAGGCAGTGAGGAGAGGCAGCCTGGAAAGGCAGCATGGAGAGCACTCAGGGACATGAGTAGTCAGGGACAACATGGTGAGGCAGGCTGGAGAAGCAGCACTGAGGCAGCACTGGAAGGTTTCTGTTGGCTGTCACAACCAGAGGTTGGAGTGTCGCTGATGCTCACAAAGGGAGAGGGACCTGGTCTGTCAGAGTCAGAGCTGGCTGGATTAAAGAGGGAGAGGTAGGGGGATGGTCATCGTTAGGGTTAGAGTCACTGTTAGAGTCAGTGCTTTACTCAGCGGTGGAGTCAAAGTTGGAGTTGATCTAGGAGTTAGAAGAGTGGGCAGTCAGTGCATAGGAGAAAGAAAGGTCTGCTGTAGCTATCAGAGTCGGAGCTGGTGTCTTTATTAGGAGAAAGAGAGGTCTGGCTCTCTGAGTCAAGTCTGGGACCATGGGTCAAACTCTTACAAGGTGACAGAGCGTAAGTCACAGTCTAGCTCTCAGTTATCTTTCGTCTTTAGAATGAGAACATTCAGAGTCAGAGCTGGAGTCTACAGAAGGAAGACACTCTTAGAGTCAGAGCTGGAGTCTGCAGAAGGCAGACACTCTCAGAGTCAGAGCTGGAGTCTGCAGAAGGCAAACACTTTCAGAATCAGAGCTGGAGTCTGCAGAAGGAGAAAGCAGGGTCAAGCCCTGAGAGTAATGAGTAGGAGGCAGAGAGTGAACAGGACAGTTCTGACTGGGTGGGAGCCTATGACTCCTCACCCTGGGGCCAGCAGCAAAGTGCAGACGGGTCAAGACAAGGACCATACGTGTTTTAATATCACACACCCTACAGCTGTTTTGATCATCATGGTCAACATACACACACACAGTCTGCCAGCCATCTGACTCACATTCATATTTTAATATTTATTTTGTATTTATTAGTAATTGTCCCCCCACTCTGCATTTCAAGCCCAGCTACCCAGATCTGAGTCATTCACCTTATTTCAATATTTAAACAACGTGAACTATGTGTGATTTAGCTTGTCAGGTACAAATTAAGTGATTGACTTGCGGGGTGAACGCAGCATGGTCATCATACAAAAAACTGGCCCAGCTTCTTGACCGTATGAACTACTATTCAGTACCGATAACGACACAACAGCATGTTGGACAGGTATAACCAGCACTGGTAGAGTACTCTATCACTGTAAGTACAGGATGTACCTCACTGTGAGAAGATCCTGCTATCATAGATTCACTTATGACGCTTGAGAGAGCATCATCGCTAAGAAGATTCGGCCTTCCCAGTCTTGTCAGCTCGCAGAAGAGAAATAGCATCTCACGTTGTGAGATTCGAAATATATTACAAAACAAAATGTGGGCATAAGTTGATCATCTTGGCTGCTGTCTCACAGAGGATAGGGAGCACAGTCTGACCAGGTCCTGGGAAGCAGCAGGAAACACTCCAGCTAGGATGCCAGTTACAGTAAAGAGAGGTCTCATGCTGCAAACCAGATGAGACCTGAGACTAGGGAGAATAATTCATAAGAAACCTTTAAGAAGATCTCTATAACCACTTAATATGTATATTTAATCCAACGTGACAAGGCTTTCTTTTCTGGAAAAGAAGGGAGAACTGGAGCACCGGTCACAGCCCACTTTGTTTTGGTGGTAAAACAGAATCCAAAACAGCATCATCGCAGTGACGAGGTGTTTGCCTACAGGACATCAGCTAAAACAAGGGAGTTCTTCAGAGAACATGCTTCTAGTGAGAAGACAGTCCTAGCCATAAGTGACAGTGCTGCAGACCAACTGAAAACCAAGACATTACTAACCACTGTTAGTAAAACCCCCAACCTCACCAACTGCTTCTAGATTAAAAACCTTCAAATCTCTTTTTGGTGTGAGTTCAAAATCTACATTCACATTCATGGACCGAATACGACCAGACGAGAACAGCTTGACTGTAAACTTTTGTTCTCTATCCAACATACTAAAGCCGTTATGTCACTAAGCACCAGTAGAGACCGAAGCCCACAGCTCCAGCCAGCTGGCATGTACAGTAGAGTAACCTAACATACCCTAACCAGTAGCAAGGGATGCTGAGCTCTGGCACACGACAAGTCAAACCCAGAACGATCTAAAGCCAGACTTGTTTCCCTTGTACAAAAACCGTGCGGTTCAGAGAAATAAAATATTGATTCAGATTCCACAGCTCGTCTAATGGTCCTGGGCTGTGCCTACTAAAAGTTCCGACACCCCCGAGAGAGATGCGGGCGAGATGCAGGGAGGGGGAGAGGAGCATGCTGGGACAAACAGCAGAGTCAAAAACCCAGCGATTAAAGATCTGGGAGCGCTGTCCTTACAACGACGAGGCCGGGGGCACGAGAACACCCGCCACAACGCCCAGGCGACACTTCTGTTAAAGAGTCGAAATGAAAACAACACCTAGTTTGTTTGTTTTCCACTCTCGTAGCTGCAGGCAACAGAGAAAAAAGCTTGTCCTGGATTTACCACAGCAGAAGCACATACATCAGATTACAGTCTCATGAGAACAGGCAAACCACACGCGGAGAAGAACAAAAGAAAGTCCTTGAGCTTCTGTGGAGAAGGAAAGAGAGAGAGGTGCACCGGGGAGCACAAAACTTCATCAGGGCGTGTGCCAGCAGGAGGAGATGGAGGGAGACAGAGGGAGAGGGTGGAGGACAGACAGACAAGGGCTCCAGAACAGGGGGTACCTACTGTGTTGAGGGCTCAGTTGAGGGCCGTCGGTCCAGCTGAGTGACCTACGCGCAGAGGAAAGAGCCCGAGAACGCAGAGCCACAACCAGAGAGAGCAGAGAAGGACCGAGCAGAGAGCCCAGAGAGAGATAAGTGAGACAGGGATGAAAAAAAACCCCGTGGAGAAGCAAAGCTGAGAGGGGAGGAGAGCGAGAGAGCTCAGAGAGAGTGAGAAAGATAGAGGTGCCGCGCAGACAAAAGAGTGACAGCGGGAGCCCTGTATCTGGACTAGCAAGAAAGAGATCAGGCTTGACGGTGTGTATGTGGGGGTGGGTTTGTGTATTATTGCACTAAAACGGAGTAAGTTTATATTTGGGAGTTGTGAAGCAGTAATGTGAGCGTTTTGGGCCTTTGAAAAAGAGTTATGTGTTGAAAGAGGCTTTTATTCAGTCCATGGAATGAAACTGTTTTGTGGTATGTACCAAGCACCAATAGCTTCAGATGGATTTTCCAGATTAAACCAGATTAAAGTGCCAACGCCTTGAATCTTGTCCACTCCAAGCCAAATATCCTTTTCTGAACTCGAAGACTGTTATTCTGTAGGCCTCACCTATGTCCCCACCTCTCGTCCACCCCTCTCTCTCTCTCTCTCTCTTTCCTCCTTCTCTCCTACGTGCGTGTCCTTCTCATCTCTCTCTCTCTCCCCTTCGCTCTCCATTCCTGATCACTTTTCACGGTTCTTCTTCTCCTGAGCGCGACAATGCTCTCTCTCACTGAAACAAAATAAGCCGATCTCTCATCTCTCTCCCGTAAGTGCCGGGCTCTCTTCCCTTCTCTCTCACCCTCTCTCTCGTCGCCTCTCTCTCTCTCTCTTCTTCTATCTCCTGCTCTACTCTCCCTCTCCTCTCTCCCTCTCTCTCTCTCCATCTCTCTCCTCTCTCTCTCTCTCGCTCTCTCTCTCTCCCTCTCTCTCTCTCTCTCTCTTTAATTCTATCTCTCTCTCTTGCTCACCTTCTCTTTCTCTCCCACCGTCTCTTTCTCTCTATTCCATTTGTGCCTCTCTTTCTGTCACCCCTCTGTGTGTGTGTGTGTGTGTGTGTGTGTGTGTGTTTGTGTAAGGCATCATGTGTATTGCCTTCTGACTCATGCTCCTTCACCTCATCCTATTGTCTGACTAATGCGTTTGGTCCCTCTCAAGTCATTCTGCTCGACAGCCTCTATTCATAACCTGCAAATGTTTTTTTGATAGTCTAGATAGATATATTAAATATCGGATCCTAGATCAGATACACATCATTTAGATGGAAGGTTAAAGATAGAGACCGTCTGTGTGTGTGTGTGTGTGTGTGTGTGTGTGTGTGTGTGTGTGTGTGTGTGTGTGTGTGCGTGTGTGTGCACGCGCTTGTGTGTGTGTGTGTGTGCTGGTGTGTTTGTACCTGGTGTGTCTTGTGCTTCCATAGTGTGCTTTCATACTGTGTGTGTTTTCTATGTGTCTGTGTGTGTCAGGAGGTTTGCCAAGGCCTCTGACCAGGTCATAGATCAGTCTGATCAGTCCTTTCTTCTGAAATGCGTCTTGGCTGATAGAGACGGCCCTTCTCGCCATGGCAGTGGAGGTTTGAACAGCACCACACTGAAGGCTGCACTCTTTGTCTCCAGAACAGCAACTGATGTACAATTGCAAAACCCGTTATAGGCTACGAGATGGGGTAAGGATTGGAGTTGGGGTCAGTGTTAGGTTTCGGATGAATACCATGGAGATCTGAGTCTGACTCAATTCAGATTTGACAAAGTCTGACATGTTTGGCTTGAGAGAATGGAGGAAATGGGGTGGGATGTCGCCATTTGCATGAATCATACATAAAACAGTAGACGCAAATGTTCAAGCAACCAATCGTGCCACAACACCCCGTCTGGGGAAGCGGACCACCTGGTAAACATATGTAAACACTGGCCTCCATATCTCCCTCCCTAGGTCACGTGTGTCTCATCGGGGTCATCGTGTTGAGTACACTGGCTACAATAACAAAAGGCTTTCGGACCGTTCTCTTGTTATCCTCTTCATCGCTCCCTCGCCCGGCCCCTTTGCACTGCCAGCACTACGTACTGCAAGCCTGTGCACTTAGTGAGCTGCTAAGTGCTGTTGTGGATGAGATTGCTCTCGCTATACCGTGTTCTCTATGGCCCCATTACAGAGGACAGACAGAGAGAAACAGCCCTCAGCGCACAGATGTTACTCTCCTCTGCTAAACAGCTGTCTAGCGAGGAGGGACGTAAAGAGAGAGAGAGAGAGTGAGAGAGAGAGCGACGGGTACGTAGAGAGAGAAGAGAGAGAGAGAGAGTGAGGGAGAGAAACAGTGAGAGAAGAGACTAAATAGAATTGTTTAGTCTATCTCTGCTAAAAGAGTACTCAGTCTGGGTAGTTCCAGTAAGCTTAAACACCCTATTGACTATACAAGTCAGGCTAAGGTTAAAGCTACTGAACGATAGGTTGAGTTGAACGGCTGCGCTAATCATTACGTACTCTGGCAAAAACAACCACCTAGCTGTCTGGGGAAAAGTCTCATTCTTAATTAGAAATGCCAGCAAAGTTTGAAATTAAGCCGATAAACCTTGTAAACAACAAACCCATTTGATTGACACAGGCAGATATAGGAGATTAAAGAAAACTCTGACAGACACACTTGTCCCAGTCTGACTCAGAATTGTCTCTGATCGAGCAGTATTTTCAATCGATGGTCCTTAATGACGTCTAAATAATCTGCAATCCGTCCCTATGATGGTGTAGCAGCGGCTTTAGAAGAGTTTGAACCGGACGTTTCAGGACAGTCTGGACAGACTGTACATTATGGACATGACAGCAGGCTGGTAGATGACAGACACAACATCATGTCGACAGACTGGAGCTGATAGACAGACAATCATGTACATGAACACACACCCAGACTGTGCAGCAGGCAGGCAGGCAGGCAGGCAGGCAGGCAGGCAGGCAGGCAGGCAGGCAGGCAGGCAGGCAGGCAGGCAGGCAGGCAGGTCTGGGTGAGGCCTGGGGCGACAGGACAGGACAGGAGGTGTACTCCGTGGTCCCTCTGTGGCATGACTAACTCTTCACTCAGGCCCTCCAATATCTGGTAGCGCTCTACTCACAACGCACAGTGTGACACACACAGTGTGACACACACAGTATGACACACACACTCACACAAGCTTTCCCACATACTCCACTCCACCCCCCCCCTCCACACACACACACAAAACAGCACATTCCACCCGCTTTGGTGATGCATGCTCTGAACTAGGTCCCTACAGCTACATTTGCTAACAGGCTGCTGTGTTAAAGAGGCATGTCAGAGCTGGCTCCACATGACTGTGGCACGCTCCCCAGCCCCATGCAGAGTCAGAGATGAGCAGCAAGGCTCCTCTAACATGTTAGATCCAGTGCGGTCGACACCAAGCAGCACTGTCTCCCTGCAGGAATGAGATCACTTCTTTTTGGGGGGGACGGGACGGGACGGTTCCATTAAGTTGACTCTCCAAGCTGTGAGAGACGATGGACGGGTCTCAACTGGAAGTGACATGACAGCTGATTGGCTGGTTTTCCCTCTCTCTCCTTTCCCAGTGAGCATCCAGAGAGATGTGGTGTGCTGGCCTTGAGTTTGATCAACTGGTTTTCCTCCCTTTTTAAACTGCGCAAACAAATGGACATGACCATAAACTGACATGATCGTAAGCTGACGTGATCATAAGCTGACGTGATCATAAGCTGACGTGATCATAAGCTGACGTGACCATAAGCTGACATGATCATAAACTGACATGACAGGAATTTGATGCGACACACTGAAACAAAGCAACCTCAGATTGACAGTGTGCAGTAATATAAATGACATAGAACTTAAGAAAGTGACCCGGCTCGTTTCCAAGCTGCAGCTGAGTGTCCTGGGTCTCCTGTGTGTCAGAGGACAGAGGACCACAGGACAGTCCATGTGACCAGCTCTCCTGCTGTACACCTCACCCAGGCCTGCGTTTACCACAAGCTTCTCTAACTCTCTCCTCTGTTCTAACCATCACTGTTGAGAGACCCAGAAGAGGCATGTACACTAGATTCATTCAGTTTTACCTCCAATGCAGATTCTATTATCTAGCCAATTGTGTGCACTTTCTCTTGCTCTCTCTCTTTCTCTCTCTCTCACATGCACAAACTAACAAGGATATTGCTGACAGATAACCTACTACAACATGAGGATTAGCTGTGTGTTCCGTGCCAATTTCTTTGTTTTGGTCCTCTGAACAGGGGTGAGAGCCATTCATTTCCCCAGGTTATATAAGCTACATCATCTGGTTAGCCTGTTTGATCCCTTCTATTAGGACAGGTCTGTCGTGACTTCCACCCTAGGGACACAGAGGAGGGAGGGAGGGAGGGAGGGAGGGAAGGAGGGAAGGAGGGAAGGAGGGAAGGAGGGAAGGAGGGAAGGAGGGAGGGAGGGAGGGAGGGACAGGATGACAGAGGATAGAAAGCAGGGGTTTCTCATACTGTCATGTTGATGTTGATTGAGTCGATTTTGGATTAGAACAAGCAAAGTTACTCGGGTGTGATCCATCAAGGACACGGAGGTAGATAGAGTGTAATGAGGAAGAGAGGGGGACTGAGGGCTGAGGCAGAGGTAGTTGAGGAATAAGGAGGTAGTTGACATAGAATGGCCTTGTCTGACATTTGACACCTGTTATTTAACCTTCAGGCACAAAAGCATTCAACAGACATGAAGCAAAGCATATAAGCCACAAGAGGAGCTTCCTTGCAGTGGGAAGTGAAATTCTTAATTCTTTATCGATCTAAAAGGATCGAAATAGAATGCAATCATTTGTATTCTCACATTTAAATGACCACTTTCCCATACACAAATTAGCCTACATAAAAACCATCTCCACTTCTAATACCCTCTTTCCGGTGAGAACTTAAAGTTCATTAATAACCAAAAAATAATAATATATATATATATATATTGAATCCTACTTATTGACTTCACTTTCAAACTCGATCTCTTTCACTGCCTGGAGTGGATTTACTTTCCGCTGTCTCTGATTGTTGTTTTTTTTTTACAAGGAAGTAAAGTTGCTCCTCCAGAGAGACAAGTGCCGGGGAAACACATTTACCAAATGGAACTTCAGGTCTCCTCCTCAGCCCCCCCGCCCCTCTTCTCTGGTCTCTCATCTTGGGGACATCTTGCTCCCCCCTGTCCTCACAGAAGTGAGTGAAGCAGCAGTTAAGTTGGTCTAATCCACATTACAAGGGGACCAGGGGGGTCAACCTTCTCTCAGAGGAAGGACAGGCATTTTACAAAGTCAAAAAAGGGAGGAGGAAAAAAAACAGAGCTTGACTTTGGAATTACATTTAGCATATTGTTACCACTGGGACATGAGGTGTATTATTTATCAGACATGAATTACTGATTTGTTGTGGAGCTCAAGTCTAGATAGGCCTGATTTGATGTCCTGCCATCCCTGTCTTGTTCCTGTGAAGGCATGACGTTATACCAGCACATGTCTACTGCTCCGACGATTTGTCCTCTCGTCCCTCTGAGCGGCTTTGTGACTCATTGTGGTTACATTATTAATGCTATCACCTCCCCCACACCCCCACACCCCCATCCCTCTCCCTTCTCCCTCTCCGCTCCTTGCATCCTCAGCGCCCACACCCCTAGCGAGCGAAGTGGTCTGAGTTCAAGCGCAGGCTGTCATCTCTGTAGAGTCTGCCTGTCCACTCGTCACGGCCCGTAGAGGGAGAGGTACGTCTGTCAGACGTTGTTTCTTTAATTACAGTGAGGCGGCATGGCGAGCAGCAGATGCTGAGAGCTAGCTAGCTGATGCCCTACTTAGAGCATCGTCTCATACCCATCTTCCTCCTGTCTGCCATTAACTAAAACCATCCCCCCCTTCTCCTCCTCCTCCTCCTCTAACACAGCTCCAGGGACTAATCCAGGGACAGATCACTGATTCAATATCCATCACCAGATGCTTATCTCTTCACATAGATTCATCAAGCTCACTCAGGTGGGATGTTGTGGAGGGAGCAGCCTTGACCCTGCACCGCCAGACTCCCATGATTGACTCGCTCGCTCGTTACCGTGGCGCCGGCTGGCGCTTTGGGCTCCGACAGAAGTTCTCCACTCTCTGCGGGCCTCTGCTAACTTTTCTCAAACTGAGTTGGTGAACTTTCAGCTGGACCTTTCCCAACTTGTGCTATTGTGCTGCGGTAGCAAATTCGATGTAAAAACTTCATGGCAAAGGATTGTCGTCTAAGATGAAAACAAACTGGCTTTGCTTGCCTGGTAGCTGTCAAGACAAAACGAAACAAAAACAATTGTTCCAACGGGTTTTTACAGCTAAAAGGTTCATTTGAGCATCTATAGGCCACAACCACATTCCTCATCTCAAACTCCTCAGGCAAGTATCCCACACGCACATTAAGAGGGCAGTGGTGTATATAAGATACAAACAATGCTTCCTATGATCTGATGGATTCAGAAAAGGCTCCGAGCATCCATGCGGACTCTCAGGATGGCGTTGATGATGCAATCGTATGGAGAAAGCATACGCTGGGCGCGTGCATGCTTGCGTGTGCGTGTTGGCAAAGCAGCACAAGCTCCAGTCCTATTGTGATACTAATGATACTTTCTATGGATTATCGTCTGTCTTGGTCGCTCCCTCGCTCTCTCTCTCTCCCTCGTTCTTTCATTCTCTCTCTCTCCCTCTATGTATCTCTGTCTCAGCCTCGAGGGGCTGAATCAATGGCCCGACACACAACCGCAGTGGCAGTCATTAGCAGCCTTTTCAAAGACACAACACTCACAGCTCACCGCGTGAGTATTTGTTAACATAACATGACGGCGAGACAAAGAAACAGCAGTTGTACACAGAGAGGAAGAGAGGGTTGTGAGTTTCCTCACGTACTGTGTGCTGATGTTCCAAGCATTATCCTTTAATAATAACAACATTACATCGATAGAAAAAAGATGAAAGCAGATTCCTCATCTTGAAATACAAGAGGGACTTTGCTTGTCATGATGACCAGTGAGTCAGACACTTTTTCCCTTCACCCTCCATTGTTTTTGGACACATTCTGAAAGTGTGTGTGTGTGTGTGTGTGTGTGTGTGTGTGTGTGTGTGTGTGTGTGTGTGTGTGTGTGGGTTGGGTGTGGTGTGTGGTGGGTGCTGTGTGTGAGTGTGAGTGTGTGTGTGTGTGTGTGTGTGTGTGTGTGTGGTGGGATGTGGTGTGTGTGAGTGTGGTGTGAGTGGTTGTGTGGTGTGTTGAGTGTTTTCAGTGTTTAAGGATGACATGACTTTGTGTGTCAGTAGTTTGAGGCATTGAAATAAAGGCAAGCAGAGATTTAAGATAAATACATCGAATTTAGCACAGGATATAATACACGGAGAGAAACAAAAAGCATGTTGTCAATTGCTGTCTTCAGGGCATATCAATGTACAGTTATTTATAGTCAGATGGTCATTGTAGTTATGTTTGGAAGGTTTCAGTAGGCCTAGGGTTAGGGTTGTGCAGACGCGTTTGAACGAAAACACAAACCAAAAAAGGTTTTAACGTAATTACATTTTTACTACAATATTTATAGTATTAATAATTCATCTGAATTAACAAATAATTAACATGTTTCGTTTTTTTATAACTAAATTAAATTAGGTATAATTATGACTTTCTAGAATTGACAACTGAAAGAGAGAAACTGGAATTGCATTAAAGTAGTGTGAGTGAACTGACCACCTGTCTAAAACACCGTGTATCGGTGCACGGGTCACCTGTCTGTCACCTGTCCTACTGCAAAATATTAGGCAGCTAAGCCTAATAACTAATATAAAAGAAACAAACTCATAGACTTGTCAATCACGAGCACTGAGATACAGTAATAAATCATCGGTGGATACATTTCATAAATTCATAGAGTAGTTACCTGGGCTGCCATAAGTGATAACTCCATCATCCCCGGTTCGAAAGGCTGTTGGAAAGCCAGCCTGTTGGTGGGCAAAACTTTAATCTAGAGATAAATCGTTCGTTTTTGAAGATTAAAGATAGTGTGAAGGAGAAATAGGCTTCGTCTCCTGCGATGGCTTTCTCGAGGTCCACTGTGCTTGTCGGAAAGAGCGCTCTCTTGCCTCATGAAAGAGATTTCTCTCCCGCCTCCTATTTGAGCTTGAGCGCTTGCTCTTGGCGTGCAGGCAAAGTCGCAGAATTATTGATGGCAGTTTGCCGTTGACATTTAAAGTCTTTGACGCTTTTACACTCTACAACCTATTACATTCCTTTCCTTTTGGCGGTTTTAGGGAATACAAATTATGTTTGAGATGGATGAATGGATAATGAATGCATAATTCAGTCGGCTCGGACAACCCCTACAGAACAGCCCTTTAGGTGTGGATAGAATTAATGTCGAGAATACCGGCGATTTAAAAAATAAGTTCAACAAAACTTGCTTTGGATAGAACCAGTAATTGAAAGTTGTTGTTTTTTTTACCCCTATTTTTGGTCCTCTGGGAATATTGAACCAGAGCGTCATGCAGTAAAGAGGATGACCCGTCAGAAACCCTGCTCAGGGATTCGCCTACAGTGGCTTCAGCTTAGCAAGCTATTAAGGTCCACATTTCAATAATTCAGTTATTTATGCGACATCAGTGGATGGGTATTGTCAGAAGTTTGACAACAAGTAACAGAAGACTGCAGAACACCTGTCATGTGCAGAAAAGCCTTTCCCTATTACTGCATCAGCAATGCCAGAGACATGCCCTCACCAGACTCAAAAACATCTCTCCTCATTCCCCCCTATTGCAAATGATCGTTTTCAGTGGCAGACTACCTAGAGGCCTATCTGAGTTCTGAGGCTTGACACGGCAATCTGTCGTCCACGGGACCCAGCACCATGGCATTACTGCTGCATGAGCCAACCATTAAAATAGTTTCTCTTCTCTGAAGTTCCCTTTGGCACATCTAGGTCTCCCAGTTAGCCAGGCGTGTGGCACCATTATCTAACATAGACTCTTATCTTAGCTAGCCCTGATGGCCTGTAGGCCTGGGGCAGAGAAGACCAGATGTCCAGTGGTGTAGAGAAAGAAGAATGTGCGCAACACTCAGACGTTGGACAAAGGCATGTCATACTCTACTCTACTCCCCAGCATCATATTGTCATCTTAAAATGGCGCCTGGGAGATTCATGTAAAAGCATCTTTGTTTATGGTAAAATATCCAACCACAGCTAGCAGAATACTGACCCTCGGGGAAAATGAAGTGCCGCTTCAGTGGTCTTCTAAAGGGGTCTTTGGCTGCAATATGAGTACAGTGCATTGTTGTGGTCCTAGATAGGGCTAAGGTACCATGCTTTTCTTGCCAATGACAGGGTCAATTCCCTGTGCTGTTTGGAAGTTCAATGATTTGACCCTCTTGTTTTTGAGTCGGACGAGAACTAAGCTTTGAAATGATTTCGTATTCTGAGAAGTCAAATAACACGCTTCATCAAATGTACACGGAATGTGCACTTGAGCGCAGGATAAACACACACACACACACTTGCACACAAACGAACACGCAGACACGCACTTTGTCGAGCCTCGTATTATAATTTGCTGGCAGACCATCACTTCCAAATTGTGACACCTGCCTACTAAGAATAACCCAAAAAATAGTTCATGTTTTTTACATACATCTAATTCTGTACAACCACCATTTCCCTGTAACTTCCTCCCATTGGCCTGGATAGAGGTATAGAAGTGGCTGATGGGTAATGTAGCGTGCCATTAGATGCTCTGTGACATCAATGACCTGATTTCCTAGCATCCCGTGGCGGCCAATGCCTCAGTAGCATGCCACCACTAATCTCCTTCATCCCCCTAGATACAGGTACCATGGTAACCGCTTAGGTTGAGGCTAACAGAAGCAACGGTGATGATGTTAGGGGTGACGATGTTGAGGATCGGGATCAGGGTTATTAGGATGATACATGCACTGCGTTTCGAGGCAAACAGCACACACCTAATTCCAGCAACGCTGCATGCTGTTGTGTTTCATCATCAAGCGGTGTGCTTTGTTTTCTCATGTAGATATTTCGTATTCTTGAATGGGGTGCCCTTGCCTCCCTAAACGTTCCTCACAAATAAATGTTCGCCGTAAGATTTCTTATGACATTAGATTACAAATAAATGGTTTGTGGGTGAAATGATGGTCATCTGTCGTTTTACAAAAGTGTTGCTCACTGCAATGAGATACTGAAGATAAGAAAAAGCATCCTAGCCCAGTTGAACGTGGGAGCACAGGTTCCCTGGAAGGGAAAACATTAGGGGGAATGAAAATCATAGAGGTTCAGACCAGTTTACAGCAGGTTTGCCCATTTGCTTCTGTTTTGATGCCACGTTTCAACGATGAGGATGCTCCTTTCGCTCTGTCAGGGAAAATGAGCAGACAACCATTTATTCCGCACGTGACTCTGAGTATTTTGGTACATGAGCAGCAGCAAATGTATTATTTTGAATCGATGCCGCCTCCAGAAATAATCTGCATGCATTTTTTTCACAGAAATGCCAGTTGCACAATTTAGTTTGGAAAACTAAAATCTCTTTTAGGCTCAAGTTAAGTTAAAGAATATGTCTGCTCTTTCTTAGCTACATTTATAGCGGGAATAGGAATTATATCAGGCCATTTCATCACCTGCTATAACATGTACCCCCTAACATACAAGGTTCTGTTCTGCCAACATACGTGTTATATTATATCTTCTTGTTGTCACGATAAACAACCTGAGATAATATGAAGATGTTTTTTAATGAAGATTGTTCTTTTCTAACAAAGTTAGAGAGGGGATCCAAATTATATCAGGCTATGTTTTCACCTGATCTACAGTGTACCCCCCACCCCCCCTCGCTAACACGCAAAGCATCTGTCCTGCCATCATGTGTGTTCTTTTCCGTCTCCTCGTTAGCACAAGGAACAACTTGAAATGATATCAATATTTGCTCTTATTTAGCGAAACTTACAGAGCAGATACAAATCAGGACGTTTTTTTTTCATTTGACCTCATGTGTACCCACCCCCCTTAACATGCACTGGGTCTGTCCTGCCATCATGTGTGTTATTTAGTGTGTTCTTATGGTCACAATGAACAACCTGAGTCACATTGTGGTATAATATAATAAAGGCATTAAAGCTGCTCTAGACATGTTTCATTGTAACGATCTCAATTGGCACATTCGGTTTCAAAATCTTCCAAATAACTTTGGAGTACGTCTCCCCTCTTTACTGAACCTATGTTGATCCTGTACGTCATGTGCAACTGGACTGAGCTCTCCTTCCTTTCCTGTTCCTCTCCTTAATCGCACTGAAATATCGGTGTTGCACTTTCTCTTATCCCGATATCTCTTCGATCTGTCCTAATGTCTTAGAAGGATGGATGTGAAGGCATGAATCAGGGTCAGGTTCATTAAACCCATCTGTCTATACTGTTCCAACTGTGTGACAAGGACACTGTCTCCTTCACGTTGCAGGGGGCCAGCCCAGACCGAGGCACACGTCAAGACGCGCGCTCGGAAGTACTCGTCATCATCATCCTCATCACTGTCTTCGTCCCTCTCTTCTTCCTCCTCCTCCTCCGGACTTCCCTCATCCTTTCCCATCATCCTTCGCATCCCGATCATCCTCCCTGTCTCCTCCACTTCTTCCATCTCTCCCGTCTTCCACATCTCCTACCCGTCATCCTTCCCCTCATCCCTCCCGTCTTCTTCCTACTCATTAGTATCATAGTCATCCTATCCGTGCTACATCACCACGGCTACGCACCAGACGTGTGCGGGGGCTGCACATGGCTCATGGCTCCTGCTAGTTCATGCGTCATGTGATGAAGCACATACATCAGCTGAAGAACTGTAATGGGGAGGGACACATTTGTGCCCCCCCCCCTTCACTCTCCCCTCCCCTCACCAGCTCCTCAACACAAGCCTTACAGTGCCTCTCTTGACAGATGCTGAGGGTTTTGCACGCAAGTCTGGACCAGGAGCTCTGCGGATCCCCCACACACACACAGACATCCACTACAACAATTGTCGTGTAAGTGTTTCTGTGCGAGTCCGTGTTTAAGCGCATGTGTGTGAGTGTGTTTGTTCGGTGTGTTTGTATGAGAGTCTGTGCCTGTGCGAGTGTGTGTCTGCTTCCATGTGTCTCCGCATGTGTGTGGTGTCTCCGGAGTGAACTTGGTTCCAAGCTTGCATGTCAGTTGAAGTTGTAAGACCACCCGTGGCAGAGTGTGCCGAAGCACTCGCTCCTGGGAGAGAACACCATGTGCTGTCATTCATCCTTCTTTCTTGCTATTTCTCTTTCTCCATTTCTCTCTCTCTCTCGCTCTCCCTCTTTCTCTCTCGCTTTACTGATTATCTTGCAATTTCTCCCTCTCTTTTCTGTCCCTCTCTCTCTTCTTCCTTCTCTCCTAGGGTGGCATTCGGGAAGGTCTTTCAACACCACTTCACCAGTGGCACACAAGAGGGCCCAGCCTGGTGCAGTGTCACATAGCCTGAGACTATGTGTCTAAGAAGCACAAACAGACACACATACACGCCAATAATACACAACTCTTTATTCCCCAACCTCCGCCTTGGCCTCCTAATCCTTCTTATTCTTATGGTGATTCTTATGCTCCCTTAGCATGATGGAGGGAAAGAGCTTCGTTGCCGTCCACCAGAACAGAATGGAGGACTTTTCTGACTAACATGGATGTTGTTTCTGTAAAAGAGCTGTCTGAGTCTGATGGTGACTTTCACGACTGCAGGATGGGTTTGCAACCCTCTCAACTCGCTGCATTAGTAAAGTGTGTTGTTCTTCTTCCGAATGATAGACGTCTAACAGGAAAACAGACCTTGTGTCTTGGCCATCCTCAAGGCCAGCTGAAATTCGGCAAACTCTGTTTCTTTGACTGGAGCTAGAAGATGCAGGAGTAAGATGTGTTGTGTTCTGACCTCTCTCAGACCCCTAGTGACAGCAACATGTAGTTTTATCGGTTTTATCGGCTGTAAAAGGTTGGTAGAATTGAAAAGGCTGTCTTAGTATGGCCCTTGGAAAGTCTGATTTCAGCAAGTGTTTACTTCAACTGTAACTTTTGTCTACTGTAGCCTGACTTCTGAGTAAACTCTAACTTTAAAGAGTAACAGCACACCCTGGTTTCAGCGTGCGTTACAGTGCGCACCAGTGAGGAGGTAGAGAGGGAGGAGAAAAAAGGATGTGGAAGACGAGGAGGAAGGAGAGGAAGCAGAGGAAAAGAAGAATTGAAGCATGGAGAACAGGGAGAGATTGAGACGCTGGAGCACGGACGAGGAAGCAGAAGAAAAAACAGAAGATGACGAAAGCTTGCAGAGAGTTTACACACACATCCACATTCAGTCAGTCAGGTGCTGCTTGTGTTTGGGGGAGATTAGGCAGATCTCAGACCAAGGTTGGACGTGGAGGACCACAACGCCAGGATGAGAGGGAGAGAGAGAGAGGGAGAGAGAGAGAGAGGGAGAGAGATAGAGAGAGAACATGCCACAAACTCACTCACTTCTCAAAGTACCTGAGACCAGTCTTCCAAGTTTCACTGGAAAGGGACGTTCTTCAGTGTGTCCGCTCCTACATTCAGTGGGCACACTGAAGCAAACGTTCATCATCCATGACTTCAGACCTAATCACACAGGGAATGAGGAAAACAAGGTGGATCTATTATGCATGGTAAACCAGGCACTTTTTAAAGTTTGTTGGTACAGCTTCACGTTCAATATTTACAGGGTGGATCAGGTTGGAGGAGGATGGTGAGAGACCTTCACCGTGCTGCTCCCGATATCAACATGGGTTAAGCTGCAGCTGCGGTTCCAAAAATAAAACACTGCCTTGTTCTCCGATGGTGCCTCTGGGTGACTAGAAACTGCATCCCTCTCCTCCCTCTCCTCCTTCTTTCTCTCCTTCGTACGTTCCCTTCTGACGTTCTCTCTGTCCTTATCCCCGCCAGACTGCTCCCTGTGAAAGGAAATCATGTCGTAACCTTCATTTAAAGCTTGCCCTTCGGGCAAAGGGGACGTTATTGTCAACATGTATATTTGAAAAACAAGTGGATGTGTATGGTTCTGCTAAATTTAAAGGCTTTCATACATTGCAGAGCGTGTGACATCACAAAATGATTCAGTTCATCAGGCAACGTATAGTTCAGTACATCATCAAACTGTGTTTTTTATGCATTTTATGCTGCTGTAAGATAGAACAGAAATGGAACTGCAAAGGAATGTTGTGCAACCTCTTGTGCCCAGGTCTAGATATTGACCAGATGTGTGATTGTCCTCATGTCATACATGACAAGGACAGATAAATCACCTGAGATGGTTTTGTTGGTCACACTTTTTTTAGCCATGTAGCAAGGAGGTCACATATTCTGATGACAGCTATCAAAATATGTGACCAGCGTCTAGACTGCTGACACTTTGTCCGGATATAGTATCAAATGATTGGCCAGTGTCCAGAAGGCTGATATTATTTCAAGGGATAGCGTGAGCACGTCGTTCAGAAAGGTCTCTGAATCACAAAACGACCATGTGAATATAAAGCTGATCAACACAAATACACCAATCCAGGCTTTTCTACATTATCAAAGAGATCAACTGCATTTCAACATCTCCTGCAATTGATTTAATGTAACGACTGCGTTAGAAAGACATTTAAAAGGATTGACGACAGAAAGTACATTTGGGTGGCGCTTCCAGTGTGGTGCTTCTGATAATACTTAGTTCACTTCGCTTAACTACTAAAACCAGTGAAACCACAGAATTGTCTATACAGGAAGTTATTCTTGTGCTAAAGGCCCTCTAGATGTTTATTTCTGGTTTGCCAACCCTGGGTTATCGTGTCAACCTCCGTGATAGCGGGACCGTTGCATCACCTCCCCTGCCGATAACATGGCTGCATGCCTGTTTTCATCCGGATGCCACGACAACCACCTGGGATGCCAGTCCCCGGGTACCACACAGCCCCCCCCCCTGCCCCGGCTCACCTCCCTCGCCTTCAACCGTGAGCTTGGGACCTCCCGGTTGGGTTGTTGGTCGCATGTGATCGTTTGGAGGGCTCGGCCTGGAGCGCCTTCTTCTGGAGAGAGAGAAGAGAGTTGAGAGAGAGCGATGCAGAGAGAGTGTTAGAGCAGGTCAGACTGGTTCACTGGCTTCCTCAGACCATGGGGAGGTGTTCTTGGGTGAACCCAGAAGACACTGGTGCTTGCAGAGTAGAAATGCAGGGTTTGGTCACACACACACTCACACCCATGTAGGAACTGTAGTGTAATGATCCTGCCCCCCCCCCCCCCCCCCCATCGTGTATATTGCATCTTGTATTCTGTTTACAAATTCATACTCTACACACCCATGTAATTAGATCAGGGAACTCTCACACATTCACACACACTCTCACACATTCACACACACACTCACACATTCACACACTCAGACATTCACACACACACTCACACATGCACACACACACTCACACATTCACACACACACTCAGACATTCACACACACACACTCACACATTCACACACAAGGTGAGGATATCCCCCTATCTGACCAACTTCATGCTTTATTTACTGCCTGATGTTCAGGGAGCAGTTAATGTGCCCTTGGTGCAGTGCTTCCTGTGGCGTGAAGGAGGGAAAACCCACGCACACACACACACACACACACTATATGTACACACACACTATATGTACATACACACACATGCAGGTACTCAAACCCACACACCACACACATTGTAAGGAACACAGTTACACATCACAAAAGATTCAATTCAATTCAATTTATTTTTGTAACGCCCAAAATCACAACAACAGTTGCATCGAAGCGCGACAAAGATTCCATCATTAGTCAATAAACAGAAAACCACACTATAAAAATGTACATATGATTTTAACAAATGGACAACTGTCCCAGAACTTCCCCTGTCCTTAGACCCTCATTCTCGGCAAGGAAAAACTACAGAGAACCCTGTGGGAAAAAGTAGGAACCTCGGGGAGAACCACAGCGAAGGAGAGATCCTGCTCCCACGGACGGACAGTCTGTAGATGTTCCAGGACTGGCGTGCATCTATATGCAGATGGACTGTAAAAAAAGAACCCCACCCACAGAGTTCCCCGTCCACTTGATGGTTGACCAACATGCAGAA
>BROE01000005.1:14643884-14660060 GCA_036571765.1 Plecoglossus altivelis
TGCGATAATGTCAGGGAGCAAGATGAGTGTGTTAAAACATGGTTCTCTCTGTGTGTGCCTGACTTCTACCCGACCTAGTGTGACTCACAGAAGATGCCCCCTGGTCTCTTGCCGCAGCAAATCCATCTCAGAGAGAAATCCAACTGTCACCACTGAAGCATGCCACTCCCCCACCACGTCCAGCGCGCCTTCACCTCTCCTCCTCTACCACCCTTCCTCCTCTCCCCATTCCCTCCTCACCTTCCCTCCTTCTCCTCTCCTCCTCTCCCCCTTCCCTCCTCTCCTCCTCTCTCAAGTTCCCTCCTTTCCTCCTTCTCTCCCACATTCCCTCCTCTCCTTCTCTCCCACATTCCCTCCTCTCCTTCTCTCCCCCCTTCCCTCCATCCTCTCCTCCTTCCGCATCCTTCCTCCTCTTGACCATTCCCTCCTCTCCTCCTCTCCTCCTCTCCTCCTCCTCTCCCACCTTCCCTCCTCTTCTCCTCTCCCCCCATTTTCCAGTCCTCTTCTCTACTCAAGACCGACGCCCGTCCCCTCGAGTTCCTCGCTTCCATCCCCTCTCACTACTCTCTCAAAATTCCCTCCTCTTCCTCCTCATCCCAAATTCCCTCCTCTCCTCCTCTCCCACATTCCCTCCTCTCCTCCTTTCCCCAATTCCCTCCTCTCCTCCTCCTCTCCTCCTCGCCCACCTTCCTTCCTCTCCTTCTCTCCCCTTCCCTCCAGTCCTCCTCTCCCCCTCCTCTCCTCTCCTCCTCTCCCCAATTCCCTCCTCTCCTCCTCTCCTCCTCTCCTCCTCCCCTCCTCTCACTCTTGACGTTCTCGCTCTGTAAGCAACGGACATGCATCGGGAATGCATGCATCAGCACTAAAACGCAGGTCCTTCCTCTCCACCACTGTGGTGACAGACCATGTTTATTACATGACTGCTCTTTGATTTTAGAACATGTATTTTTTACATTGCTGGTGTTGATGGAACTTGTATTATTACACGGCTGGTCTTTGATTAGAGAACATTAATTAGTCATGATGAGATCAGAGGCTGGCTGAGATTATACGACTCTTCCCTGCAACTTTTATATCACGAGGAACAGCATGGATGATTAATGCTCTTAAATTTAGCTTGTTAAGAGTGCAGATGAAGGCTGAAAGAGAGAGTGGACACACAGGCACACACTTCATACATGCAAAGCCATATACAGACGTAAAACCACACACACACACGCACACACACATACATTTGCATGCACACATTTCCACACACACACATTTGGGGGATCTGGCTGGCGTGTTTTTTTTACAGCACGTCGACCACAGGGAAATACGTGTAATACATAATAGAGCATCTTTGTTGAAACTAATAAACGCTATTCACAGTCTATTCAGTGTGATTTCTATTCAGCTTTCAATTCAATATTTAGAAGGTCTGAGCCAAACAAAACAAGGAATGCTACGTGAAACGCTTAGTGACTGTGACATCACACAGAACACAAGCTAAACTCACAACCTCTCCTCATTGAGTTCAATGTTGCAACGTTGCAATGGTTTGTGGGGATTGCAGTTCCAGCTCCTCCCCTGCAGCAGCATTATATATTTAGGAGACAGAGCATGGGGGCAGGGGTAGGAGACAGGAGGACAGGAGGGACGAGGTGCTGGACGAATGGATGGATGCTAATGAGACATGTAAGGAGAAGAGCAGACCAGGTTAGAGAGGGGTTTGGACTGCAATCGTGTTTGCGGTTGAAACGACACCAGGATCAAAACAGGCTCTGGTTACATTGAGACCCACACATCCTCAAGTGAACGGAAATGTGATGAACGTTTCTCACAGGTGGTCTGTGGCTGTGTCTGGCTATCCTGCAAAACCAGAAATTAAACGAATCCCTTAGTTTTAGGTTTTGGGGACATAATCAGTGCTGAGCCAGTGATATGTGACAACTGGCATGTTATCTTGTGAATAACAAGACAACCTGGCTGAAAAAACACCCACTTGCTTTCGCAGACACATGTAATGAATCATAAACAAGATCCTGCAACAGAATTCAGTGGTATAATTTAAGCCTTGATAACAGGAGAGGACAGGTGGCCACGGTGTTCTGCATCTAATGTCAATTTGGTGTGTTGTCTTTCTTTGAAAATAATGATATTTTTACCCCGCAAACTGGTCACTCCCTCCTTCTCCCTCTCACTCTGTTACTCCCATCTCCCTCTCTCTTCCTCGATCTCTCTCTCTCTTTCCGTCCCACTCAATCGCCCTCTCTCTTCTTACATCTCCCTTTCTCTCTCTCCCTCTATCTCTCTCCCTCTCTCTCTCCCTCTCTCTCTCACCAAATCTCTCTCTCTCTACCTTTCCCTCATACTCTTCCTCCCTCTCTCTCTCTCTCTCTCTCTCTCTCTCTCTCTCTTTCTCTCTCTCTCTCTCTGCCTCTCTTTATTAAATTCTAATGGCTTTATTGGCATGAATGTGAATCCACAATGAATGGACAACATCTGATTGTCAACGTGCATTCTTACATAATACATCAGGGGATCTAACTTATGTTTATTATATATTAAAATAAAATACAATGTTTTTTTGTGAAAATAATTCCAAAAAGTGCAAATAAATAAATGTTGAGATCCAGAAAGGTTTGAACAATTGGTCATGGTCATTGTTCCTCGGGTGTCCTGGGGGTGAGTCTGAGGTCTGCTTGGTAGTGCTTTGTGAATGCCTGTCTGGGCCAAGCAGGCTACATACTGTAACACAGCATGTGTTACTGTAACACAGTATGGTGTAACAGCCATGAAGTGATTCTATGGGTCATTGGCTGGATAGAGAGGGGCAGTAGTTGGACATTCAGGAAAGACGCTGTGTAGCCTGGAGCAAGTGCTGACAAGATGTTAGCTTGAGATTAAATAGCTTTGAGCTAATAGGCTATAGATGCCATGTAGGTCAGTTTAGCCGCAAGTTAATCCAATAGTTTGGCTTTGGGATGAACTAGCCTAAAGCTACAATTAGTTTTTGGTTCAAACCACCCTGGCCTGTAGTACAGTGAAGCTATGAGTTTGAAATGTGGTGCAGGTTGATTTGATCTCAAGCAACTAAGTTGCTTAAGTAAGAAGAGTAGCCTTCATGGTGGGTTCAAATCTGTCTCTGGTCTTTAATACGTTATTCCTTTTGGCTCTACTGCATATACTGCATATGCTTTCCTCTGCATAATCACTGTTGATTTAAATCAAGTCATAAAGGAAAAGATGAATAATATAGTTCTATTTTGTCCTTTATGATTTGATGATTGAAAGCAATATACATCCATGATATCCATATATGCTGGGATATATATATATATATATATATATATATATATATATATATATATATATATATATATATATATATATATATATATATGTATATGCATATGTATATACATTTATATTTAGGGGTTAAGGTTAGGACATGGATTGTTAAAATATATATACACATTTATTTTTCAAATTAAAATAAAGGATATAAATATTTGAATAATTTGCCAGCTCAATGTTTATAGTGTGACTGCAGAACAGGGCGATGGAGATTTTATAAATTCATGTTAAAGGAAGTAAATCGGTTAACAGTCAGCCACAAACACACATTTGGAAAGGCTTGCACACTGGAAAACACTCATCTAAAAACGCATGCAATACAAACAAGCACACACGCAAATGTTTGCACACATGCTGCTGAAAGTTGAGTCAGATGATGGTGGCAAGCAAAGACGCATAGTGCAGAGACTTTGTACAAGGCTTATTAGTGAAGGGCTGAGGAATAGGAGTGGGCTGGTGGGCAGGACTGGGATGGGCAGCGCTGGGCGGGGCTGGGGACCTAGGCTGGTCTGGGCTGGGGGGCAGGACTGGGCTGGGCAGCAGTGGGTGGGGCTGGGGACCTGGGCTGGTCTGGGGGCCNCTGGGGGCCAGGACTGGTCTGGGCTGGGGGGCAGGACTGGTCTGGGCAGCATTGGGTGGGGCTGGGGACCTGGGCTGGTCAAGGGGCCAGGGCTGGTCTGGACTGGGGGGCAGGACTGGGCTGGGCAGCAGTGGGTGGGGCTGGGGACCTGGGCTGGTCTGGGGGCCAGGGCTGGTCTGGGGGATTGGGCTGGTCTGAGCTGGGGGGCAGGACTGGGATGGTCCCCTTCTTTCCTCTCTTCCTTCCCTGGCCTCCTCTTTCCTCATTCCTTCCCCTCCTTCCCTCCCTCTCTTCTTCCATCATTTTTGTCCCTGCCATCCTTTTCTTACTGCCTTTCTCTCATCCAGTCTCTGTTTCATGCTCTGACCTGACCCTAAATCTGACCTTCCACCTCTGACCTACACACCTCCTAATCCTTCAGTCTGGTGGCTGACCTCTGACCTTTGACCTACACACCTTCTAAAACAATCTCCAGCCTGGTGAGACCTCACACATGGATACAGAACTACTAAAATTTTAGCCAGCATTATTGGAAAATCTAATCCTCAAGGAAAATTTGTATTTTCCATGTTCAGGTGTAGGAAGCGTAAACATAGTTTAATTTGATGGAAAGACAATGACCTATGCATCATTTTATTTTGTGATGAGATGTGCAAACTTCAACCTTTAACCTTCGTCCGCAATGCTTCTTCCTGCTCTGATAATCCCCATCGCTACCTGACTGAGGGGTAGGACTGCCTGATCCACTCCCAGCAAAGATGGATTTCAAAATGATTTGTTTTTGAAGTAATAGATTTTCAGATGAAATTTGACCAGATAACATTGGGTTTACGAGTACTCACAAATGCAACAGAAAGCACCAGTACAACACAATGCAGAATGCTAGTACTACTATCATGCTTGCTCTCCCTTGAACCACTCTCACTTTCTCTCTCTCTTACTTGCACACAGCGGTACACACAACCCACACGCAAGCCTCTATGCATACCTTCACCTCATCCCTCTGCTAAGGATCCCAACACAGACACTGAGGAGAGATGGTGTTTACTCACCACACATTGCACCACGGGGGGAGCCGAAAAGTCTGTTCCTTCCTGTCACTCTTGCATGCTCCCCATGCCAGCTCCTTCTCCCCCTCCCGTTCCCCCAACGCACCGCTGGTGGTCTGGTCCAGCTCTCACAATGGTGGAGAGAGCGCTTACAGTCCTGCTGGCACACGCGCGGTCTCTCGCACACGCACTCTTTCTCTAACGCACACCGATGCTGGGTCACAAACACAAACACGCACGCCGTTACTTTCATATGCACACACACACACACACACAGAACAGCTGGAGACTGGAAAGTTCTGGATCTGGGACTGGTGCTTCAGGTGCTCTGGAGTTTTCTCTCTGGCTTACAGTCCTGAGAGGAGGATGAAGGTGCCGGCATCAGTTCTGTCTGTCCGTCAGACGGTCCGTCCAGCTCTGGCCTCCCTAGATGTTCCAAAGGCTCCTCTGAGGATGGTGCGACCCAGAGACAGAGAACCAGGGAAGAAGAAAAATGAAGAGAAGAAGAGCCGGAGTAGGAAGCCTCTCCTAAGCTGTCAGCCTCTGTGGCCTGTGTTTCTCCTGCCGCTCTGGGAATGGGACATGGCTGGATGCTTTTCCAACAGGCCTGTCCCCCATCAATATTTGATGGGAACGCCTTGCTGTCTTGCTGTCAGAGAGGACTCCCGGTGTGGATGTAGCAAGCTGTGGACAAGCATCCCCCGGCCTCAGCCAGGATGTGCCACCTCCTGTCCCGCGAGCACGCCTCTCGTTTCTTTCTCCGTGTCCCTCCGACTGTTTCTTTCTCTCTGTCTCTCTCAGAATGTCTCTTCTTCAGGACTTAGCAAACTGTCATTGAGACTCTCTGGATCTTGGTCGGCCCTCTCTCTCTCTCTCTCTCATTACTTCCTCCGTCTATTTCTATATCCCTCCTGTACCCGGTCTCTCTCTGTTTCTCTCCGGCCGTCTGTCTCTCTCTCTCTCTCCTTGTTTCTCTGCGTCTCCCCTCAGGACTATCTTCTGTGTGAAGGAGACGCACGCTTCTCGCTGGAAGAGAAAGAATGACTGATACAACGATGACAGGCCAGGGAGGGAGGGAGGGAGGGAGGGAGGGAGGGTAGAGAGATGAATAAAAAAGGGATCCCCTGAGGAACTGTAGAAGTGACAGCTGAAAGAACGGAGAAGGGAGGTGGAGGAGGAAGAGGAGGAGGAGGAGGAAGTGTAAGGAAGTGAGAGAGAGGGTATCCAAAGATAGCTCTGGTCTGTGCAGGAGGACCAACGGGATGGAGGGGACAGGAGGGACAGATGTATGAATGGAGATAGATGAGGGGTCAGGTAGCCATGTTCGGCTGTTTCTTAGTCTTCTGTGATGTCCAGAAAAATCCTATGATGACACAGGAATGATCGCCTTCTGTTCTCTCCTTGTCTTCCTCTCCTCTTTTTTCTCTGGTCTCTGTTGAAGAACCCTCTGGCTTACCTACAGCTGTAGCCTGCTCTCAAAATTCTTCTCCTCTTCTCCTACCATCACTGGATCGTGGTGTTCAGTTCTGTCCCTCTCTTTGGCTGTACAGTTACCATCTCTCTCTCCTTCTCTCTCTCCTTCTCTCTTTCTGTCTTTCTCTTAGTCTCTCACTCTGTGTGTGAGTCTCACTCTTTCTATCCTGGTCTCTCTCCACTGCTCCTGCTACCTCACTCTATCTTTCATGACTGCGAAGTGCTGTTCCCCTCCTCTCTGTTTCGCTCCCTCCATCCCTCACAGGGTGTCCCTCTCCGTACGATATCACTGTCCCCTTCCCTTTTTTTTCTCCCACCCCTTTTTGCTCGCTCCCTCCCCCTCGGATCTCCCCTCCCCCACCCAGGACCGTTCATTCATGACCCAAGCGCTTGTTTCTGTATGTGCTCGCCGTAGTAAAGTGCAAGCCCCTACCCATGCACACACTCCCTAAGGAATCCTAGATTGAAGATGTCCAAGCCTGCTGGATTCATTCCAGCTAAAAATGGTTACCAATGAGTCGGTAGAGTCAACTGCATGTAGTACGTGTATGCATAATCAAGTGCATGTGTATGCATGGATGCAATATGTATGCTTGTGTGTGTGTGTGTGTGTGTGTGTGTTGTGTGTGTGTGTGTGTGTGTGGATGGGGGGCTTGTCCATATGTTTGTGTGTGTGTGTGTGATGTGTTTTTCCATGCATGGATGTCTGGGACAGTGGCCCACTGGCCTCCAGCTCCTTGCACACTGCCCAGTGCCTCCATCTGGGCTGAGGAGGGACCAACGCAGGGGGCCAGATGGGCGCACTGGATCCCAGGAAGGAGGACTTCCTGTTTGGGTGGGTAGCTGGTGTAGCAGTAATGAAGCTTTTCAACTGTGGCCACAAACCTCCATGAAAAAACGAAAAACAAAAATAGCATTGTGTTTTCAAAAAGGACCCCATGATTCCTCATCAAAACAAGAGGTTTATCTTGGTAGATGAACTTGTATCACCAAAATGAATTATTAAAAGAAAATTTCATCTTATTTAGGGTTTGTATGACACTTTGTGCAACTTCTGCAGCTAAGCAATTAATCAAATACATTGTGTGGGAGACAACTGTGTTTTTGTTACTAAATTAAATAAATAGTTAATGCTCGTCTTCCCATATAAATACCAAGCTAAATCTGAATCTTCTATGTGTTTTTTCTGATGTCTGGAAGATGGCCAACTGGCTCCAATTCCTTGCACGCCAGTGCCTCCATCTGGGCGAGAGTTACAACGCAGGGGGCCAGATGGGCGCACTGGATCCCAGGAAGGAGGACTTCCTGTTTGGGTGGGTAGCTGGTGTAGCAGTAATGAAGCTTTTCAACTGTGGCCACAAACCTCCATGAAAAAACGAAAAACAAAAATAGCATTGTGTTTTCAAAAAGGACCCCATGATTCCTCATCAAAACAAGAGGTTTATCTTGGTAGATGAACTTGTATCACCAAAATGAATTATTAAAAGAAAATTTCATCTTATTTAGGGTTTGTATGACACTTTGTGCAACTTCTGCAGCTAAGCAATTAATCAAATACATTGTGTGGGAGACAACTGTGTTTTTGTTACTAAATTAAATAAATAGTTAATGCTCGTCTTCCCATATAAATACCAAGCTAAATCTGAATCTTCTATGTGTTTTTTGTGTTTAACTGTGGTTTTTCAATAACCAACAAACTATTTTAATTGGTCTAAATATATCTTTATTATGGGAACATGTATTAGAATGTGGGATTATACAATTATACCTCTCGCCAATAGTAACAACTTCAGCTTTCTTGAGGGCTTTCTCGATCCATTTCTTTCAACAAAAAAGGAATTTCTCATCCATTTCATTTATTTCATTCATATCACTATCACGCTAACCAATCTGAACATAAAGTCCCTTAAGCACAAAGAAAACAGCATGGCGCGCACACTAGCATACACACAAACACACTTGTACCCTGTGCCATCTCTCCGTTTGTTCAATGTTGGATGATGCCTGACACAACCTATAATCTAGCAGTGGGTGGTTGCCAGGCGACGGCCTCTTGGGACAACCCTCCTGCATAAAACCAGAGCAGAAGAGAATGGATGGAGAGAGAGAAGGGACAAGAGGGAAGGAGAAAGAGAGGAAGGGAGGAAGGGAGGGAATTAACCCCGAAATAAAGTAGAGGGGACATGACTTGATGAGAAAAATGCCATGTTTGTTCAGTTCACGACAGGTGAATGCAAAACTTCCAGTGTCTGTAAGAGTTATTCTAGCATAGAAGATGACACAAGAGTCACCAATGCATTAGCATAGCTTTTGCATAACTCACTCTGCAAACACACACCTGACACACACACACACACACTTTACAGCACGTACACACCTGAAACACACACGTAAATACAAGCACAAGCATACCCAGATCCAAACTAGATAGTACAAATACACACCACCTTCCCTGTAGTCCACCTGTACACGCACCCCTCCTCTGTGTGATAACATTCTCAGTCTCTCTCTCTCCCTCTCCCTCACACACACACACACACACACACACGAGCGTGCACACACACACACGCTCCTACTCACTCATGCACAATCCTTTTCTGCATCATTACTTGTATCAGGCCTGTTGCTCCTCGCTCCCATCCTGAAGCTTAAAGCTGCTCTGCTCTCCCAGGTCACTCAGCGCTGCTATAAAAAGCCTGTTTTAGACACTGGCAGGAGGAGAGGCAGAGAGATGATGCTGTGGGAGGCATTCACGCAGAAAACAAGCAAGAGAGAGAGAGACACTTCTTCCACAGTATCGGAAGTCTGGGATCTGCACATGATTACTATGATTCTGTTCGGGACATTGCATGACATCACCATTCAGTTTTGGCACCACATCTGAAGGTGTTTCCTACTGAAAGAGCAACTATAAAATATAGGGTTTTATGGTCGTATACTCTATGAAGCATTATGTCCTCCCTTCATGTCCCTTTATCTCTCGTGTTTCCTCCCTCTCTCTCGTCTGTTGCTCGACTACTATCCTCTTCTCTGTCCTCTCTCTCCTCCATGTCTCTACCCTCTCACTCTCTCTCCATGTCTGCTTCTCTCTTCTCATATCTCTCTCTTCTGTGTCTATGCTCTCATCTATTTCTCATGTACTCTCTTTCTTTTCCTCCATGTATCTTCCTCTCTTCTCTCTCTCTTTCTCTCTCTCTTTGTCTCTGTCTCTCTCTTCTCCATGTCTCCACCTTGTCTCTATCTTCTCCATGTCTCTACCTTGTCTCTCTCCATGTCTCTGCCGTCTCTCTCTCTGTCCGTCTCTCTCTTTCCTCCATGTGCCTGCCCTCTCTCTTTCTCTCTGTCTCTCTCTCTCTCCACATTTCTGCCTCCTCTCTCTCCATGTCTCTGTCCTCTCTCTCCTCCAGGTCCCTCCTCAGTCTCACAGCACTCTGCCCCAGCTGCAAGGAGCCAGTGGCCTGGCAGATGACCCGATGACCCAGGTCACTGATCTGAGCCTGGTTCACAGGTCCTCCATCATCATGGCTGTCAACCTCCAACTTCTCTCTCACCCTCCAGGTCCCTCTGGGTCCTCACCGTTGGGATTGATGGTCACTCCTGCTGTGGGTGTTGAGGGTGGCCTGGAGAGGTGACACTCATGTCTGATGAAAGGCATTGTGCTATTTGTCGGTGTTTCAAAAGGTTTGTATGCAAATAGGGTTTAAAGGCAATCAATTGGAAAAATGAATGAGATTGGGGGGGGCCTTGCAATGCTGCCATCTAGCGGTGGAGGTTAAGTGTTGGCATGGCTCGTGGCTCTCCGTTTGTTGCCCTCTATTCGCGTGGCTATTGGACCAACCGATCTGATTGGCTGTGTTCTCTTTACTCCCTGGGTCACATCTGATTGGCTCGAAGTTTTAAGCCGAACTTGAAACCCAAGGGCTGAACTCTTTCAGTGGTAGAAATGATGCTTTACCTCGTAGACTGTTGCCATGAGGACGAAGGACTGTTGAATTCATGCAGGACTTGAACAATAAGGTATCTGTTATTACATTTATATTCATATTATGCCACAGTAAAATATTTGCTTGTCCATAATATACCATAAAGTCCTGTCATTGTTTGTACAGGTCACATATATTCTTTATCGGACACTTGAATCAACACTTGGACAGTACGGAGTTTGTTTTAAAACATGTCAAAGTGGGGCCGTTTTCATATCGTCGGGTTTTGGGCGACATTGATAGTATTTCTCGCGATTTCGAGATCATCTGGAACATTTGTGAGAACCGTGGCGACTCCAAGAGCTCAGGAGACGCAGAAGATACAGAGACGGACGCCGGCCAGGTATCATTACGCAACAGTCAGTTACCAGCCGTACACCGGTCCATGGAGAACGACTACTCTAAAACCGAAATATAAACACCATCTAAAGGTGTCAAGGGGAAAGAAACATTGGAAATACGCGTCGAACGGAGCGTTCCAGCTAAATGGGTAAGTTCATTGTTAAACATACCATGTGTAGTCATTTGGAGAAGGGACAGGTGTTTGATCGAACTCTGAAGAACATTTTAAACATTTTAGTCGTAATATTTTAGTGGGTATCGAACAAAACGTGCTTAAATCACCTTCAGCATTATAGGCAAGTTCAGGGTCACTGTTGCAATAAAGCTGTTCCGGCTTCTGTGGGTGTAAATTTACCACCTTTTGTGGATACATCAATCCCTGCCTGTTCCATTGACCAGACTGTCAAGAGTGCTTGCACATTGCCCCCCTTGGAATGTGTGAAATGCCCCTCTCTGACTTGCGAGTTATAGATGTGTGGATAACCTACTACTGGTGCCTTACAGACAATGAGAAACGTACCATAAGTCATTCGTTAGTCGACTATCGATACCAAAGCGGCTCGGTTTGCACAATAACGAAGTTCAGAGAGTTTAGGACCCAGTGACCTGGGTCTGGAGGGATTAGGGTTAGGGACTCAGGGCTCGACGCGTTTGTCGTCCGGCCGGCTAGTCTGTAGCCCCGACCCTCACATAGGCCTATAGCCCTGACCCGCTGGAGGGATGCTGATCCGTCAAGCTACGCTCGGAATTCTCATTAACAACAAGTTGAGCAACAAACAGGAGGATACTGTACGGGTCGCCCTGGTCTTGCTTCCATAACTTGAGTTCTAAACAGTCCAAGCATGAAATAGGATTAATGAATATTATGATTTTCAACGCCGCTTTTATTTTCATCACTTCACGCTTCGTTTTTAAGAGGGAATAAGACGGAAAGAGACTGAAATTCCAACACAGCGAAAGAAAGAAAAGGGTTATAGAAATGATTAGTGCAGGAAGGAGGTCATATCAGTCTGTATACATGACTGTCAAGGGAAACTTTTGTTATAACTATAGAACTGTCTCATCAGCATTAAAAGGCCTCTATGAACATTCAACATGGGTGTTCAGAGCTGGAGCCAGTGCATGTGTAGAGTGTATGTGTGTGCGGATGGATGTGTGTGTGTGTCTGGGATTAGGGGTAAATGGAAGCACTTTCACAGTCACTGAAGTGTAGAAGGAGGGTGTTTACTCTGAGGTTAGTCACGCCAGACTTGCAGGGTCTCAGAGTGGCGTTGGTTCAACAGTTCACCCTAGGCTTACCGACAAATAGATGGACTCAGACAGGCAGGCAGACAGGCAGGCAGGCAGGCAGGCGGGCAGGCGGGCAGACAGACAGGTTGACAGGTACTTACACAGACGGACAGTTTAAGAAACTGGCACCACATCAAAGAGTAGCAGAAGCAGGATCCGTAACAGCCCACGCTGCTAATAAGAGTCTACTGTACTGTAGGCTCTCTCTGGGGGTGGGGGTAGGGTCAGGCAGGGGATGAGGGTGAGAAAGAGGAGGGTGCGAGGGAGGGGATGAAGACAGGAGGGGAGGAAGGGGGGAGTTATGTGGAAACAACAGACTGGATTGTGTGTGTGTGCGTGTGTGTGTGTGTGTGTGCGTGCGTGCGTGCACGTGCGTGTGTGTGTGTGAAAGCAGAGGTCTCCGGCCCAGTTTCTGTGCGTCTCTGTGTGAGATCGTCTCTCCACAGCCTCAGGTCAGGAAGCAAGGAGAGGCAGGATGTTGAAATTCCATCTGGAGCAGCTTCATATGAAGCCATCTCTTAGAAAAGCGGACGTTTGTACACTGCAAAGTTAATGGTGTGTGTAGTGTCAGTTCATTTTACAGCTAGTTTCTTGAACCAGAAATAACTGTATAATCCCACATGCAGTGTGCATAGGCACTTGTGTTGGGTTAGACCTACTGCCCATGTCTAAGTCCAAGACAGGTCAGTCATATACAGGTCTCCTTGTATCAGGGGAAGTCGTGGCCTAATGGTTAGGGAGTCGGGCTTGTAACCTGCAAGTTGCTGGCTCAATTCTCGCACTGGCAGGAATTGAAGGTGGGTATGGTGAACAAACAGCACTCTCTCTGCCTTCGATACCACGACTGAGGTGCCCTTGAGCAAGGCACCGAACCCCCAATTGCTTCCCAGGCGCTGGAGCAATAGCTGCCCACTGCTCCGGGTGTATGTTCACTGTGTGTGCGTGCGGTTGCCCACCACTCACTGCTGTGTGTGCACTTGGATGGGTTTAATGCAGAGGGTTAATTTCGAGTATGTCACCATACTTGACAATACGTCACTTCACTTCAATTCATCAGCCAAGTCACATGCCTACTAAACAAATGGATGGATGGATGAACAATGGAAGAGGAGAGAGAGGAGAGGAGTGAAGGAGAACACAGTAGAGGTAGATTAAAGATGGAAGCTGGCTATGATTTGATTTTATGACCAGTTTAGACAGTTATAAATGATGGGTTCAGTATGGAACTCTTAGATGTTCCATAGCACAAAACCTTCGGATAATATCTCACATGTTCAACAGCGGAACTCTCAGAACAGTGTTCAGAAGAGTGTTTAAATGTACAGCGTGTCTTATCCACATCACCGACGGATAGCTCTCAGTTCTCTAAACACACTTGTGTGTGTGTGTGTGTCTCTGTGTTAGTGTGTGTGTGTTGTTAAAGACTCTCACTCACAGCCTGATTTAAACGAAGAGAGAGACTAAACCTTCTGGAACTTTCCATTCCATCTTTTCTGTGCTGAAATTTCCCTATTTGGAAAGAAAATAAAAGCCTTCCACCGTTTATATTGTTTGTCTGCACCTCTGTCTTTAAGCCAAGATGTCCGTCCGTCCATCCGTCGGTTGGTTGTTTGTTTGGTTGGTTAGTCAGTCAATCTGTCAGTCTATCTATCTGTCTGTTTCTTCCGGCCAGGTCCTGGGTCAAACTGACGGGCTTCTGCATTGAGCTGTTAGTTTAGGGTGGAGCTCTGACCCACAAGAGACATGTGACCCCACCCCACCCCTCCAACCACACTCCCATCCATCCTCCCAAACCCCCACCCCCTCCCCCCCTGAACCATTTGAATCATCAGGCTCCATGTGTGAATGTTGACTCAGTCCCTGGCTGGCATCTAGCACTCAGCATCCCCCAGGCTGGTTGACCCGGAGGTGTCAGCCCACTGTGTCTGCCTGGGGTGGGGGTAGCCAGCGAGGGGCGGGGGGCCAGGGGCCAGGGGTCGGAGCAGGGCCAGGGTCACAGCCAGCCCTGACAGCCTGAACCTCCAAACGCCTCGTCTTTTCACACACTGGTGTGATGGCTGCCAGGAACGCCTGCAGAAAACCTGGATCTCCATCCCTCCTCAAGGAGAGAGGAAGCTGGGATGAGTGAGACCAGGAGGCTGGAGGCCGGGCCCCACAGCCCCACTCAAGCCTGCTCCTGCGCTCAGCACGTCTCTGTGGGAGAGGGAAGATGGGACCCGAACCTGAACCACAATCTGCTTCCAAATGTTGTCAAGTATTAGGCAGACACGGGTATCTAAAGCTACACACAAAAGAGATATTTGAAGCTGCAACAAACCTAACGGAGCATTCAGATACATCACTGAGCGAAACCCCTCCTCAGATCCTCCCCACTTCTAAACCTCTCTCTTTGAAAGGGAGTCAGGACGACATGCTTTATTTGTTGTGCTCAGCGATCTGAAGAAGACTGACCGGGACCTTAATAAACAGATAGCTTAGCTAAATGGTTGGAGGTGATGGCTGGGGGATTGGGTGAGTTTGTTCTGTCAGTGTAGCTGATTGGTTAGTGGTGATGTCTGGGGGATTGGGTGAGTTTGTTCTGTCAGTGTAGCTGATTGGGGGATTGGGTTTTGCATTGGTTGGTGGTGCTTCTGTTCCATGGTTGGCTCAGTGTATGAAACGAGGGGCAGCTGCACATCCTGACTGGGCTCAGGCCAAGAGGTCAAACATGCCTCTTCCTTTCTGTTTCTCACACGCATCCACATCTACCTATGCCTGCTTTGACACTGCTTCCCATAAGTGACATGTGGACCTATTTTGTGTGTGGGTGTTTGTATGCATATGTGCATGTGACTGTCAAATACCACAGCTGTAAGTACATACAGATCTCCCCTCAGATAAGATCCTCTCACCCTTCAAGAGGTGTGGGCGGTTGTTTGGAGGGGGGGCGGTGTTTGGCTGGGGGTGCAGGCCTCAGTACAGCTGAAAGCCACATCGTTGTGAGTAACAGGATGATTTCTGTTTCTTGCCCTGGGGTGGGGCTGCTGCAGGGCGTTTAGTCACGCTGCTCTGTCACATCGGAGAGGGCGTGGTCTCTGCTGGCTCGTGTTGGTGTGTTAATTGCCTTTTCTCTTCCAGAATCCTGCTGGATAAACAGTTAAGTCTTGAGATGACACTCAAACTGTGTCTGCCCTTTCATGACCAGGGGTCATGACCAGTCAGGTGTCTGCCTGTCTGTGCCAACCTGTCTTTGTGTTGATCTGTCTGTGAGTCCCCCCTTCCCCTCCCCTCTCTCTCCCTCCATGGTAGCCCCTCCACCCTCCCCCTCCCCTTCCCCTCTCTCTCCCTCCATCGTAACCTCTCCCCCCTTCCTCCCCTCCCAGGCCCAACGTGTGTGGAGACAGATGCTGCTCAGGCTGGACCATCTCTCCCAAGACCAACAAGTGCACCAAGCGTAAGTGCTCTCTGCTGTCGTTGCCCTGTACTAAGTAACATTGCCATTTATTTTATTGTGATTCTTTACTGACTTTGTTACATCAAATTGTATTGTGTTAATATGATGCCGGTGGCTGAGATGTGGTTATTGTTTTACTGCAGTTGGTTAAATACATACTTTAAATGAACTCAAACCACCGATATAGTCTTAGAGCCATGCACTTTTGATCAAGATCACTGCGATCCCTGAAACAGTCAGACTGTTATTTAAATGACTGGATGTGAAAAAGATCCTGACTCGTGACAAGTGACAGTGGAGGCTAGTTTGCAGGGCGAGTGTCGCTGAGTATTTAAATAAATGCCTGAATCCGCAAGAACCTATCATTGCTTTGAGGGAGAACAAGCCAGCCAATAGGATGTGTGCCAGCGGGCAGAGTGCCAGCGGAATGTCCAATGGGCACCAGCTGGAGCTTGTAAGATCTGTTCATCCCATCCCAGTCTGTGTTTCCTCCTCCTCCTACCTCCTGACCTGGTCCTGACACACCTGTCAGACAGCAGCAGCGAAACGTCTGTCTGTCCAAGTGTCTGGCTGGCAGTGTAATATCCACGTGGATGCCTTGAGAGACAGAGAGAGACAGAGAGAGACAGAGAGAGAGACAGAGAGAGAGACCAGGACGGATCTGAACAGAACAGACCCAAGAGGCTT
>BROE01000005.1:14667797-14730619 GCA_036571765.1 Plecoglossus altivelis
CTCTCTCTCTCTCTCTCTCTCTCTCTCTCTCTCTCTCTCTTATCTCTCTCTCTCTTCTCTCTCTCTCTCTCTTCTCTCTCTCTCTCTCTCTCTCTCAGGACATCTATATCACTCATTCATCTTTTTCTATTTCTCTCTTTATAATTCTCTCTTTCCCTTGCATGTTCCATACGGACTGGTTAAATTGTTTTCAGACATTCTACTTGTAAATACCAGGGACTGAACTCACCTGTGTGTGTGTGTGTGTGTGTGTGTGTGTGTGTGTGCATGTGTGCGTGTATGCATGTGCGAGTGTGCGAGACAGAGAGAATCAACACGCCACAAGCGTCCTACTTTCGTAATAGTGCAGTAGGCTGATCCTGATGTTTTGCACGGAAAGTCGCAGTACAGCTTTTTTGTTTCATTCCCCCCTCAAACGCCTGGTTTTAATGTGTCCGTTGTAAAGACACGGTCCAATTTTCCACCCCACGAGCTCTTTTCTAATGCATCCACAATATCCCCAACCTGAGGATATTCCTGAGTGGGGGGACAGAGAGAGAGAGAGACAGACGAGAGAGAGAGAGAGAGAGAGAGAGAGAGAGAGAGATGACGGACTCTGGAGGATTCATATGGGGGGAAGCATCTATATCTCAGAGTTTGTGTGAGGAAACAATGTTCTCTGAACTCCTACCGGTTCCCTAGAGTTCTTCTCTCTCTCACTCACACTTACACGCACACATACACACGTGTATACACAACACACAAACACATTGGTTTTTTTCACAGGCTGTCCCTTCACCTCACCCCATCCCCCACTCCTCTCTCACCACTTCACCTAAACCCCACCACGCCCCCCTTTCACCCCCTTCACCTAAACCACACCCCCAGTCATCCCGGTGTTAAGCCAGTGTGTGAATGTGTTCCTGGTGGCCCAAAGGTCTAGTGGTGAGAAAGTTAGTTAATCCCAATGGAGGGATGTATTGACAGGTCTGTAGCAGCATTCACACCACCCCCCTCTCCCACCGCAGCCTTCACACCTGTCAATCACAGCCTGTAATCCTACATATTTTTTCAACAGCCAGAGAATGAACCCTGCGTGCTTTGAGGTCGAAAGCGGTTTTGTTCTGTGAACCCAACTCAGCCGCCTTCTGTCAGATGACATGTTCTTGGTTTTTCGATCGGTTGATAATTGTTTTTAAGCATGGTGAAGGAAAACTGTGAATCTGTGCACAGACTGGAAACCCAGCCTGTAAATGATGAGCTCACGTCCACACAAACACACCGTCAGACATGTAAACAAACACAGCCTTAGGCTTACACAAAGATAAACAGCACATAGACATGGTCTCACACACAAACACTGTTTAGAATGCCCTTCCTGGTCCCACCCAGCCCCAGCCTCAACCAGACCCAGCCTGCAGCTCCCAGCCCCAGCCTGTAGCTCCCGGCCCCAGCCCCAGCCTCATTCTCCACCCCCTGCCCTAGCTGTAATTGATGGTGTTTGTGTAGCTGCCGTGTCCTGGGCTGGAAGTTCTAGCTGGGTTATATGGACCACAGCTTCTCACTGGTCACAGAAATAATAATCCCATCACTGTGTATGTGTGTGTGTGTGTGTGTGTGTGCCTCTGTGTGTGTATATCGGTGGGCTGCTTCACTGCCAAAGGGATGTAGACCAGCCTTTCTCCCCATCAGGGACTGAAACTGGTCCAACCTGGGGTACAGCTGTCTGACTCAACAGCATCAGAGCTGAAGACATGATGTTGACTGATGAGTTACGACCCTGTATATTATGGGATGGGGGCCCTGAACACAAGGAGGGGAGAGGCAAGCTGGGATCTCACTGACCCAGGCTGACGACTGAGAAACACCTGCTATACAGACACTCAGTCACCGACACACACGCACAGGTCCTCCCATGGTGAGCTAGGTTATTCACTTTGTATTCCTATAAACACTGTGACACTCCTGTCCCTCCACCACCACCTCACCCCCCCCCCCCCCCCACCCCTCGTTGCCCTTCCTTTCCACCTTCCCCCTTCCTCCTCGCCCACACACCTGTAAGCCGGTGGAGCTATGTGATCATAGTATTCCTCCCAGCTGGACTTGTGCCAGCACACACACACACACCCACCCCCAAACCACTGCCACAAACACAACTTGTTTGTGCTTCTACGGTCAACAGTAGAGGGTAACTCTCCACACCGGTCCCCCGTAGGAACGTTTGGTGGAACACTTCAGATTTTTCCACTCTCCGCCAGGTCACGGGGCAGGGGAACCAAGCTGTTTCCATCCCTGTCTTAGAAGGTAGGACTTTGTCTCACTAAACTAGATCCATAAAACACTTTCGCAGCTGTTCAGATTTGGGCTCACAGCGGTGGACAGTGTTAGGTGTTGGGCAAGGCATGTGTAAAGGTATTTACAGTGTGAAACCTCCACTTAGCAACACAAAGAAAGGACAAATAAAAGACCCACTCCAGTGAGTTTTGGTGTGTTTCTGTGTGTATTTTATGAGAGAGAGAGCAAGCTGACTTCACTGCAGTTTACAACACCAACGAGGCCTGAAGCCCAACTTCCCTTGCCTCATCCTCCTCCTCTCTTCCCCTCTCCAGTCTTCCCCTCTTCCCCTCTCCCCTATTCTCCTCTCCCCCCCTCCCTGTGGTCTCTTGTATGACAGAGCGCTGCATGTTATGAAAGTTGTGGTGGAGGGGGGAGCAATTACACGTGCGGCATGAGACTGGGCAAAAAGACAGCATTTTCTCTTTTACACACACATATTATATCTCTTTCCCCTACACACACAGATTATTTTTGCTTTAATGAATCTTTCTCACACACACACACCTTCACTATCTCTTTCCCTCACACACCCACACACACCCACACACAACACACACACACACCACACACAGAGTGAAGAGTTAACAGTGCAGGCTGATGAATGGGATCTCATATAAACATTGTGTTTGGAGCCAGGCCCAGAGCACGTTGGCTACATTGCCTCCAATTAAGTGGACAGGCACTCACTCCTCTCTCTAACAAGTAGGAGACTAAACCTTACTGAGACACACACACACACACGTGTGCGCGGAGTCTTGGGTCGTTTGCATGTTCAAGAAAAAAAGGAAGAGGAGGAAGCGTTGGCTCTGGGGTTCTTTTTTTTCGTTTTCTTTTTTTCCCTTCGCGTTTTTCTTCCCTCCTTTCCTCTGCTCGTCGTTTTCCAGCGGGTCCAGAAGAGAGGTGGAGAGAGAGGAAAAGATATCGAGGGAAAGAAAAGAGAAGGCGCGAGAGTGTGTCGCTCCCTCGCTCAGGGCTCTGTGGTGTTAGCGACGGACCTGCGTGCGTGTCTCCTCTGCGGGATGAGTCCGCTCTAACGGACACACGCTCACTCGCACACGCGCTCCACCATGCCGCAGCTCCGGCTTCTAGCTCTGCTCTCCGTCCTCTCCCTGTCTCCAGCCAGCGGGCAGACTCCCATCCATCACCAGCGAGGAGGAGGAGGAGGAGGAGGAGGAAGAGCGGAGCGCATCAAGGTGCTCTTCACGCCGACCGTGTGCAAGGTGCGCTGCAGCCAGGGTCGCTGCACCAACTTCTGCGAGCGTGGGAACGTGACCACGCTGTATAACAGCGAGCTGCCGGGCGATGCAACAGGAAGCCCTTCAGGAACTGGCTTCAGAGTCTGTGAGTACCTTCTCTCTGACCGCTGGGGTATCTGTTCCAGACTAGGAACGCTTGCTCTCTCTCAGGTTTCCTGCTCTTCTACTTCTCTATCTCTGTCTGTCTGCTCTCTCTCACTTGCTCTTTGCCTCTCTCTCCTCTTCATCCCAATATTTCCCTTCCTCTCACTCTCTTTCTTTCCTTGCCTCTCTCTGTCTGTCTCCACTCTCTGGCTCTCCGTCCTCTTCATCAGTCTTTCTCCTCTCTGTCTCCATAAATGTGTTTAACCTTTTTACAATTAGGAAGTGAGCGGTATTTCAGTCAGTAGAGAAAGAGGTACATTGAGGGGATGTTTTGTGTATATGTGTGTGTGTGAGAGAGAGATAGAGAAAGTGAGAGAGAGAGAGGCTAGATACATGTTGGCCTGCTCTGCAGGTATTCACACCCAGCTGCCGTGTAGACCTGAGCATACCTGCGTGTGCGCACGTGTGCACGTGCACTCGCATGGCAGCACGTACAGTTGCTAGAAACTGACAAACTGCCTTGGCCCCAGAACCTTGAAGAATGTGTGAGCAAACACACAGGGGTCCAGACGTTCTTTCATGCTTGTCCACAAGCTGAGGAATTTCTACCACCTGTGTGTGTGAGTGTGTTCTCTTTCTTTCTAAGCATCTAAATGTGTGTTGTAACCTTTGTGTGTTAAGTGGTATGTCTAAACTTCTAATGGCACCCTCAAAGATTCTTGGGATAGGGTGTGTATCGCCATAAAAACAGCATGCAGTACCAAGTTAGCAGGAGACAGAAAGGTACCCTTTTGTAAGACACCCTTACATTACAGCAAACAGTAAAATAGCACTACTAAATCTTCCCTCGAAACTATTCTCCTTTGTCATTATTCAGATCGAGGGGGGAAGGTTTATGGGAGACGAGAGAATGCGAAGGAGGAAGATTAAGAGGAACAGATTGAAATTGAGAGAGACAGAGAGAGAGAGTCAGAGCTCCCAAATCAGTCATCCATCGATAATCCAGTTGCAGGTGCAGACAGGAGTCACAGTAGATCATGAACTCCCTCCACTGAGAGCCAGCGAAGGTATCAGAAACTCTCATATCTGCCTCTCTCTCTGTCTGTCTTTCTCTGTCTCTATCTCAGTCTGTTTTCTCTCATCTTTATCTGTCTTCCTCTATATTTCTCTCATCCTCCCTTTTCTCCATGCCCTTTGTGTACTAACCAGGTCTCCACTGGAATCTCTCTCTACGTTCACCCTGGTCATATGTGCTGACTGAAATGACCTGCAGTTACTTCAACAGCATTGTGTGACCTCTGACCCATCGCTGCTAATGTCAACCACTTCTTGTTCCTAATACCTTTTGTTGACGACAATGTTGATGATGCCAAGAGCCTTTGATTGAGCATGTGTTCCTCGGCCCACACATGGTCTTCAGGATTCCTGATAGCTGAGAGCATAGGGGGGGGGGGGGGGGNCCCCCCCCCCCCAACCATCAGTACTCTCTTGATTTGTCCTCCCTATGTACGCCTCTCCACTCTAAACATTCAGATAGTGAAATCAGAAGGCCCCACTGTGAGGTATGCACACTGCTCACACACACACACACCTATCCCATGGCTACTTACCGAGTAAGGAAACTGTGAACAATGGTTTGTCGTGTCCAAGAAGTGTCCACAGGGCAGAAGACGAAGTTTGTTACAAAGGGAAAATGATGCATGTGCATGTGTGTGAGTGCTCTGTTTGGACATGTGATTGGACCAGCCAATGTCCTGTCACCCAGACATGTTCGAACTCTCTGAACAGCAGATGGTTGGCTGACAGGTCCAGGAATATACGTCACTCTTCAATGTCAAACTCAACGGGCCGAACCAAAGGGCGTCAGGAACAGACCATCTTGAATGGATATTGGTTCTAGTCTCCTGCATGGTTATTGTTTCTAGTCCTCAACATGGGTATAGGTTCTAGTCCCCAGCTTTAATAGGCAGATACCTGACACACTAACTGCCTGAGAGGACAGAGGGGATATGGAGAAAGACAGGAAGTGATAGGGAGAATGGAGCTAAACAACATGTGTCTTTGATTTGCTTCTAAACATCCCTCCTGAACACACATACAAACACACTCACACGCACACAAATACTGGTGTCCTTTATTGCTCCTTGCATAAAGGTCTAATGTTGTCATCTGTTAAGCACACGCACACACACACACACACACTCACATGCCCAGAACAGTTGAGTAATGATGTGGTCGTATGGGATCCAAGGATCTTAATCTGGCACCAGTAGAACTTTGGCAGAATAACAGCCATCTCCTCTCTCCACACACACACACCAGAACCAGGACATGCCTGGGGGTACTGTCAGGCACTGACCTGGGTTTTCATCCTGTCTTCGTTACAACTGAACTGAAAGTCTCTCAAGCTCAAACCCAAGTATTTCCAGGGATGTAATGGACATGGTCAACTGGAATAGTGGACAGCTATACTCTGCATTTAAACAGCAAAGCTGACAAGGATAGTTTATGTTAGCCACCTGCACATTCTCTCTCTCTCTCTCTCTCTCTCTCTCTCTCTCTCTCTCTCTCTATCTCTCTCTCTCTCACACTTTCTATATTTGTATCCCAGTTTGTAGCTTCTCTTTCTTTCTTTCTCTTACTTTCTTTCTGTCCATCCGTTTTTCCATCTCTATGTCCATAGGTTACCTCGTTCGCTATATCATCTTATCGCCACAATTACGTCACAGTGGGGAACAAACACTTCCACACACATATTTCTCTCCTAAGATCCCCACACACACCCATGTCTCTGAGTGGCCAGATAAAGCAGGTCTCGGTGCTGGAGCCAGTCTGGCTAATGTTCCTCTTCCTGTCTGAGGAAAGAAACAACAGCAACCTTCTCCCTGGCCTCCAACACAATGGGTGGATGCCTGGCTGCTGAGCTATGGGAAACCACTGAGGACTACAGTAGAGTGATGTAGAGTAGAACCCCAGCCTCATGCATATTCCTGCAGTCGAGTCATGCACAGTAGAGTCCGGTACAGTAGAGTATACAGTACAGGATTGTCCTTAACAGTAGTAGTACCGCAGTATACAGTTCTGGACTCCGGACTACTGTACAATCGGAGTACTTTACAGTGGATAGTTATTCAAGGGGAGGCCTAGAGAGTACAGTACAGTACAGGCCTTTCCAGCATGCATCATTGCAGCTCTGATGAACCAGAACTCTGGCTTAGAGAGCTGTCCTGTAACCCCGGGCGACAGGCTACACAGGCCCTGTGGACACGGCCAGGTGTTCAGATGGTAAACCTATCGAGATCCTCTGGGAGCAACAGGACGGCATAAAGATGATGGATCAGTGTGTTGTTTGGCTGAGTCTCCCTCCCTCCCAGTCTGTCTGTCTGTCTGTATACCCTATCAATCCGTCTGGGAGCAACAGGACGCATAAATGATGGGAATCAGTGTGTTGTTTGGCTGAGTCTCTCCCTCCCAGTCTGTCTGTCTGTCTGTATACTTGTCCCCTTGTCCAGGTGGACAATCCAAGAGGTTTTAGAGAGAGAGGGAGAGCAGCAGAGAGAGAGAGAGAGAGGAGAGAGAGGGGGGGGGAACGGAGTGACAAGAAGAGAGAAAAAGGCAGAGAGAAAGCCTGTGGACTAACACAGAGACTGTTAGATTGAAGAGTCTAATTTTGGTGTTTTACGTGTGAATTATAGACTGCAAACGTGTTGTCCCTTTAAATGACTCATCCCTCTTTTTTCTTCATTCTTCTATGCTCATCTCTGTCCTCTACACCACGTTTGTTTTCAGATCCGTACCCACACAACATCCTTCTCTTTTCTCTTTTCCAGTCTTGTGCCTGGCTCTCATCCCTCTCTCGTGTCCTCCTCTCTCCTTCAGTCTTGTGTCCGATGCTCTGCAAGAATGGAGGGGTGTGCATCCAGAAGGACCGCTGTCTGTGCCCGCCCACTTTCACCGGCAAGTTCTGTCACATCCCCATTACATCCTCCTCCTCAACCAATGACATTGAGAAGCCGCTATCCAACCCTGCTGTTCTGTCCAATGGGGAACTTCTGACCCAGTCAGAGTACATCCTCCCCCTGGGCAGCCAGTCCATCGGGCAGAACCTGACCAGGACCCAAAGCCAGTCTGCAGGTGAGAAGGGAAGGGCTTGGGAGGGCTGAGGTTAAGGGGAAGGGGAAAGTGATATGGGAGGAGGTGGACTGGGATGGATTAGGACTGGGGTGGAAGGTGGTTTGACAATGGGGAGGGGAGGGACCTCATGAACTGAATCGTCTTTTTAAAAAATGGGATGAAAACTCTTTTAGTCCTCAGTAGCTACCTTCTCACTTTCCCCTCACCAAAATGTGAAACCTCTTCTGCTGCGGTCATTTCAGCTGAGGATGATTCTTCATCCTAGAGTATATTACATTATGATGGGGTCATCTCTCCTGCGGTAACCACGGCAACATAATGACCTCATCCCGGTTTGTGTTTATCTACGGTCCATAAAGGCCCGATGACATCACTGTGGGCGGTGTTCCCTCTGGGGGGGAGGTGGGGGGGTGGGAGGTTGGATGGGGGGTGGGAGTGCTGTGTGTAATGACAGTTGAAATCTAAACAGCATGCTGAGCTCACACTAACAAATGAAATATCAGAGTTGATTATGCTCTTGAGGGGAGAAGGAGAGGGAGGGGAGAGGATGTGGAGAGGGCTTACGCAATACTCTTCAGTATAAAGGTATTGTGGACTTGGCTTCTGTCTGTCAAGCACATTCTGTGCCTCTTGAATCCTACTTTGGGTGCGGCCTATACACACCCCTGGAAGTCACCCACCGCTTCGCGGGTGCTTTCTCCCCTGTGAGGCCAAGACTTGTTGACATAGACAAGGGGCCCCTGCTCTCCCCATGACAACCTCAAACATTTAGCATCACAAGGGCAGTTTGATGGACATCAATCACGGCCTCGTACCGGGACACCGTGGGACCTGTGGAAGGCAATGAGGTCATAATGAGGTCACTTCCTTTGTCCAAGCTCTCTCATGGAGGAATGCTGCTTTCGACTCCTTCGTACTTAACTGCGTCTGTTTCATGTGCACACCTCCTGATGTCACCGTAGTGCCAGTCATTTTGAACATTCAAAACAGGCAGACAAAGGGCACCTCTGTGGCTTCCATTGCCAGGACCCGAGACAGACAAGGGCGGTCATTGCATGTCAGGCAGCCAGGCGAGTCCGACTGCGTTAGGTGAAGGCTCTTAAAAAAGAACCTTGTAAATTTCGGTGGAACTCACAGCGAGGGTAGACGAGCAATAAATAAATCCATGACCACTTCTGTGTTGGTGTGTGTGTTTTGTGTTTGTGTGTCTTTGTTAGCATGTGGGTTTATTCGTACTTGCGTGTGTTTGGTAGTGTGTGTGTGTGACCCCCTTGGGGACTAGATATCCTGAGTACAGGCACTGTGTGTGGGGGTTCTGTTGGAGTCCAGAAGACTGTGTTCCCTCTCTGGGCAGGTCTCTGTGTGTCTAACCTCTGGGAATGACATAGAGTCTGTGAGGAGTTCAGCCACAGAGTCCAGTGAAATCCACAGCAACATTATAAAACAAAAGAGCCCTTTACCCTCCTATTACTATTACCATTACTCCAATCCATCTAATGTTCACTGGTCCATTTGTACCTGCATACGGTCGAGAGGAGGGAAAGAGGTAACATTTCTGACATCGTGCCAAAGTTATTAAACATATAATGTGATTGGCTTAGGAACCTGAAATATATACATCATGTTTACATGTTGTGCACTGAATTTGTTTTTATTTCATGTCCTTCCCAGAAACGACACTCAAAATGTATTTGAGTAAACATAACAAATTGTCCCACAGACTCAAACACTACAAGAGGGTTAAACTAAACCTTTTACTTTTTAACTGTTTCCAGACTTATAGAAGATACTGAAAAACTGTGAGTCAGCAACGTTTTGATGTTCTGCTAAACCGGGCTTAGCTTACCAATGCAAGACAAACAGAGAAACGCAGAGAGACACACACTATCTCCTATGGGTCACGCATATTCTGGATGAATGCAAAGCGCAGACAGTTCTGTGATGTTTTCTGACATATTCTTGTCCTCCCTGACGTTCCACCACACACACACACAGCTCCTCAGAATACAGTGAAATGAAACCTATAGTATCACCCTGAGGTCTGTAGCCAATGAGCTGCAATGCAAGAGTAACTGATTATCTATCCTTCCTTATCCGTCTCTAAACAAAAACAGCGAAGCAAGATAGACATGACTCAAGCTGGCTGCTGCAGTTTCTCTGTGGAACAGATGCTTGCCAGTGGTTCCCTCTTGACCAGGCATGACGAGCAGTCAAGGAAACTGCAGAGCACAATATCCCCTCTGTTCCTGATCAAATGTTCTCAGATACAAGGCTGGAGAGCTCACTTCACTTATTAACGTGGTTGCCCAACAAAAATGTTATTTTTGTGTCCCAGTTAAGGGGTCCAGCACAGTCAGACATTAGTCAGACATCTACTTAATCATGCGATTGACTATAACGTCAATCTGATTTGAACTGTGATTTCTCACACTGCCACATGCTACGCTAACCCCTCCGCAGGTCCTGCATCCGGCTCATCCATGGTGAAGGTGCGTGTTCAGCACCCTGCTGAGGCCTCTGTGAAGATACACCAGGTCTTGAAGGTGGGCTATGGCCCCAACGGCAGGGAGCACTCAGAAACCGTCACCTGGTCTTCTGGATCCTCGGGGTCAAGAACCAGCGTCCTTCAGGGAGAGAGGTCCGAGGCGAAGCTGCCATCTCAGGTCCGGTCTGCCCAGGTCCAGTCCCAGGCTGCTAAGGTCCAAGCCCAAACCCTGAGGGGAGAGGGAACCTACACAGAAGCTTCTGGGTTCAAGTATTGCTTCAGAGATGTCCGCAATGGACAGGTGAGACCTTGCAGTGCAGGTTCTTTTCAGGAATATCGATCTATAGGATTGGAATGATTCTCCTCTGCCTCTAAAATTGCAAGATTTTGTTATTTTGTTGCTTTTTTCTAATTTAATGTAGGAATGTGTGAAGTCTTTGCGTGTCTTTCCTCCCCCCTGCAGTGCAGTTCCCCCCTTCCGGGACTCAGGAGCCAAGACACCTGCTGCCGGGGGCTAGGCAAGGCCTGGGGCATCAACGAGTGTGTTCTCTGTCCCCCTAACTCAGGTAAATCAAACACACACACACACACACACATTCAGTACACATTATAGCATGTGCACAATTATCCTGGTGTGACAGGTTCTACTACTACATCTACATCTTTTGTATGAAAATATTTATTCAGAAACAAAGATGAGTTTTATGTAACTGCCTTACATTTCTTAGCTATGTTTCTGGACGTACATATAACCCTGTGCAAGCAGTGGGTTTCCTCACCAAACGTTGTACCACATAACCACATTCAGTCAGAATTCATAATCTGGAGGTCTGTAATATGACCTCATTATTGCCAGTTGGCGTAGATAATGTTGCCCGTGTGTTACACTCCAGCCATGACTCACAGGACAGGAATGTATGTTTTGGCCATATTAGTTCATAAGCTGGCCTCCAAGAGTGTATCAGTGAGCTAATGTTCTTTTTAAAACCCCTTTTATCACCCATGTACCCAGCGTAACATGAATACAAACAAACCTGCAAGCCAGGCCTTTTGGGGAAACGGTTGGCCATGGCAAGGCAGACATACATCACTGTAATATAGGAAGTTAGCCTTAGATTACAACACAGCGTATGATCTAGATGGATAAACAAAGGAATAAATACACATGTCGCTCAAAGTTGGATCTAGAAAATGTATCTTAGCAACAAGTTGAATTAATCAGGCTTATTTTCTATTTGTAGCTGTAACTCCGTCGGGATGAGGTTCAGAAAAGAAAGACAGAAAACACATTGTAGCCTCGTTGAAGCTGTTGATAAACAGAGTCATGAAGATATTCGGAAAGAATGTGTCATTTTGTGAACTCTTGAAGCGCTATCTAACTCTCGTTGCAGTGAAGGATGGTTCTACGCGTTCTGGGTATTCTAGTTACAAAGAAAATAGCGCTTGTCCAGAACTCTGGAGGCTGATCAGAGACTTGTGAAACACAGAAACCTTTCTCCTCTCCTAACCACTTTGTTGGAACACAATCCTTTCACCCAGAAGGGGCCTATGGTCAAAGCCTCTCTTCTCAACTTCCTCATTGTGTCCCTCGACTGTTTAATGGACTCCTTATAAAGCTTCGATGTACGGTTTGACAGGATCTTAGTGAAGAAGCATGAATTAAACTGTTGTTAGGAGTTCCCAGACTTCCTTTTCGATTATACGATCAAATTGAAAGATTATCTGTTATACATTAATAATTGTATCTGTTTTTAGGAAGTTTGGCGAATAACAGCTGTCCAACAGGGTTTGAGAGGATCAATGGCACTCAGTGTGTTGGTGAGTTGCACAAGTCCATGTTAATGAGAGGAATAGCTATCTAGCTATCACCCCAGTCCAATCAGCTAGCTAGCTAACTAGCACATGGTGACACAAACATTTCAAAAGCATCTCTCGTTTTTTCCGGATTCCCCCAGGTGTCCATCACATAAGTGTTGGGTACAGAATGAAAGCAAATATTCAAACCACTGACAGAGTATGAGTGCTATGGCTGTAGGACTATAGCCGAAGGTTAATGTAGCATGATCATTTTAATAAGCTGGTGATGCTGTATGTCACGGTAGCAAAGTTGCATTGCAAAGCGGTGTCAGAGGTTGTAGTGGCACTGTGAAATGCTAATGCTATCAGACCAGCTAATTAATCACACTGACCAGGTCAGACAGATGGGATAGCATTCACATGAGAAAATACCTCAGGAGTCTGGAAAACCAACTGTCTAGCAAAAGGCTGGATTAGCTACATAAGGAGGCAGTTTGGTACAACCTAACGCTCACAGATTGAGAAAAAAAAGTAATAAAAAAGAAATTAACCCCCCTCCCCTAGTTTGCGGTAGGATCCAATCTTTTTTTCCTCACACGTCAGAACAGAATTTTCAGAATTGGACTCAGATCTATGATACACTAAAAGAAGTGCAAACCGCTTCTAGTCAAGCTGACAAGTCATACTGTTGTGAATTGTTAGACTGGGAGAGCATCAATGGCTCCAGGCTTCTCTTAGCCAAGGCAGTTAGGGCCTGGCCAGAGAGACTGGAGTTGTGTAACCAGACCAGGGAGACGTTCACCAGAAGGAGAAGGAAGAACAACAGACTGGTGTAGCGCTTCTCTCCCTCTAGAGTTCTAGAGTTGCATTTCTCTGCTTCTAGTACAGATATGTGCCAAACATTAAACATGGTGTTCATGTACCTAGAGATAGAGATGTGATCCTAGTGTGGACGTGTCTTATGGAGTGTACGTATCTAGTCAGAATGTGACCTAGAAAGGGATCATGTTCTCATGTAGAGTGGACTGATGGAAGCTTTGTCAATCAGGTTAAGAAAGCTTGTAAATGCTAAAGTGTAAAGTGGATAAGGTCTATACATGAGTTGTGGTTCATGGAGAGTGTACTTCACAGCGCGGACATGACCCTTGGTGTCTCCCTCTGGCGATGTTTAGATGTGAATGAGTGTTTGCAGCCGGGCTTCTGTGAGAACGGGAACTGTGTCAACACTAGGGGCAGCTACAGTTGTGTCTGCAAGACAGGGTTCATTCTGGACGCCTTGCACAGCATCTGCATCTGTAAGTACTTCTGAGGAGGGGCGGTGGAACAGGCGGTGGAAGGGGTGGTGGGGCGCCTCTGGGCTGGCTGCTGAAACACCACCCTCATCCTTGCCCTCCATGTTGGAATGAAACAGGAATAATGCCAGGCCAAGGTCTCCATACAAACCCTCCGGCCTGCTTATTCTTACCGGCATTGATCTGGACTGTGCTTCTTGATGCTGGTTTTCGTCTGCTGCTGTCTTCCTCCCTCCTCTCCTGGCTTGAGACGTGATGGTGTTGTGTCAGCGTCTCCTCAGACACGGGGCAGTTTGCTGCTTCTCTCTGTGTGTCTCAGTCGTCTGCTGTCTTCGTCCAGGCCTTGGCTCGAGATCCCCGAAGGATCCTCACTCTAAATCTGGCTGGATTGTTGGAAGCATTGTGTGTGTGTGTGTATATATGTGTGTCCGCCTGTATGTTTTGTGCATCGTTGAGTCTAAATGAGCCTTTTTAAACCATGTGTTCCTGAAAGGTTTGTGGGAGTTTCTGTCTCTCCCTCTCCCTTTCTCTCTCTCTCTCTCTCTCTCTCTCTCTCTCTCTCTCTCTTCTCTTTCTCTCTGTCTCTATCTATCTATCTATCTATCTATCTCTGTCTCACTCTCTCCATCTATCTCTTTCTCTTCTCATCCTATAATATTCTGTCAATATTGGAGAGTTATTGGTTGTAACAATATATGCTAAACTCTCAGAGGGTAAGTACATCCCCTGGCTGGTTGTTGTGAGAGCAATGTGGATTCCAGTGGACCATGTCCACATGATCCGTGTCTGCAGAATGCGGCGCAGCCTAAGCATGTGTTTGGGTCTGCTGCATGCTGGGACTGTTGTCTTCCCTGCTTGTCCGGCCTTCATGACTTGTTGCTGCGCACCTCCCGTCTGCCTGCTCTGACACTGTCATCCTCCGGCTTCCTGCTGTGTTCACCTTGTGCCTCTTCTTCCCCACCCTCCTACCTGTCTCCTGAACCTCCCGACCACTCCGGTCCCCGTATCCCTCCTCCTCCACCCTCCGCCCAGCCCAGAATGTGATCTCAGAGGTGAAGGGTCAATGCTACCGCGTGTTGGGTTCTGGCAGGGGCCCTGGTTCTTGCTCCCTGCACATCCTGAAGAACATCACCAAGCAGATTTGCTGCTGCAGTCGCGTGGGCAAAGCCTGGGGCCCGGACTGCGAACGTTGCCCCTACTTTGGATCAGGTCTGAAGCTCTTGTTCAACATTTTAACTAACTAACTCTAACTAACCCATAAAGCTGAGTCTGTTCAGGGAAAAGTGCTGGTTTGTTAGATATATTGTTTGCTAACTTGGGCTCCAGTTACGCTTGGTTTGGTCCAAGTTCTGGTGCTTTGAGCAATGAAGGCAAATACAGTACCACCCTATTTACTTGACTCTATTTACTACACCCCATATACTAGCTCATACTGCACCTATACAGAACCATATATATATACCCTACATACTACTCTCTATATGCTACACCCTAGGAGCTGTATCATCATATAAGTCAACCTCTGACCCCAGTGTCCTCTGTCCCCCGCCCCCCTGCAGTGGGTTTCAAAGAGATCTGCCCAGCAGGACCAGGCTACCACTACTCTGCCTCGGCCATCCAGTTCAGCCAGCGTGTGGCGGAGCAGCTCGGCACAGGAGGGCCTCCTGTCGTGCCCTCTGGTGGGGGCTCTGTCACCTCGCAGCAGCCTGCAAGTGGTGGCCAGGCTAGGCCATTACAGCCTACAAGCACTGGCTCCAACCAGCCTGCAAGCACTGGCTCCAACCAGCCTGCAAGTGGTGGCCACACCAGGGTGCAACAGCCTGCAAGTGGCGGCCAGACTAGAACACAACAGCCTGGAAATACTGGCTCCAACCAGCCTGCAAGTGGCGGCCAGACTAGAACACAACAGCCTGGAAATACTGGCTCCAACCAGCCTGCAAGTGGTGGCCAGTCTAGGACACACCAGCCTGTAAGCACTGGCTTCAACCAGCCTGCAAGTGGTGGCCAGTCTAGGACACAACAGCCTACAAGCACTGGCTCCAACCAGCCTGCAAGTGGTGGCCACACAAGAGTGCAACAGCCTGCAAGTGGTGGCCAGACTAGGCTGTTACAGCCTGAAAGTGCCAGCTCCAACCAGCCGGTCAGCTCCAACCAGCCGGTCAGCTCTGGCTCCACCAGGACACAACAACCAACCGGTAGTGGTTCCGTTTCCACACCAACCAGGCCCCAACATCCAACAGGCTCACAGACCCTCCCACTGCGACCACCTAGCGGGGGTCTTCCCCCCCTACAAACTAGGCCCCAGGCCCCAACTGGCACAGGCTCTCAGCCCACCCAGATCAAGCCTGATATTGGTGGTTCTATCCCCCTAGAAACCAGCCCTTCACAACCATCCAGCAGTGGGTTACCCTCTCCTCCAACCAGGCCTCAGCAACCCTCCAGGACCAGCCTGCTCCAGCCCCAGAAGCCCCTCAGTGGAGGCTCTCTGACCCCCCTGAACAAGCCTCCGCTCCCTGCCTCCTCCACAGCCAGACCTGCCAGAGTTACAGGTGAATCACAATTAGCTGTATTGGCTAAGTATGTACCCATGCAAGGATTTAGGCTCTGGTTCACCAAGAAGGTTTGCACAGCCCTGCAGTATGTGGTAACTTCTTGATCCATGTTGGTGTTTCAGCTCGTCCTCCCACACAGACCCTCCGGCCTTCAGTGGACCAGCGGCCTGTTTCTCCTGTCACACAGAGACCAGACGTACCTAGGCCAGGTACACATCAGCCAAACACAGATCATCCCCCACACCCACACCCCAACCAGATGTACCCAACCCAGCTACACTTAGAGTAACAATAACCAAATAACCTAATTGTATTAATTAGCTTTTTTACTCAAAATGTGACAGTGCGTTTTACGGACTCCTACTACCTAATACGCCCTCCAAACCAGGTAGTCTTAAACTCGAATAAAACCACCACCAACATGAACACCCAGAAACTGATGTCAGGGTTCCCTTCCAGTGACTTCCACTGCCAACTAGCGGCCACAGTCTGACAGAGCTCCCTGGATCCAGCCTCCACACACCTGTCTGGGAACAAAGGCCTTCAATGTAATCAATGTCAACACTCTCTCAGCAGCAGTCCTCAGATAGAGCATTGTTCTCTCTGCGTTAGATCTGCCTCTCTTTAATGTGACAGGAAATGGCAGCCAAAGGCCACAGGTCAAACGGAACGCTATAATGAGGTCTGACAAATTGTGGGTAAATGGCGGTTGAGTTTTACAGGGTTTTGATCTCCATCTTCAAAGGTGTCAGATGGTTCCTCTGGCACGGTCTCTTCTCATGACTCTTTCCCTGTCCTCTGTCTCTCTGACTTACTCCCTGTCTTACTTTTGCTCCCCGCGTCTCTCTCCTTCTGTCTCTCTCGCTAGCTGTCTTTCTCCGGCCGTTACTGAGGTGAGCACACCCGCATACCTCAGCTCCTCAGTCTCTTTTTCTTTTCACACACAGCATTAAATCCTTCACCGAGACTGAAGGCGTGGAAGATCAAGAAAGGTTCTCTGTTCTCGTTTCTACTATTCTGTCGCTCTTTTCCTCTCTTTTTGTCTCTCACTACCTCTCTCTCTCATAACCTAATCTCCCTCATTCTCTCTCTCCATCGAAGATGTAGCCAAATGGGTAGAGGCTACAGCACAAAGCCAAGTCTGTACTTCCTGTCCTGCAGCTGGTCTAAACCGGGCAAATGGCTCAGCCTGAGCGTGCCAGTCCTCATGCTGCCTGTGAGCTGGTGGGGGCGGAGCTGGACGCCCATCCAGCTTCTATCATTTCAAGCGGTTGCCAGATTTAGACTGGAACTTGGAATTTAACACTTCTCACTGCGCAAAGCTTTGAGTTTGTTTAATAACAGGGAGGCTTTGCCCTCTCCCTCTGAAACCGCCCTGATGGGGCTGTGGGAAATATGTGAGCAGCTGTCCTCGGATTAGACTGCACCAGGCCTTTCTGATGCTAGCCGTATGTGTGACTGCTGCTCTGCGCGGCACACAGAGGGCAGCTTAGTCTGAAGACCTGACGCACAAGACACACACGCAGACACGTGGACCGACACTCACAGTCCACACATTCCACCCACACTATGATTATGAACTGTGGCAAGAGAGTGTTGTTAATGTGTTGTTTTCTGTATATGTGTGTGGTGGTGTGTGTGTGCACTGGTGTATGCTTCTGTCTGTACGTGCGTGTATTTGTCTGTGTTCGTGTGTGCTTAGTGCGTGGTGTGTGTGAGTCCAGGCCTCAGGTGTGTGGGCGAGGTCGTTGTGTTGACCAGCCTGGGGGGAAACACGTCTGTGTGTGTGATGAAGGTTACCAGCCCACTGCCCTGCAGACATACTGCCAAGGTGAAGTCCGGATCGAACCAGGGTCACACGCACATCCAACCAAACATGTACCAAAAGACCGTTTGACAGTGCAGTTCCCCAACACTAGTTCAAGAAACTCTGTTTAATTATGTCAATACTCCTTCCATCCATCCATCTTCCTCCCTCCACCTTTGTTGCGCTTTCTTTCTCTCTCTCTTTCTCTCCTCTCCTTCCGTCTTCCCTCTCTCCCAGACGTAGACGAGTGCAGAAGATCCCCCAATCCCTGTGGCGGTGGAAGGTGCCAGAACACTGAAGGCAGCTATAGGTGCAGCTGTCCCGCAGGGTACAACTCTGATCCACAGGGCACTAGCTGTAGTGGTGAGTACACATACACACATACACACACCTAAACAGACACGCACACACCTACAGTGGCACAGGTACAGTATGTAAAACTGATACCATTACCAATACCGTTATTCTAAGTTTGCCATTTTGTCTTATAATTCTGTATTCATGGATACATTGAGAGACATGAAGCTGTGCTCTTGTCTTCCAGACATAGATGAATGTCAGCAGGCTCCTAGCCCCTGCCCCAATGGTCGCTGTGACAACACACCTGGGAGCTTTAAGTGTGCGTGTCGCCCTGGATACAAGCTGGAGGGCAATGCCTGTATAGGTGAGACGACCCTTCTAGTCCAATCAGCTACGGACCACAAACTGTCATCGAGTTTCATCTCTCTTACACCTTCTTTTTCTCTCTCCGGGCTCTCTCTCTCTTTGGTTTCTCTCTCCCTCTTCTTCCCCCCTCACTGCTAACACTCTCTTCCTCTCTTCCACTAATTCTCTTTCTCCCTCCTGCTAGTCTCCTCTCCTCTCTCTTCCTCTGCAGTTCTCTCCCTTATCTCTGCAACTCCCTTCTCCTCTTGTCTCCTCTTCTCTCTTCTTTATCCCTCTCCTCTCTGTCCCTCCTAGATGTGGATGAGTGTGAGGATTCTCTCAGGTGTCCAGGTCAGGAGTGTGTTAACTCTGCAGGCTCCTACAGGTGTCTGTCCTGCCAGCCAGGCTTTGGCCTGCTTAACGGCCAGTGTTCAGGTGAGGGTTACACACCGAGGACATCTGGCAGATCACGGCTCATCGTGAATATTCACAAATGCAAAAAAAAAATGAATAAATGTTCGAAATCGATCAATACAGCGACTACATGGTGTGAAATGGATGTGTAATCATGGTTCGTTGCTGAATCTTCTTTGCGGATGTCTGTGCTACGCGTGTGCAGATATAGACGAGTGTCGTCAGAGCCCCTGTACTAACGGACGCTGTGAGAACACACCTGGGAGTTTCAAGTGTGTGTGTCGGACAGGGTACAAGCTGCAGGGGAACTCATGCACAGGTAAGACTGAAGAACTCCAACATGCATCCCACAAGCTCAAACATATATTACACGAATGTAAAGTATATTAGTATACTAGTATATAATGTGAAGTATATTTCTACTTATAAAGCAGAAGTAAATATTTAAAAAGTAGATATTACACGATTGTAAAGTATACTAGAATACTAGTATATAATGTAAAGTACAGTTCTACTTATAAAGTAGAAGTACAAAAATACTAACACATTTATATGAGTATGTTCACTTCCAATTGTGTAGAAAAAATAGTGTTTTGGCTCTTATTTAGTACATTAAAATTCAAATTTGCATGCAATGTTGTTTTCACTTTCCTACTGTATCTCAGTTTTTCTCTCTGTGTGTCTCCCCTCCCTGCTGTGTCTCCCACAGATGTGGATGAGTGTCTGGAGCCGTCTCAGTGTCCAGGCCAGACCTGTGTCAACTCCCAAGGCTCCTACAGGTGTGTCTCCTGCAAGCCTGGCTTCCAGCTTACCCAGCGCCAGTGCACAGGTAACACCACAGCCTCTGCTCTTCTCTCCTCTCAGGAATATCAAGGGACCTGGAAATAACGCGTTTTACCTGAGGAATTAAATTGAACTTCAGACTTTCGTTTAAAACGCTACCATGCGTATATACATCCAGTTGTCTGTCACCCGCAAAACACTGTCTATTAACGTCGTAGGTCCATAAATCCACCGAGATATTATCCAAACGATTACAGGAAGTGTTTGCACTCCATCCCAATGTGTTTGATGTCCCTCGATCTGTACGTTTCCACCAGACGTAGATGAGTGTTCCCAGACTCCCTCTCCGTGTGCCAACGGTCGCTGTGAGAACCTTCCGGGAAGCTACGCATGTGTGTGTCAGCCTGGCTACAGCCTGCAAGACAACACCTGCAAGGGTAAGAGCTTCCTCGCCACGTCATCAAGCTTCAAAAACAACGTGGTTCGACACGCAATGTCTAGTGTTTAAGAAGAGGAAATGGTTGTTTTGTAACCATGCTCAGGCAGGTTTTTATGTTGTCTGGTTGGTTCCGGATCCTAGATGTGGATGAATGTGCGGACGCCCTGCGGTGTCCAGGCCAGGAGTGTGTCAACTCCCAGGGCTCCTTCACGTGCGTGGCTTGCAAGGCTGGCTTCCAGCTCACCGACGGCCAGTGTTCGGGTGAGGAGGAGAGCTTTGTTTCCCCGCGTCTTTCCGCACTGCCGCTGATGGAGACCTGCGCAAGGGGTGTCTCTGTACCGTCACATTTACTCCGAAGCGTTCCTTTGTAACTGCAGCTACATCTATGTTACGTTGTACGTGGTTTGATCTTTGGTGTTTTGGGATGTCGCTCTGAAATATCTGTTTGGCAGATGTTGACGAGTGTCGTCAGAGCCCCTGTACCAACGGCCAGTGTGAGAACACGCCCGGCAGCTTCAAGTGCGTGTGTCGGACAGGGTACAAGCTGCAAGACACCAACTGCACAGGTATCGAAACACCTCCCTCGTCCTATCCCTCATCCCACTCCATCTCCTTTCATCCTCCTCGCTCCCCGTTATCCGGCCCCTTCTCTAACCTCCCTCTCCTCCCTCTCTCCTGTGCAGACATAGATGAGTGTGCTGACCCGTCCCAGTGTCCGGGGCAGGAGTGCGTGAACTCGGAGGGCTCGTACAGGTGTGTCCCCTGCAAGACTGGACACAGGGTGAGGGCTGGGGTGTGCTCAGGTAAGCCTGGAGGGACATCTGAACAGCAGACGCATTAATCCACCTCTTCCACACTCTTCGCACTCCTCCTCTCTTTCTCCTCCTGCCCTCCCTCCCTCCCTCTTGTGCATCGCTGTCTCCCTTTGCTTTCCTCACCTCTGCACCTCGCCATCGCCATGCCTCGATTCCTCTCCCTCCTCTCCCCTCTGCCCAGCCCCCTCCCCGCCCCCCTTCCTGTCTTCCTCCCCGTTAGCAGATGGCACTGGGCCGTATGGGCCCCATATGTAGGAGGGCAGCCTTAGCCTTCAAGAGCATATTTGGTTACAATTACCATCTCCCCTTTAGAATACTTACTTCAATCAGAGTCATCAAAGAGCATCCAACGCCCCCCCCTTCCAGAGTTCTCCCACCCACCTCTGCCACATCTGCCTTCCAGCCCATCTGCCCCCTGCCCCCCTCCCTCCCTGTCTCTCTCACACACACAATCTCTTTCTCATCCTCCTCTCTCATCCTGCTCTCTTTCTCACACGCTTCTCTCCTCGTCTCATCAGTCATCCGCCCTCTTCAACCCTGCCTTTCATCGCAAGGCAGGAATGCAGTTCATTATAACGGCCCTTCCCTCCACCCACACACATACACACACGCCCCGAACAACACATACACACTCATACACAAACACAAAACCACACACACACAAACAAAAAAAAACACCCTGACAAAACACGCATTCTGTTTTTTGGGTCCAATGTTAGAATGATGTGAGCGGGCCAGCTGTGCTTGCGACAGTGGGTGGTGTGTGAACAAGATGGATCGTACGCTGTGACCTGCCAGCCAGGGTAAGGACACCGCCTGGACGAAGTGCGCGGTCACACGCACACACATGCATAATACTACACCACTTCACTGATAAACTCACACCCGTACCATCTGGCATAAACTCACAGCAACACACATGCATGCACTCACATCTAGCAGTCATGGCCTTTTCTCAAACGGACCACTCTATACACAAATACAACATACAACACACAGTGTCTTGGACGTAGAGAGTGAGCGTTACTGCTTGCACACATACACACCCTCACACACAAACACATACACACCCTCACACACAAACACATACACACCCTCACACACAAACACATACACACCCTCACACACAAACACATACACACCCTCACAGACAAACACATACACAAACCTACCCTGACAAACACACGCATTCCTGTTTTTGGTCCCCAGATGTAGATGAGTGTGAGCGGGCCCAGACGTGTGCTTCCGACAGGGTGTGTGTGAACACAGATGGATCGTACCGCTGTGACTGCCAGCCAGGGTACAGGACCACCGGCCTGGGACGACAGTGCAGAGGTCACACGCACACACACCTGCATAAACTCACACACACACACCTGCATAAACTCACACACACACATCTGCATAAACTCACACACAAACACACACCTGCATGCACTCACATCAGCAGTCATCACTTCTTCTCACGCACAAACATCTAAACACACACACACACACACCAGTGTCTTGGACGTAGAGGTGAGCGTTACTGCTTGCCACACACACACACACACACACACACACACTGTAACCTGGATGCTTTGCTTCTCCGCAGACATCAACGAGTGTCTGGAGGGCTCCTTCTGCTTCCCGCAGGGCGAGTGTGTGAACACACTGGGCTCCTACAGCTGTGTGTGTGCCCAGGGTTACAGCACCTCCGCAAACGGCACCTTCTGTCAGGGTGAGGAAAGGCTCAGAGACAAACAAACACACACACACACACAGGATAATCACACATACACACTCACACAGACAAGATAATCACACCTACACACTCACAGACAAGATAATCACACACGCACAGACAAGATAATCACACCTACACACTCACACAGACAAGATAATCACACACACACACGCTGACAAGATAATCACACACACAGACAGACAAGATAATCACACAAACACACACATAAACAAGTGTTTAAGAAATGACACACATACATACATACATACATACATACATACATACATACATACATACATACATACATACATACATACATACAAGATAATGACCCCACACACACAAAACAATCCTACCAAACTGCTAACAGCTCTTGGCTTCAAAGAAACACTCTCCCACATTTGGAGTTAGGGTGTATATCTGCAGCAGTGTGTCGATGCAGCGTGTTGTTGATACAGTGTGTTGTTGATGCAGCGTGTTGAGGATGCAGCGTGTTCTCGATGCAGCGTGTTGTTGATGCAGCGTGTTGTTGATGCAGCGTGTTGTTGATGCAGCGTGTTGTTGATGCAGCGTGTTATTCATGTACTCAGATGTGGATGAGTGTACCAGGCCAGACGTGTGCCAGGATGGGCGCTGTGTCAACACTCAGGGATCCTTCCTGTGCCAGTGCCAAGCTGGCTTCACCACCAGCCCAGAGAGCAACGCCTGCCTGGGTACTCCAGCACGGAAACACACACACTCGCACACACACACTCACACACACACACTCACACACACAGGATGAAGATTGTCTGCATGTGTCAGTTCCCTTCTCATTTCATATCCTGCCAAGTCAGGGGTTTCTCTTGCTAAATACAGCTGACCTGTGTGTGTGTGTGTGTGCGTGCGTGCGTGTGTGTGTTTCCTCAGACGTGGATGAGTGCGTGGACTCGGGTGGTGCAGTGTGTGGGTCACAGCGATGTGACAACACCATTGGCTCGTACCGCTGTGTGACATCCTGTGAGCCCGGATACCGTGTGACACGCACTGGAGAGTGTGTCGGTGAGTCTCCGCATCACTTTCTGTGCCCCCTTAGAGCCCCCCCACTTGCAGCTCAACCCCCCCCCTATCCCCACTGAGCTATATCCATTCCAACCAAGGCACCCCACCCACCTCATTATCAACAATACACCCTTGTATCTCCTTAAACTCTCTTAACTAGAAAGCAGTCTTCACTGGATGGGTCTGGTTTCTGTCTGAGTTTGACTGCTTTACTGTGCCTGGTGTTAATATGCAGCACAGTGAACTGTTAGACCCTGGCCGCAGTTGTGAGTGGCAGGCAGGTGGAACACAGATGTGAGACTGAAAATAGTGGGCGGGGCCCACAGCACCGTCGTCATGGCAGCTGAGTTTGATTGATTTGAGGCAGGAGGAGATCAGATGCTTGAGACAGCAGCACAGTCCTGCCAGGAGAGACATCTGTACTGCACACACACACACACACACACACGCAGATACACCCATACACACATATGCATAGACACACACACACAAATGCACAGTATCTTAACATCTCTGATCCTTTTCTCTCCTGTTTTATAACTTATCTCTCTCTCTCTCTCCCTCTACCTCGCTCTCTCAGACATAAACGAGTGTGCTAATGAGACAGTGTGTGGGGAGCATGCCTTCTGCCAGAACCTGATTGGAACCTTCCAGTGCGTGTGTGACCGAGGCTACACTTCAAGCAGCGATGGGAAAGCCTGCTTGGGTTTGTCTCCTCCTTCTTCACACATGGAAACTGTACATGCTCATAGACACACACACACACACACACATGAATACACACACACACATACCCGCTACTTATTGCTCTTTCATGTCTCCTCTACCTCCCCACCCTACCCCCCCCACCCCCACTCCTCTGCCCTCAGATGAAGACGAGTGTGAGACCATGCAGGGGGTGTGTGGCGCGGCGCGCTGCGAGAACGTCGACGGCTCCTTCATGTGTGAGTGTCCGGAGGGGGCGGAGTTCGACACGCGGTCAGGCCAATGCGTCACCAGGCCACTCCCAGGTATTGTCTGACTTCACCTGTCGATACAAGTCTGTGAATGAATTCATTGCTCATGACAATGTAGATCCATGCTATTATTGTCATGTGAACCATGTTCAAGTCTTCCATTCCCCTGCAGTTCAGTTAGTGTAGATATCCGTCATGTATTTCCTGTGCTTCACCAGGTGGCATGTCAGAAAACGCTGCATGTTGCTTCCCCCTACTGGTCAACATTGGGCATTACAATCAGACATACTAAAGCTCCTCACCTTCCTTCTGCTCTCTCACAGGACGGCCCACGTTTACCGGCTCCTCCTCCTCCACCTCCTCCCTGTCCCCACAGCCCCGCCAGCCTGGACGAGGATCGGAGGTGGGCTCACTGGCGCCCCCCCGGCCGGGCGAGGTCAGGGAGTGTTACTACAACGTGGCAGACGAGGGCTCCTGCAGCCGGCTCAGCCTCAACACTACCCAGCAGGAGTGCTGCTGCACCCTGGGGCAGGGCTGGGGGCTGGGCTGCCAGTTCCACCCCTGCCCCCTGCTGGGCACTGGTACAGAGAACATACGTACACATGTAAAACATGTAAACATACAGTGTATAGGACACATACACACACACACACACAATCCTGCACAGACACGCATACACTCTTGACCTGCATGCTGTTTCTTACACACACACACACACACAAGGCTGGAGGCTGGACTGCAAACATTCTAACTTTATGTCTTTGATCTGGGCAGCTGAGCACTTGTCACTGTGCCCCAGTGGCCAGGGCTACTTGACAACTGGCCCAGGGGCTTTCAGCTACAGAGGTAACACACACACACGTTCACACGTGAACACAAGTTCACACGCGCACACAAAGTCACAATCTAAGAAGCGGCGGCTGCCTTCCAGATGTGGACGAATGTAAGCTGTTCCACCCGGAGGTGTGCAAGAGCGGTGTGTGTGTGAATAACATCCCGGGGTACTCCTGCTACTGCCCCAGCGGCTACGTCTACGACACCACCCTGCTGGAGTGTGTAGGTCAGTGCCACCTGACCTCTGCTGAAGCTGAGGGGAGAGGGTGTAGGGAGGTGGGGTAAGGGACCTTGGCCCTCATGCTGAGGGGAGAGGGTGTAGGGAGGTGGGGTAAGGGACCGTGGCCCTCGTGCTGAGGGGAGAGGGTGTAGGGAGGTGGGGTAAGGGACCGTGGCCCTCGTGCTGAGGGGAGAGGGTGTAGGGAGGTGGGGTAAGGGGCCGTGGCCCTAATGGATCTCTCATCACAGAAGGGTTTATGAAGCTGGAATGGCAATTGTCTTCCTGAGTGTAAATTTGATTTCTACTTCTCTCTTGCTCTTACTCCCCCTCTTTCTTTCTCTCCCTCCCTGTCTCTCATCCTCTCCCTCCCTCCCTTCCTCCCTTGTAGATAATAACGAGTGTGAGGAGGAGGAGAGCTGTCCAGGAGGGATCTGTGTGAACACTGTGGGTTCCTACTTCTGTACCTGTGAGCCCCCCCTAGTGTTGGACGACTCACAGCGCAACTGTGTCAACACCACTGGCCTGACCGTGGGTGAGAACACACACACACTCGCACACACACATCTCGCCCCAGACAATCACACTTACTGTAGATCCTCTCATTTTGAACATTGATTTCTATCTCTCTCTCTCTCTCTCTCTCTCTCTCTCTCTGTATCTTCCTTTTCCCTCTATCCATTCATCGATTCCTCTATCCCTCCCATATCTCCCTCCCTTCCTCCCCCCATCTCTCCCCCTCTCCCTCCAGATGAGAACCTGTCGTTCTGTTGGCAGCACGTGACTGCAGACCTGGTGTGTCAGAGCCCCCTGCTGGGAGGCCAGGTGACCTTCACCGAGTGCTGCTGTCTGTACGGGGAGGGCTGGGGGCTGCAGTGTGCCCTCTGCCCTGCTAGAGACTCAGGTGGGGTCCTGTCTCTCTGAGACACACATGGACACACACACATGTACACACTCATACACAGAGCAAATGTGCATGCATGCACACACACATACACAAACTACAAGCTCGCGCACACACTCTCTCAATCAATAGAATACATTTCTGTCTAATCAACAATGCTGCCATCCGTTCGATTAAATAATATTTCAAAAAAATTGAATATGGATCAGTGCTTATTCTTCTTGCCTGCCCCCCCACCCCCATCCCCCCAACTTCCAGAGGACTTTGAGGGCCTGTGCAACACCCTGAGGCCACCACCCTTTGCCGCCCCTTTCCCTGACCGCTACGGTCCCGACGTAGGACCGAGACTGGGGCCGGGGCCGGGGCCGAGGCTGGGACCAGGAGGAGGCTACCCTTACGGCCCAGACACCTTCCCAGAGCCCCTCCCTGGAAGACCGGACTTTCTGCCCCCTGGGCCGGACTACGATGACTACTCGCCACCAAGGGGCGGTGGAGCAGGCTTCAGAGAGAGGCCTCCTGGGTCGTACGACTCCTACAGTGGCCCTGACGGCCCCTTCAGACGGCCAGCCTACCTGTGAGAGACGACCCCTACCCAACCCTAACCTTGCCGCTCAGAGACAACTCATACCTAACCCTGGGCTAACCCTACCTGTATGAGACAACCCTACCTATATAAGACATCCATCCATCCATTATCTCCTGCTAATCCCTGGGAGGGATTGCAGTGCCGCTTGTTCCCATTTGGGGGTCACGGGTGACTGGAGCCTAACCCAGTAGCTTTCGGGCCATAGGCAGGGTACACCCTGGACTGGGGCCAGCAAGTCGCAGGGCCCTATATAAGACAACCTTAACTTAACCTTTTGTCTCTCTCTCCATCTACCCCACAGACCTGAGGGTTACTATGACGGCGGTGACTACAGCTCCCCAGACTCCGCCCCCCGCCCGCCGTTCCGCCTGGCCGACCCTCGGTCAGAACGCGCCTTTGCGGCGCGGCCACCCCCCTCCATCCCCGAGGGCCTGCCCCTCAGCCTGGCCCCCCTCCCTGGGGGCCCCCGCTACGAGGAAGAGGAGGAGCAGGAGGAACCCTGGAGACCTGGTCCCCCCTTCTCAGAGAGGCGTCCAGGGGGGGCAGGGCCTCGCAGGGTCTATGAGAGTAAGTTCTCCTTCTCTAGAGGACTATCCACCCATTCCTCAGGGATATTTACACCATACGAGTGTGTGTGACTTGGTTTAACCACCCCTGTGGGAACCAGAAATCCTCACAAGGATGGTAAACTAACAAAATCCAAACCGCCTCCTCCTCCCCCCTCTTCCTCTTCCTACCTTGCCATCCATCCCCCCCTCTTCCTCCTCCTACCTTGCCATCCATCCCCCCCTCTTCCTCCTCCTACCTTGCCATACATCCCCTACTCTTCCTCCTCCTACCTTGCCATACATCCCCTACTCTTCTTCCCCCCCGTCCCACGTCCCTTCGTCCCCCCGTCCCCCACGCAGGGCGCTACGAGCCGTACGCGGGGCTGAGCACTGAGGACTGTGGCATCGTGCGGGGCTGTGAGAACGGCAGGTGCATCCGGGTGGCCGAGGGCTTCACCTGCGACTGCTATGAGGGCTACCGGCTGGACATGACCTCCATGACCTGCACAGGTACGCCCAGGGGGTCAGGTCAGGGTTATCTGACACTTGTACAAAAAGAGGTACATTGAACTTCGTAGTGCTGCCCCACTGAACTACTTCATAGTGGTCTACCTTGGATCCTGTCAAACTGTGTACTAATCTCATGTGAACTAGACATTCATACGAAGAATACATTGTATGTAATGACAACAAACTAAATGAATGGGGAGGTGTTAGGGGCACACGTAGTTCATGTGACATGGTGCTTTGTGTCCAGGAAATGCAGGTTCCACTGAGGACGTTTGCTTGTGCAAATATGTGGGACTAATTGATTGCACTTTCTCCTTCCATACTTCTATTCTTCCAGACATAAACGAGTGTGAGTCGGAGGAGACGGGCCCTGTGTGTGTCAACGCACGCTGTGTGAACACAGAGGGATCCTTCCGCTGCATCTGTCGCCGAGGTTACATCATGTCCCGCAGGCCCAATCACTGTGTGGCAGCGTAGCCTAGCCTAGCCTAGCCTAGCCTAGCCTAACTTAGACATCTAATTATAGTCATGCTAACACAATTTGGCCTTGCTTTCCCTGGATCAGTCCAGTTTAACCTTGCTTTGCCAGGGCTAGTTTAAAGCGTGGCTACGTTCCTTTTTGATTCATAATACTAGGTCGAGGATGAAGGATGTATCTCAACAGTCCATGGTTTCCTCACTATGCTTCCACCTCTACCTATGATTTGGACGCTGTACTGGACCTCCTTACCTTGAGGAGCAGAGAAGAGGAGACCTCTAAAAACAATTGAGACAGCCTGTTTCTAAAGTGACTGAATTGCCAATTAGTGTCATTAGCTCCCTCTGCTGGTCACTCCAGGACATGGCAGACACCATACGCGAGCCTGAGGCTGATAGTTACACAGATGTCAACTGCCAGGCAGAAGTCATGGAAGTCATTAAGGAAATACAGTTACAATAGACTCAGTATGGTTATGTGTTCATGTCAGCACACCCAATAAAAAGCACAACAGGAACACGATCCTATAAATCTTCTGGATATTCTAAGAGCTTCTAGGCTGGGATTCGACTTGTTTTCTTTTTCTTTGTAAGCCGCGTACATGTGCCTTTTTATTTCGCGATTTCGGCTTCACGGGAACCGAACCCGTTTGTCTCCAGATGACCTCTGACCCAGGAGCCCAGGTTTGGTGGCTGTTTAGTCTTCTTGCGTCCAGCTATGGTTGTCTAGGAGGTAGGGTTGGAATCTAAAGTGAGCGAAGGCGATGTTACCGTGCAGGTTTGGAACGCCAAGCAGGATCTGAAATCTGAAGCCCGACTGCTCTGTTTGTTTCCTGTGTCCTTCCTGCTTCTCCTTTGAGTGGATGCTTCAGACACCCTCGGGCTTATGGACTGTTGGTCGTCGTTATTCCAAATCTTTAGTAATTTATGGTTTGCTAGCTTACTCTATTATGAAAATATGAAATGTGATTTTGCAGAAAGGACGCTGTGAATCACCGACTGGTCTGTTTGTTGGTTTTCGTGACCTACGTCACCTGTTTGGATGAAGCTTTGGATAGGACCGAATGTACTTTTGAACTTGTGTCAAATAGTTCACTTTGTATTCACAGTTTATAATGTTGTTGTTTGGTGACCTATGTACAAAGTTATCTACTTTCGACTAAACACTTTTTTTCTTTTTTTTTACCAAATGACATCTGTTTCAGCAAGTATATTAGAATATTGCCTATCATTGTTGATACTTATATTTCTGACCTAGTTTACATGCTGGAACAGATAGCCTTCTCTTTCTCTCAGCACCTAAATGTGTACAGGACCTTGTATGTATGTATAACACTATGCACTGTATTTGTCTAAAGATGTAGCTGTTGTTTTAGATCACAATGTAGTGTAAATGTTTCCATTTAGCATCAGCCTTTGTTCATCTTTTTAATTTCTCTCAGTGATTTTTATCTATTGTTCATGGAGAAAAAAAAAACATTGGAAAATATATTTGCACACGTTCTTATCAGACTTTGTGTTATTTCTAAGGCCCGGAGTGCGACTTACTGTAGGCTCACACTGTCATGTGTGTTCTTTCTTCGAAAACCTGTTCATATTTTGACCACTAACAATGTTGCCAACTTACGCAACTACAGTTAGTATAACATTGCCTCAGAAATTACTCAGAACTAGCTAAGCAGGGCTAGCATTAGCTTAGCATCTTTAGAATATCTGTGTTAGTCCAGTCATCTTGGCTAAGCCTTCCCCACTCACGTGCTCCCTGTCCTGTATCGAACTCATCCTCTACCTGGCTGTCCTAAAGCTCAGTGTGTTTATATGGCTCCACTGCTAAGCCCTTTTATAGGCCAATCCTCCACTCACACCACTAAGATGATTAAACAGCTTCACTTCGTTCTCAGCCCATTGGGGCGGATTGCAGGAGCTAGCGGAATATCAGCTTCATCAGTGTACTCTCTCTCTCTCTCTCTCTCTTTCTCTCTCTCTCTCTCTTTCTCTCTTTCCCACTCTTTCTCCATCTCCGTCTTTCTCTTTGTCTCTCTCCCCCCTCTCTCTCTCCCCCCTCTTTATCTATCTATCTCGTTTTCTTGTTTTTCAGCCTGTTTATGTGTCAACAAGGCTGGTCATGTTTTCCACTATCCTGCTCTATTTATGGCGCCTGTTGTAAAATCAGCTCACATGGTGCGCAGTCGAGGAACTGTCCAACATCTCCTGCTAATGACTCCTTTACAGTAAGCAGCTTTGGGAGGGGGGGTGGGGGGGGGGCTGCGGTGTCGTCAAGCCTTCTAGTGTTACTGAGGGTCCCAAGTAACAGTGTGTGGCAGGGCAGGTGGGAACATCCATCCCGCACCGCACCACACCACACCGCACCCCCCCCACACACACACACACACACATACACACACCCCTCCCTTGGTATAGGTGTCAATCATTCACCTAATGGCCCCGATGACCTCAGGTGAACAGGATCTGACTGTGTGTGTGCGTGTGTGTACCGTAGTGTGGATATTTGTTTGCGTGTGTTTATGGTTTGCGTGTTTGCCCTAATGTGGATGTTTTTGAACCTGTTGAAGGTCTTTGAGAGTGCATGTGCGTCTAGGTGTGGATGCTTGGTTTGGGGTTGCATGCTACATGTTGCTGATGTGGTGTTTCTAGGATTAGGGTTGAAGAGGGTTGAGTCCTGTCAGTAGCTGGCCTAGACACTAATCCCACCCATCACCTCCCTACCTGGCCCAGAACCAGGCCAACACCCGCCCTTAATCTAACTAACTGAATCTAACATCAGGGTTTGGTCACAGCTGGGAGGAAGTTCTACTTCTGAGACGTTAGGTTCACTTGATTTGAGGCTAGGATGTTCCTGCCTGCACTGCCTCCAAAACATCTTCCTGAAACCGATGATGAAAGGATTTTTTTTTAAGTTTACATTTTAGATATCAAGTATTTGGCTAATAAACATCATCTCCAGAAAATAAATGTGACACTGAACTGACAGAACTGTGTCACTGTTCTGCCAAATTGCTGAGCAGTTTGACAAGAAAATGAGCTCAACATAGTGAAATGCAGAAAAACGGTATTGCCAATAAACACAAAACATATCTCCATTCAATATCATAATATTACCTTTTTTCCCACAATAAATCAACTGTGAAAGTAAAGTTATAAACCATACTGTTACAGAATAATATAAGTTTTAGAATGCAAATCAAAAGAACATCATGTTCTCCTCATGCAGGCGATGGTAATCCAGACCGGTACTGACTCACAGCGCTGCTCCCAGAACAGGTGATGCTGGACCGCCACAAGCCTGCGCCTGGATAAGGGGAATCAGGTGAGTCAGAGCTTGAGCGTTCTGATAGTGTCAGTATGTAGGTCTGTAGGTCTCCCAGCTGACTACCTGTCTCCCCCTCTTATGAAACAAGCTGGGGAGATTTGGGTGAGGGTGCGTGTGTCACATCCTGTTCTGTATCTGCTGCCTCAGCACCCCCACCCATCCTCCTCCACCGCTCTGACATCACACACCTCCAACTGTTTTCCTCCACAACTCTTCTGCCCCCAGACTCCCTCCCTCCCTCCGTCCCTCCCCCGCCATCCCTCTGCCCCGTTCTCCCTTTATCCCTCCCTCCCTCCCCCTCTCCATCCCTCCTACACAGGTAAGCCTGCACTTGCTTATGTACCTGACCTAGTGACTGGCAGTTCTCTGAATCTCTCAGTCTTTCCTCTCCCTCCCTCTCTTTGTTCTGTCTCTAAATCCGTCCCCCCTCTCTCATCTATCTCTAAATCCAGCAAGCGTCTCACTTTTTCTCTGTGCCACCCTAACCTGGCCTAACCTCACCATATGTGCAAAAAAACACACACACACACACACACACATGTGCACACACACACACACACACAATACCTTTAATGTGCGTGGGGACAACAGCTGTAGCTACACCGATCTGTTTGTTGATGGGTGACATGGCCATGCTGGGTGTGAGATGACAATGAGACTGTTGTCAGGTACAACACAGTCCTGGAAGCAGAGAGGTGCGTTGTGCATGAGTGTGTTTCTCGTAGGTCCTCTGGTTTCACTGACTATACTGTATGTCTCTGTTTACAGCAAACACCCCATCTCCTCAGACCAGACATCTGCAGAGACTAGGGGCAGGAACAGGAGAGGTGGATGGGTGTATACTGTTTCAAAATGATAAGGGCACAATGGGTAAATTATGTAAACTTGTTATGCACTATATCAAATTAGTAAAATGTTCCCAACTTCTCATCAGAAAGTGTTTAATCATTTCTCCACGATAACCGAATCTCGTAGAACTTCATTGCTAAAGTCTACAGATGTAGGTAAAGGAGTTGAGTGTAAAATGAGAAAGTGAGAAATGAATACACGCGAAGTGTTTTCAAAAATATACAAGAAATACAGTATTTATCAATCAACAAGGGCTTGTGCTCTCAGTCAAGTTTGATTGGTTTCTCTGTTATAAGCCCCGCCTCTTGCTAATAACCCACACTCAGATAAATAAACCTGTCGGTTAACTCGCTCTTATCTCTCTCTCAACCCTCCACCTCTCTACCTCTCCATCTCTTTTCCCTCATCCCCGGGTGTGTGACAAGGGTAAAGGCTTTACTGCTCCGAGCAAATACGTGTCTAGTTTCTACCGTTGAGTCATTCAAATCGCTCTGGAACATGGATCTAAAAGATTTTTGTTTGACTGAAAACTTCCACTTTCTTCATCAGCACAGGTAAGCAAAATGAGATGGGCAGGTTTTGATATACTGTGCCACAATAATGTTATCTGTTAATACAGTGAATAAAAATTGATTATATTTCGTCCTCCTTGGGCTATTCTCTCCACATGAAAAAATAATAATAATTGCAAGGTTATTAGGGTTAGAGTTGCGTTTTCTCTTCTTTTTTTACGAAGTATGTTAAAAGAAAAGTTATTGTGATTCGGCCAACTTTATAACTGAGTCCAGACAATTTATCACGTTATGACTTACGTTGAGTAAAACAAATGTGTGTTTGAATCCTCCAGCATGGACGATGCTCCGTCGCCGGATGAACCTGGAATCAAAACGGATCCATCAAGTCCAGCATTCCCTCTGGACACTACCATTCCGTTCAGCCCCGGCTCCGACACCAGTGGATACAGTCTTTTCTCCCAGGGACGCTCGCTTGACCCCGAATCTCCGAGCTCCAGCAGCAGCGGCAGCGGTGTCGGCGCGGCACCGGACACCGCATCACACTTTAGCTCCGAGCAGAGTTTGACGCTCTCGGCACATGTTGACTCCATTCTCAAATGCGACTACTTGTCGTCGCTCGGTACCGGACCTAAGCGGCTCTGCTTGGTTTGTGGGGACTTCGCATCCGGCTACCACTATGGTGTTGCGTCCTGCGAGGCATGTAAAGCGTTTTTCAAAAGGACAATTCAAGGTAAAGATTTTTTTTTAAATAAACAACTAAATAAAGTTTAACCATTAAGGAAACCAGTAGAAGAGTAGGCTAATTTAGTGATAATTGACTTGCCTTCATCTGTCTGTGTCCATATGTGATGAATGTAGGCCACCTCCAAACTGCAGAATATTGTACGCCTAATTGATACAATTGATCAATAATCTATTAGTCGGTGTCTACCAAACGCGGCTGATCACAAAAGAGATTTCCAATAGTTCTCAGCTAGATTGTGATACGAGATTGATTTCCGTGTGAAGTCAAAATGTGCTCTATATTGGTTTATAGACGTTGAAGTTTTTAATAAGGGATTAAACAAGGGAGACAATATTCATTACACTTTGGTCTTCATCGAAGCCTTCTTTTTAAGCATCTTCTTTCGCTGACTATAGCAGCAGAAACAGCATATTGATCTTTTTGTCTCATATGTGAGTGAGACTTTAAAGTCATTGGCCTCATAGGGTTCAGCAGTTCACAGCTGAGGGATCTCTTATCAGTATTTGTTTAATCCCAAAGACTTTTTAAAAAGTATTCGCCTGTTTAATATCTCCCAACTATTTCTAGATGTACCCAGAAGTCGCAAATAGACAGTGTGTCTGGAGCCAAAGCTGCCTTTGGTGCAGCGAGGCTAGAAAGATGCTGGCAAGAGCTTACTGCACCGTATGACCATTTGCAACTAAGCTCCACTTGAGGTTTCCCAAGGCAGAAGTCCTGCCTGAGATCCTATGGCTGGTGATGATGAGGATGATGATGAGGATGATGATGATGCAGCTGAGAGTTTTGAGTGTTTAGAGGGTTCTGGCAATCAACGACTGATCCCCCCCTTCAGCTTCTTGTCCACTCCAGGGATCAAACAAATCATTGATCCTGGGTCTTTACCCCCACAACACACTCCCTCTCCCACCCAGGACCAGGGCCTCTGTCTGGGCAGAGACTGGGCCGTCTCCAGCCTCTCGTCAATACTCTATTAAAACCTTATTGTCTTGTGAGACCTAAATTGTTTAATGCTTAGGCTGAGTGTGGCCAAGCCAATCAATAGGGTGTTAGTTTGAACTGGGGCTAAGGCTCAGGCTGGGGCTGGGCCTGAGGCTGGGGATGGGGCTGAGGCTGGGGCTGAGGCTGGGGTTGCTATGGATTGCTGTGTGAAAGCTCAGGGTGCTAGTCTTGAAGTGGTCAATGTCTGGGAGGGAACAGACAGAGCCCCTCTCTCTCTCTCTTGGCCCCCACCTTCATGAACTCTAATGACCCCCCAGATGTGAGCAGCAGCCAGCCAGAGCCCTCAGAATAGCAGAGAGATGAGTGCATCAAAGTGTCATCAATGTCATCACTGTCATGTTTAACTAAGCCGTTGCCTTCATGATAAACTAGAGGTTTCTGCAGAGCGTGGCAGTGGGGTTAGTAGGACTGTTGTGTTACGGTGCCGGCACATGTAACCTTGGCATGTGTTTCCTGTGTTGCCAGGTAACATTGAGTACAGCTGCCCGGTGATGAACGAGTGTGAGATCACCAAGCGGCGCAGGAAGTCATGTCAGGCATGTCGCTTCCAGAAGTGTCTACGTGCAGGAATGATGAAGGAAGGTGAGGAAATGAGGATGGTCTCCCTTTCGGTCTCTTTATTTTTCTCTACCTCTCTCTTTCTCTGTCGCTGTCTCCCTCTCTTTATCTCTCTCTCTTTCTCTCTCTCCCTGTCCCTTTCTCTCTCTTGCTTCCTCTCGCTCCGTCTCTTTCTGTCTTTCTCTTTTTAATTGCATGTGCTTTATTTGCACTCACTTTCAAAGACTTGCTGTGATACACATACACACATGTGCTTACATGCATGCTTTGAGATAAAATACACATACATAAACATTCAAACATTCAAAGTCATCGAATAGTGCAAACAGTTTAAAATGTAATACAATGTTAAACAAAAAGTGAAAGGTGTTTTAAGATTCATTACACTGTTCTGTTGCCCTAAAGATCCTGTCAGGTTACTAGCTACAATCCTCACCGCCAAAATGCAACAGTTATTAGTCTGCAAATAAGTCAATCATGTTCCGAATGGTGTACATGTGCTTTTGGAAAACATGTCATTCCTTTATAAAAGTTACATTCGCTCTCTTTCACTGTCAAATTTCGATTTGTCTGTCTCGTCAAATGGATGCCTGATTTGTTAAGAAGAGCAGATCTGGGCATGCTGGAGATGAGAGAGTGAGTTACTGACAGAGTGTGTGTGTGTGTGTGTGTGTTAAGGTGTTCGTATGGACCGTGTCAGAGGTGGGAGACAGAAGTATAAGAGACGGGTGGATTCTGGCCTGACTATCTACATGAAAGCTCCTTACACACACCCAATGAAATCAAACAGTGAGTTCTCCATTGCGCACACACATGTTTACATGTGTCCATAAGTACACAAACACACATTCGATACAACAGCTTATATACTTATACTTATATACCCAATAGGCAACTTGATGTATTCCCCCCAAGATAATATATTCATGTTTGTTTACATTTACTGTCCCCTAGGAAACAAAGTAGTCTCCCAGCTACTGCTGACAGAGCCTGCCCCCCTGTGTGCCACGCCTGACAACTCAACCAATGACAGTGACCTAAAGACCCTGCTGACCCTGTGTGACCTCCTGAACAGGGAACTCTTGGTCATGATTGGCTGGGCCAAGCACATCCCAGGTAAGTTATTGGTTTCTGATTTAACCCTCATTCAACCCTTCGAACCCCATGACCCTCACACGACCCCTGATTGTCCTGCCCCCTCAGGTTTTTCTAGCCTCTCATTGGTGGACCAGATGGCGCTGCTGCAGAGCGGTTGGATGGAAGCTCTAGTGCTGGCTGTGGTGTGGCGGTCACTGAACAACGGGAGCGGTGGAGACGGGGAAGAGGTTGTGTTTGCGGCTAACCTGCGGCTGGGCGCGGAGCAGTGTCGGAGTGCGGGGCTAGCGGACCTGTACAGCGCCCTGAGACACCTCACCACCAAATACTTACAGATGAGCCTCACCCAGGAAGAGGCCGTCACTCTGAGGGCTATGGCTCTGGCTAATTCAGGTATTACACATGGATGGACACACACACACACAGAACAATATGAGTGTGAGTGAACACTTCCAGCCGTAGACAGTCTGTCTCCCTGGGGGTATGTCATTGGCTTCACTTTCCTCCAGGGTCTGGGACCCCCTCACCCCCCTTCCAGAGCTCGCGGAAGCTGATCAATACCTTGGTGGAGAGAAAAGAGGCCTCCTCTGCCCTCAATCAATACATGCATCCACAGCCTCTCTCAGCCCCAACAGCCACCCCCCCTCCCAGCCCCCCATCCCCCCCTGCCCCCTTCCCCAGTGCTCACCAATTAACACAGGCCTTCGTATGGATCCATTAGTGTCTAGATTAGAAAGACGTTGTGGGTTCGGGGCATAAACACCCCCTAGGATGGAGGAGGGGGTGTAGTCAGTTGGGGGGTCCTCCTGTCAGCAGAGCAAACAGCCCAGTCCATTAAACCTGACAGGAGGGTCAAACGGGCCAGTGAATAGAAGATAATGGGGAATTACTTGTAAACCAAGGTTGGTGTTGTTGTGTTGATGTAGTGTGGGGGGGGAGTTAACACTCGAGTAGACCCAGACCCAAACACACCCAGAGGCTCCAATTGCCCTTCTCAGTACCCCCCCCCCCCAGGTGGTCGACATTGTCCGTCTATTTCGTGGGTCCTCTTCCTGTCTTCTCCTCTCTGGCAGTACTATCTATCTCCCTTCTTTGTGGTCTCCTCTCTCTGCCCTCTAGCCCCCTAGCAGACTGACGCTCACTTCTCCCTAATCTGAAGTATTTTGTTTTTGTAAAGTTTCAAGTAACTGCTAAAAGACGCCCCCCCCCCTCTCCTCAGATGCAGAGAGTCTGGAGAGTGCAGAGGCGGTGCAGCGTTTCCAGGACAACCTCCAACGAGGCCTGCAAGAGGACTATTGAGGCACTTCCCATTGCCGGCGGAAGCCCCACGGGGCGGGCGTCTCTGATCGATACCCCTCCCTCTTGCTCCGGCCCAGGACCGCCACGGGCGGTCCACGCCTTTTGTCGCCTCCACCTGACAGGACGCGTGCCCATGCACAAACTGCTGCTGGAGATGCTGGACGCCAAGATCTGAACAACACAACGTGTCTCGTACACACACACACGCTCACACACACATTCAAATACCTTCATATCCAGTCTCCACACCCACTTGTAATAGAGGTGGTTCGATGCTCATTCTGGCATGATGAGCAACCTTGATGACGGTGAACATTTTTCTAAGAATTGAGCTGAAGGCTCAGATACCAATGGTTCAGTTCTTTTCCCAGTCACATATCTCTACTCTACACTTTCAGAAATACTCACATTAGTCTCCAACAGTTAATTGAAGTTATTGTACATTTGGTCTTGGTGTAGATGGCTCTGTACATTTGACTTTGAGCTGATAATCGAAGCAGATCACTGAAACCTTCCCGTGAGAGACTCAACGCAGAACAGAACCCTACTCAGGCGGTGGTCAGGTCGATAAACAGTTCGATTCTATCCCATAATAACGCCCTAGCAATACGATAGTACGGCGGGTGCAACAGACGTACAGCAGGCAAGTTGAAACGGAACGACGCAGGAGTCAGCGACGGCGCGCTGCTTCCATCGTTGCGATTCGCTGGCCGATCCCAGCCAATCGCCTGCCCTGGAGCTCGCCGCAGCTCTCGCTTGTTGTTCCGGTCTTATGACGTGCAGTCGGATCGTCTGCATCGAAGACAGCCTACCGACGATGATCCAGAACCAAGGTTGACATGGGAGACATCTTTTATTTTTTCACGTTAGAATTAGCAACGTACTTTTAGATTTGTATAAATTGTATTTTTTATAAGATGCACACTGCTTGTCTGAACAAGGATGACTCGTAGGGGCTACGTTGTGTCTTTGAGACGTAGCCGAGTCTTCGATCTGAAGCCAGACTTTACGGTGTGAAATGGGTTGAGGAGTTTGTATCACGTCAGAAACGCATTGATCCAGTACGTGCAAAACTACTATAGAAGCATCCATTGTTATGGTGACGGTACTTTTGTGACAGTGCTGCATATCGTTCTGTGTGCTGTGCAACCGCACATTGTTCTAGGTCTTTAATCAAACATTTTAGTTGGCCTCACTGCATCCAGCTAGCAGTGCCCGTTCAGCAGACACCCCCTAGAGATGGTTAACCTGCCTCAGAGGTCTCTACCCTGGTGCTCATGGTCCTCTGCCAACTGCCCTCTCAGATGGAGATGTCGGTCTCCTCCCTCCAACACGTCTGCTTCTAACGAACGGGTTGGGAGTGGTGGTCTGGAGCAGGGACACATCGTGCAAGACACTGGACTCTGAGGATCAGGGTTACAGATCACTGGTCTGAATCAGTTTGACGCTTCGCATGTCACAGCCAGGACTAACAGAACCTGCCTTACTAAGCTGTGATGCCATGCCATTCCATAGAGCGAGATGTCATGTTGATCACCTGTGTATTTATCAATGGAATATTTAAATATTTATTACATCGTTGTTGTACAAAGATTTGGAACGGCTTTCATAATAGTTTGTACATCTTAAATAAAATTATTTTCAGATAGTTTTGGAATCTTTTTTTTCTAGTAACAATACCGAACAGCAACATTAGTTAGTACTTTTGTATTCTTTATTATTAGAAGCAACCCAGTTAGAAAAGTAGTCAGAAAACGTTGCATGTGACAATGCTGATGCTAATACAAAACGCTGCCCTCCAAAACATGACATCCAAGAAGCCAGTCAATGTCCTCTGATTCACTCCCTCTCCGGTCCTTGTCAAGGAACGCAACACATTCGTCCGTGTCATCTTCGCAACCAGATGAGAACACAAAACATTATTCTTTTAACATCGTGATTAGTTCTTAAATACATAGTTGAGCATATTCAGGACCCATTGAAGGAACGAGGTTGACATGAACGGTGCCTGTTTGGGCTGTGGCAGGAACATTAGGATTCCCTCCCTCCCCCCCCCCCCCCTGCAGAAGGACCTTGACTCTTCACAGACTGTACACTGCACATGAAGCTATTAGTAATAATGTAGGAAGCAGCCCTCCATTGCAGTACAAGCCCCACCCTGAGACCAACACACAGTAATCATGTAAAACGGCAAATTATAAAAGTTGATATACAGGTAACGGAACACGCGATGGTTGATTGGTCGACGTCGTCTGAACCCGATCTGAACTTTGACCTTCTCAGGACGGAGGAACGCTGGCTCGCTCGCGTTAGGTCCGACGCTAGTCAGACGAAGTAACCACACGACGGAATCCTGTGGCGTCACACCACGAGCCGTCCGGGGGGGCCGAGAGGGTGGAGGTTTCCGTGCCAACCAAGCATTCCACCAGCTGATTTCACAAGGAGGAGCAACTCTTTAGTGAAGCCAGCTGGTGCAGTGATCGTTGGCACTGAAACCCAGCACCCTCTCTGCCCTCCGTGCTGCATGGTTCTTTACCGCAGCTGCAGCAGCAGTGTCGCACGCCCACAGGTTTTGGCAGTGTTAGTGTTGGAGTGAGTCTACACTGTAGACCAGCATTCAGAAGGCACTCGGTCAATTCCAGTGCAACACTGTTTCAGAAAGCAGTCTTCGCTTTCGATACTTATATTCTTTGGGTTAGCAGCAACCCTTGTAAGAATGTTCCGGTAATGCTTTCGCTTGGCTAAGACTTCAAGCTTCAACAGAGAATGCATAGACAAACGTTGGTGTTCACGTTGATTCAAGAATAACCAGACCAACTTCTCCCTATCTAACACACACTCTGCCTACTTTCAACTAAGCTCTGAGCAAATGATAATCATTTTCTCAAAGCAGGTGTTCAGAAATGGATGCGTCCTATCTGAAGGAAGACTTTTGAGCATGAACCACATCGATCCTAAAACGTCTGTAGTTTGACTCGGTGTCCAAACGCAGGCTTCAGCTTGCAGGGGGTTGGCCAGCTAACCCTTCCTCTCCTAGCAGCCAGAGGATGTCTGCAGGGTCTGGGGAAGGCTAGAAGGTGCAGAGCCGACACAAACCTCTACAGACAGGAGAGGAGGAAGGGGGGGGTGGAGGATATCAGAATTATACTACGAAAACCATTTTTTGCACCTGCCTCTGATGACTTAAATAATTGATATTTGCTGAGTGTTTAAGAGGCCCTGGCAGTTATACTTACGATCTGTAATACTGACTTACCCCCTGTAATCTATAAATATGTGTCGTATTATAAGATTTCACCTTCTTAGACTCAGCCCTTATAGGAAGCAGTGCATTGACATCACAGTTATGTCTTGAAGCAGAACAGCATCCCATAAAGGAAGTATATTAGTCATGTGACACCGTTTACACCGCCGGCCACTCCACACTCGCACATCCTAATCACTGCGCTGGTTATTGTGGCAGCAACCAATCAGAAGCTGGTTTCATTCATGGGTGGTTTTGGGCTGGTCGGGGGTGCGGAGGGCGGGCTCTCTGGACTGGCTGACGCCTCGGGAGGGGGCTGGGTTTCTTCGATGGGCGGAGACTCAATTCTGCGTGGAGAAACTGGGGTCTGGGAGCGGATTGGACTGAGGCTTGCGGGGGCGTGGCTTGGCGAGGAGGCGGAGGGGCGACTTCGCTGCGCCGGACACGAGGATAGTGGTGTGGACACTGGGGATGATGGGGAGGGTGAACGAGGAGAGGCGGAGGAAGGGGGGCCGGAGGAGAAGGAGGTGGGGGTCCTCAGCCCCCGTCGGGCCTCCAGATCAGGGAACCCTGCCAGGCTGCGCCGGGTCCCCTCGCCCCCAGGCCCTACCCCCACCTCCGTGCCTTTGGCCAGCTCCTGGCAGCGTTCCACAAAGCTGCCCCTGCGCAGAGACCCCATAGCGCCCACCTCCCGCTCTCTGTCTTGGGCGGCTATACGAAGGGGCCGGGGGCTGCCACTGCCACTGGTGAGAGATGCCTGGCTGAGGCCCAGGTGCTGGGGCTGTAGACCCAGGGCCCCCAGGACCCCATCCCGGGGCTTGTTGTGGGGCACCGGGGGAGCCGAGCGGGGGAGGCTGCCGGAGAACGGACCAGAACACACACCCCGACCTCCTCCTCGATCTCCTCTGGAGCTCTCGCTCAGCTGGGACTGGAGGCTGGGGGGAGAGAGGGGGGGAGAGAGAGTGGGGAGAGAGCAAATAGGATTACAAATGAAAACAACGGTAGTAACTGAAAAATGCAAGAAGCTACAGTTGTTCAATTTATTTCTCTCTGGTTTGATGAATTGTTTAGGAGAGTGTGTGTGTTCACCTGCAGGTGGAGGCCCGGGGCGTGGAGGCATGGGAGTGGCTAAGAGAAGGGGCAGGACTCATGTCAGGCGTGCGAGTCAAGGCCAGATCACATTGGTCCAACAACTCCAGCAGCTCCTCCTCCGTTGGGCCGCCCAGTGCTAGGGACGAACCAATCAGAGCGTCAGAAAAATATCCCATTGATATGCTCCATCTCTAATCCTGACATGACCGTGAAGTCTGACTCCCTCCCAGCTTCTCTCTCATCCAGCCAGGTGTTGTCCTATGTAATGCCATACTGATGTATGTTCTAACTAGGATCTGCATATTTAGCACCTTACTAGATTTTTAACTCTAGTGCTGTACTAATTAATCCTATACTAGTCCCACTATTGTTGTCCGACTATGTTTTGTGGTACTAGTGTAACAGATGGTTATACTAGAGTACTAGCTGGTGTACTAGTTAGTTATTCTAGGTAGTCTTACCTCTGATGTCCACCTTCCCAGCAATCTCCATCGCCGTCGTCAGGTCCCACATCTGGATACTGCCGTTGCCATGGCCACTAAAGAGGTATCGTCGTGGACGCGAGCCGATGCGGCTGGAGCCCTCGCACTCGTGGACCATGAAAGCTGTGATGGAGGTTCCGTCTACCGATCGCACCTCACACACCCTGCCAGGGGGGTCAGCAGAGGGACACGGCAGAGAGATAGGATAGAGAGATAAGAGAGAGATAGGACAGAGAGATAAGAGATAGATAAGACAGAGAGATAAGACAGAGACAGGGCAGAGAGACAGGGCAGAGAGACCATACTGAAGGATCCAGAAGGTGAACAAGCAAAGCAGAATAAAAGCTCATACAATGTGGATGAAACCTGCGGTTGGTATGAATACAGACTGACTGAGGGAGAAAGACAGATGGAGGTAGAGAGAGGCAGAGAGACAGACAGACTAGCAGAAGGATAGAGGTACCTCTTGCCGTTGGAGGAGAGTCGAACATAGAGCTTGTCTGTGTCTGGAACAACCCTCTGGATAAACACCTGCTGGTCATCCCTCTCTCCATAGGGACCTGGGGAGAATGCGCACACGCACACACACATTGGAGATAAGTACTCCAATGTCTGTGAAATCCTCCATACAACCACCCACACATGTTATGTATTCATGTAACGGTTGATTGTATTACAAGATAAGTACGGGGGGAATTTGAACCAGCAACCTACAACCCTGCAATCGGATGCCCTAGCCCCCATGTGACCCTTGACCTGTCTCCTTCATCCCTACCTATCTCTGTTCCGGCGCTGCAGCCCCCGTGCTCGTCAATGTCCTCCAGCGACAGGATCTTGAAGGAGGTCAGAGGAGTGGAGCCAGGCTGCGTGGAGATCATGCCACGGAAGCGTGTCACCGTCCAGGTACGCACATGGTTGTTGTCTGCGCACACTGACACACAAAGACACGCACGCAGAGATTTGCTTAGTGTTTCTGATTAATCTGACCTAGGACTGAGTGTTTCTGATGAAGCTGACCATAGATATGGTGTTTCTGATCAAACCTGACCTTGGATAAGGTGTTTCTGATTAACCTGACTGAAGCTTAATGAAGCGCACCTGAGGTGAGGTGTTTCTGAGGTATCGAAGGCATTTCTCCTGAAGCTCACCTGAGATCAGGTGTTTCTCCGACAGCATGATCTTGGTGACGGGGCTACGGTGGACAGAGAAGGTCTGGAAGAGCTGCGGTCCAGAGCCCACAGTCTCCGGGTGCTGCACGATCACACGCACCGTCCCAGAGCTGGTACCGTAGGCGATCTCGATCCAGTTCCCGCTGTCGCCTGACCACACATGACCAGGCGGGACTTCAAACCCAGATTTAAACACTTTAGCCGCAATGCATGCTGGGGATTTGTTTTACAGCTAACCATCACTCCGTCACAGCCTGACAGAGGGGCCTCTGGTAGGGGAAGATCTGCTTTACTGAGAAACTGACCACAAAAAGAAACACTTTTTTTTGGTCTTTGTTTTGTTGACATTTTGTGGACAGGTTAGCGGATAGAGGTTATGTAGTTTCTCTTTAAAGGGGTCACTCAGTGGCTAGACTGTCAGCTGATTTGTGGAGCAGTGATTCTGCGCTCTGCCCTCAAGCCAACCAAACCAAACACCCTTCTAGTCAAGCTGGCGGTTAATTAGTAGCATGCACATTTCAACCCCAGAAACCCAACACACACACACACACACACACACCCTGATTGAAACCCACATGACTATAATTCATTGAAACCCACACCACTAAAACCAACTGAAACATACACAGAAACATAACCAGAATGTTGTTAGTCAACAGAGCGGCCATACTTGTTTTGGGTGTGAGGTAGACACTGAGGGCAGTGATGGCGTCTTCAGTCGGGTCTCTGTACAGCTCAGTCACCAGCAGGTCGTTGTCCTTCATCCTTAACGGAAACTTCTGGACATCTGGGTGAATAAAGAGCCGAGGGAGGATGAGTCAGCAACGACTGAATCTTTCGAAGCTCACAGAATCTTACAGCTCTATCCTGTCATAGCAGCCTTCATTGAGCCCAGTGTGAAACACTGTGATTGGCTCTCTCGCACCTATGTAGTAAATGGATCCATTGTTGCAGCCCAGGATGAGGAAGGATCCGGCTGTGTCATAGCTGTTGATGGGAACCACATCCTGGTTCTACAAAAACAATAGGCAAATGGATGATGTCATGCACACTAATGCACGCATGATTAAACCATGTCATAAGGAATCTAGTAGACCTTTAGTACAATTTCCCAACAAAAACAGGAAGTGAATACCTGCCAGTGCTTGGTGACGGCGTTCCACACGCCCACCTTCCCTGTGTGACTGGTGGCGATCAGCTGGTTACCAACGAAGAAGAGAGCCTCCACTGGCACGTTGAGACTGAACACCCCTAGAGGACAAGAGAGTAACAGGACCACCGTTACTACAGCCACCCGCTCCATCCTTCTCCTCCATCCTTCTCCTCCTCCTGTTCGACTATTCGATTCAATCATCCACTACGAGAAACGTCACATTTTACTTTCCCGTTACAAGTCACCAATCGGATCGTTTATAACTCAGCCAATCACAAGAAAAGCTTCTTGCTGCCTCACCAATCTCATTGCCATTGCCATCAGGGCAGATAGCCCAGAGGATGATTTCAGTTCCCGAGGCAACGGCCACCATCTTGTCATTGTCTCCAAGGGAACCGCCCATCACCTTGGCGTTGAGGGCCACCCTGTCAATCACCCAGTCCAGCCGGGGGCTGGTGAACACCTGCTGCCAGCCTGTTGACTCCTTAACTCTAGAGGAGAGGAAGAGACCATCGAACAGACTCGAAACGGCACCTTAGAGTACATCCTCATCTTTATTATCCATCCCGCCAAGTCCCGTTAAAGATCTAAAACCACTGTTCGCTATCAAAAGGAAGCCATCGATTGGGTTTCATTACCTGTAACAAACGACAAACTGGGCGTAGGCCACAGCGATCCAGTTGTGGTGGCCACAGATGATCCTCACCATGCCTGGATCTGCTACCTGGTCTGGGTGGAGAGGAACCCACAGGTACAGTAATCAAGGACCAGAAGGACACACTGCAATGCAAAACTGCCCATTCCAGATTCAAGAGCAAAAATGTTATCAATGCACTCTCTCATGCTACATTTGGCTGCCAGAGCAGTAAGAAAACTACACTTGATATGACTTCTTAAAACAATGTATTGTTGACTTTCCTGTAAGATCACACCCTCAGCTGGTGTTTTTTAGCGGCGTTCTCTTACTTCCACAGATCCTCTCCTCCATGGACGCCCTCCCCAGCATGCCCGCGTTGCCCAGGTTGGGCGGCATGGTGTTGCTACGGCGAACAGGCGCCCGCTCCGCTGGCCCTGCCCGGCCCCCCATGTATTGGGGTCCTGCAACGCTGTGGCGGTTCCGCCGCTTGGCTGGGTACACTGGCACAGAGAGACAAGACGTGAAGGGGATTCATTTCTCGTCCAAAAACGGACGTTTTAATCCAGAAACGTTTCAGAGATGTTTGTTCTCGTCGCAAAGTTTACATATTCGGGATATTCATTGTCACGCAAAAACGTATCACTTATATTTTCATTTCTGGACGATTTTCATCCAAACTGACATACTGGCAGGGTGGGGGTGGAATTGAAACTGGGATCTATTCATCTGCAGTCATATGCTCTCTCACTGCCTCAAGTCCAACGCTAAGGAATTTGGACTTATTCGGTGGTGAGGTGTCGTGCAGTGTGCAGCCCCACCTGGTGGAGGGAGGTAGCCATTGAATAACACGTTCCCACAGGAGGACCGGTCCAGCTCATCGCAGAGCTGCAGCTTCCGCACTAGAACACAGAGAGGAACCTGGCAGTTAGAAGCCATCACACAAGGTGGTTGGTTGGTGAGTTGGTTGGTGCAGTTCTGTCAGCATGTCAAGCCTTCTGTGATGTGTAAAACAAATGGATGCGGCTTGAAAAACAAACCTACGCAAATGAATGAATTTGAGCAAAGGAAGACGAACACACATGGAACAGCTGTTATTTCACCTTAAGGCCCACCACACAGTAACACTGCTCTAGAGACACTTCCATACCCAGGGGGGCGATGCCATAGAACTCAGCCTCGTGCATGAGCAGGTGCACATTAATGGACCGTGGGTGGAGCTCTTTGGTCCGCAGGAAGTTGAGGATGGGGGCAAAGAGAGATGGGTCTCTGTCGATGAAGATCTGCAGGTAGACCGGGTGAGAGGAGAGTGATGGAGAGAACACATTATTCATCTCCAAGGAGAATACGAGTCTTCATATTGTTCATCCTTTATTCCACAGACACGCAATCATCTTTGCGTGATTATCAAACTCACAGCTCCGGTCTCATCCCTCAGACTTGAGATTCGCCCACTCAAAAGGCTGTAATTGACAAAAACAGTTTTGTTAAGTCCCGTCAAGTTGGATATGTAGTTAGTATTCAACGTTCGCACACATTGGAAGTGTTGGGGACACACCGACCTGGAGAAGAAGGAGTCGGGGACCCATGTAAGAGTTTGCCTAGAGGTGCTGAACCTGAGAAACACATTATATGGTGAGATGATTCGCTGGTGAGCGGATGAGGTTAGTTCTGAACGCCTAGACAACTCTCACAAGCAGCAGAAGCTACAATCATGTAAATTCAATAAATCATCAATAAAACATAAGCACACAAGTTGATATCACAGAATTAAAACAAGACTAGCAACACACTGTCTAAATCCAGTCCCAGTCTAACGGCAACCATATGCTAAAATACTGGGCGACAAGCTAACAAGCTACCTAGCTAGCTGGCTAATGGTACAAAGATTCTCTACGCTCACCTTTTTCCCCCAACGTTTAAATGAATAATATCTCCTGTTCTTGCCATATTAGCCATTTTAAGCTGTGGCTAAAGTGACTAGTTGCTAACCCACACACTGCATATTTAAAAGTTTATTGCATCACCATCATCAAAAAATAGGTTTAGCTAGCTGGAGATGAATGCAACTTCCTGAACCAGCATTTTTTTTCTACTGTGTGCATGTAGAGAACAATCTGTTGTCTAGTCCACAGTGCCATCTAGTGTTTTGTTTAGCGTATGGCAGGTTTTGTTAACGAAAAAATGATAATTGGATCTAGACGTCATATCTGGCTGTAAGTGTTACACTGCTTTTGACTTCCCCAAAGCGTCAGTACACCGATGACAGGAATGGCGTTGAAAGGAAACGTGCAGGGAAATAGAACAGCTAAATGACAGTGAGATCACCCCTGTTTAGGGTTATGCTGTCCCTGATCTTACATGTTGCTTTATCTTATATGTGGACAATCTACTTCAAACATCTACTAGAAATGAGTTTTTAAAATAGACATAATTAAATATGATATTTTCACATGCAGAGACAATCAACCACACATTTCTCTTTTTTTTTCAATATCACAATTTGTATTTATCAATTCAAAGAAACGACTGTACAGACTCAATGGTTTTAAGAGTTGGATCTGGTTCATACATTATTAGTCATTCATTCACCTTCCTCCTTGTTCGGACTGTGGTTGTGTTGCACCCCAGTATTGTACAGTGATCGTGTGGTGGAGCATGAGACGGTGAGACATGCACTGCAGTATCATATTAGAGACTAAGTCATTCATGCAACTTCTTTGACCTGATGTGGTGAAGCAGCCTGGTTCACCCAGTCTGTAACCAATGAACAACCACCCCTACCATTCCCAAACAAAATAAATAGTTAATAAAGTTAGTTGGAAACCCAAAAAAATGAGGTGGTTTTACCAGTATAACATCAGAAAAAAGAACTTAATTTCTTTTTCAAATTTACAGAAAATACTATAAGCAATTACATTTTGTACAGATCATCAAGCTGTAGAACAGACTGTGGTCCAGTAAAAACAGTGGTGCTCTGGGGTCAGGGGTCAAAGTGCTGGGGAACCAATGAGAGGTGTCAGTCACTGACATGTGACCTAATGATCAGTCAGACATTCTAGATGGAAATAGCAGTGAAATGATTCCCTCAAATTAACCACAATCCACAGTAATATTTGTCTGTTAGTCATTGGCTTGTCAATGTTGCGTTGCTTTACTTACAATTTCATGGGAAACTTTAACTTTAGGTGATGCCCATAACATCTATTGTGATGACATGGCTATAGCATCATGACTGCTCGATAGTTTACTTGATCTTGTATGGTCTACACCATCTGCATCAGCATTGTGATATCGGTGATTCCTTACAAGTGTCACTATGACCTTTAAGCTGCACAGTACATTAGGATATAAAATTGTGCTTTCTATGTATTGATAACACCTGGCTGGTGTTTGGTCTATCAACTCAGATTATAATCTGATTTCTGATCTAAAACACTGAGACAGGGCAGGATTATATAGACAGTACCTTCACAAATGACAACAATGTCCATTGTGGAAAAAACAAGGATGATCCTTTTAATCGAAATTATTGGGTAAAAATGGTGGCTTTAAGGAACAAATGAGACAACACATTTCTGTAGGGTTTTGATTCAGGGGAGAATGTAGTCCAAGACAGGTCACGTCAGGGTCAACAGCAAACACTTAACCAGAGGTGTGATGAGGAGAACCATTATGCGTGCAACTCAATACGTCACGCTAGATGAAGAATGGTAACGTTAGAACCAACCCCTGCTTCTAACATGAAAATCTCCCAACAACTGGCTTGTGGGAAGAAAGAAATAACTCATACTGCTCCAGTTCTGCTGTGGCATTTAAATGGCTGTGCCAGGTAGAGGAGGGGCCCCTAAAATGAGCTTTGATTGGGGGGCCGCTAAATGGACAAACCCAACTCTGCGTGGTAGGTTGATGGATAAATCACTGACCGCTTTATTCACCCGTGGACATGAATGAAACTCCCTCTGAGACCCTGAAGCACCACTGTTCCTCCGCCCCAGCCCCGGGGCACAGGAAGCCTCTTAGTGCAAAGGAAAATTGCATAAAGTCTCAGTATTCACATCTCTCACAAGTTTTTTTTTCCCAGCTCTGTAAAACCTCAAACTGCAGAGTGTTCAGAGTCGATATCGATATGGCTGTGAGTGCAACATGGGTGACAGAAGACCAGGAGACATAAATAGATTCACGTTGAAGATATAAACGTTATATCGGTGATGGATGCTACCATGGCAACAGGTCTTTGTAGCAGACGACTCCCCCCTGCGAGACGGAGGGGAATGCCCGAAAAAACCGCTGCCAATAGCGACCCAAAACTCGACCAATCATCAGCCGTCATCTCGATTCAATAACTAAAGAATACATCCATCCATTTGAAACCAGATCATTCTTTATTGAGCATTAGTTTGTTGTTGGGACTTAGGTGTCCTATCTGTGAGCAGTCAGGTCCTTACATGGGGTAGTGGTGAGTTTACTACACAGTGGGGGCCTCTATCTTGAAGACAGGGGAATCGTTTATTGATAGTATTCACCACTGCACAGTGTTGTATTACACGCTATGAAGCATGTCGCTCATACACCCTTCAATTCAGGACCCCAGTTCTGTTGTCAGTGTTCTCCAACAGTAGCCCAATCGACCATGTGCAGTGTCTTGTATACTGGACGATATATGCCACATTACATGGGATAGTTATGTATGTTCATTCAAAAATAGCCTCTGTCCATCCTTGTGTCCAACATGCGTAATAATGGAATTGCATTAATTTGGCATTCACGCCTTTTATATATATTTATATTTATATATATAGATGCATAAAATGTGTTCTTAAAAAAACAAGGTAGAAAAAGCTACTCAAATTGAACGCATTTGATGACACCTTAACTGGACTGTCTTTTACAGGATCCCCCACTCACATCTATCTCAGATACATCCAGAGCTCTTAGAATGACAGGGTTCCCCTCATTAGCAAGTGGAACTTCCTGACACCATTTATGGCTTTGTGACGCTATGACGGACAAACAGATCCATGTAGAGTGCTGTATGGAGCATGGGAAGGAACAAAGACATGTGTTCTCGCGGGGGGGGGGGGGGAGAAAACACTCGACATGTCAACATAGAATACCTCTGGGGTTTTACTTCTCAGGGCAAATGATTCTCCAAGCAAGACATGCAACTTCACGCCTCATCCGCACAGCAATTCATTCATTTATCCTCACGGAACACTTTTTTTCCCCTTTTGCATCCGTCGACGGACGGCTAATCCGCGCGGTGACCTCTGCGTGACCCCTGAACTCTGACCCTGGGGGCCACGGCTGAGGCTGTGCCCTCCTGCGATTGGGTGTGTGTGTAAGAGCGGTGGCATGAGTGAGCATACCAGCCATGCGTGGAAGACTGAGGGGATCTGAGGAGCGCGCAAGACAACAGAAAGAACCTGAGCTATGGATACCCTGGGAGTGGAGAGCAGCAGGATGCACACGCACGCACGCACGCTCACGCACGCTCACGCACGCTCACGCACGCACACGTGACTACCAGGCATACACAAGTTTATCTACCACCTTCTGCGGTTTATAAAAAGCAATGTGGCTGATGGGATCTGACGAGTTAAGAATGTCCCACAGGTGAGCGGAGACAATCAGCGGGGCAGGAAGGAGGAGGCCTGGTGTTTGGAGGTCTGAAGCCTGCCATGCCTCTATGGAGCTGGGGCGCTGGCCCAGGTCTCCAGGGCTTGGAGGTCTGGAGGAGGTGGAAGCCTGGCAGGGGATGGTTGGAGATGCAGGACCAGCCCGACAGGATGATGATCCACTCTCCTCCTTCTCTCCTCCGCCCCAGAACACCATGGCGGCTGGGTGTTGGTAAACCCAGATCCGGATAGAAGGGCTTGGTCGATGACACCATTTTGCAGAAGAAAAACAAGCAGGATCCAGGAAGTGAATCAAACTTCAGTCCAGATGTGTGGTCTGGATTGAAGGGTGAACAAGCAGAAATACAAAAAGAAGAAAGAAAAAACGAGAAAAAAACGTTTCTCTCCCTCCGAAAACAAGAGGCCAGTCAGTTAAAAAACATTTTGGCTTATTTCTTTCATCTGGGAATATACTGTACGACTGGACTTTAGATAGGCGGACAGACAGACTGAAGATACATACAGATACAGCTCATCTCATACAAAAAAGAAACATGGAACATTATGAGCTACGTTTCTCAATCTACCAGCGAAACCCCCCCCCCCTTCCCTCCACACGCCTGTGCTTCCTGCCATGCACCTGTCTCTCCACCGGGGGGCAGCAGGTCTGGCCTCCACAGAGCAGCAGAGAGGAGGGAGAGAGAGGGAGAGACAGAGAGACAGAGAGAGAGAGAGAGGAGGGTCGAAGGGGCTCAGCCAGACTCCCGCTCCTTGTCCGTCCCATCCCTTCACCAGATCTTTGTCGTCCTGCGTCTCTTAACACCAAACCAACTGAGATGGAGGAGATGTGGGAGAGGACAGAGGGACACTCCGGAGTGTTATACTGTTCACCTCAGTCCCTAACCCTATCCCTTCCCTCCTGCCCCCAAAACACATCAAACGAGCAATTCTCATTTCTTCTTGCTGGATTTTTCTGGCCGCTTGTTTTCCGACTTCTCCCCCTTATCCGACCTCTCGGAACGTTCCGGTTTCTCGGCCTTCTCGGCGCGCTCGCCCCGGTCGGAACGCTCCCCGCCGCGCTCCGATTTGTTGTCGGCTTTGCTGCCGTCGCGCCGCGTGCCCTCGTCCGTGGATGAGGTAGTAGGGTGAGGCTGGCCCCATTTGGCGATCTGCTCGTGCTCAGAGATGCTCGTGGTGATGTTGGCGATCCAAGCTTTCAGATCATCCTGGTGGAGAGAGGGAGGGAGGGAGGGAGCGTGGAAGGAGGTGGGGAACAAGGAGAGAAAGAGAAAGAGAGAGAGAGAGAGAGATAGAGAGAGAGGAAAGGTATACAGAGACACCAACACAAACAGGCAGACAGACAAGTAGGGCAGAAAGAGAAAGATGAAAGGGATAGAGAGAGCGTGAGAAACAAGAGTTAAAGTTGTGTGTGTAGAACGGTAGAAAACACTGTGAGGACCAGCTGTGTTATGGACTCATGTCCCAGTTAGGATGGATGCAAGGGCCCAGTGCAAGAAGGAGAGATGGGGCAGAGGGCAGTTAAAGGGGGATTCCACCAAAAAATGAACAGTCAGGTTGTTATTTTCCAGTATTATACCTTTCCATGCACCATCCCATGCTTAACTGCTACGGACGGATGAGTGATGCAAAAACAAAGACACAACATGCAAACAGAACGATGAGTTGGTTCTGAGGACGGTTCTTGGGTTGTCGCGTTTTTTTTTTCCTTTTTTAATACGGGCCAAAATCTGAAATGTACTGTCTGAAAAAAAAGTGTCCAAAACATTTACTTCCATTTGCAGCTGTTTGGTAAGGCATTGTATTCATTGCTACCTCCGGAATTATGATTTTTTTTTTAATCTTATCAATCTGAAATAAATAGATTTGACTAAACCTATGGGAATGAAACAATTCGAAATAAAACGCATTACTAATTAACTGAAATTATTCAGTGAAACAAAACATATTCCTAATTGCTGATTGACTCAGACAAGCTCTGGACGGGAAATTATGTTTTCAAATATTTGGATGTGAATACCTGTAATGGTCGAAGCAACACAATGTTTGGGATATTTAACAGTAGTGCATGAAAGACAAAACCATACTGATGGTGGAATTCCCCTTTAAAAAACCTCTCACCTCATCCTTTGCATGGAACAAAAACTCGCTGCCATCCTTCGTTCTGCAGAGAGAGAGAGAGAGAGAGAGAGGGAGAGAGAGAGAGAGGGAGAGAGAGAGAGAGAGAGGAGAAAAAGAGAAAGAAAAATTCAGTTTCCAATCCATTCAAAGACCACCGATATAACAGACACACAGAAGCAAGCCGCAAAGCGAACGTACTTGAGCGTAAAGACGTTCTTCTTCTTCTTGTAACCGTTGGTGACGTCGCAGTAACAGTGGCTGAGGCTGAGCAGGGGCTCGTTGTTGTAAGGTGTGCTGGTGTTCTTGGCATCTTTATAGAAGCCCATCTCTCCCTTGTTCAGGACGCAGTACAAGTTCACCCAGGATCTGCTGCAGGGGCAGGCGGGGGAGGGGAGGGGGGGGCGGAGAAAAAGGGTACGGAGGTCAGAAGGACAACGCCCCAAGGCTCAACGCTACCTAACCCCACTCACCTGAGGGGGGGGCGTGGCCTGGACGGCGGCCGCGCAGGGCAGAGGGAGGAGAACACAGATGGCCAAACACAGACGGAGGGGTGGGCAGAGGGGGAGGGAGGGGGGAGGGAAGCGTGCGGGGGTAGGGGGCGGGCTTATGGTTACTTGTGGGGGAGGGGGAGGCGAGCAGGGCCCCGCCAGGAGCAGCGGAGGAGGGAAGAAGCAGAGGAGTTTGGTTAAATGGCATTGTGGCTGGCGGGCGAACGGCGGTTGTTACGGACGCCGTGACATGCGTGTCTTCATGTCAAAGCTGGCGTGTAGCTGGTCAAGGCTAAGAGTGAAAGAGCCATTCAGCTTTACCTTGGCATGTACATAGCTAGACATGTACATTGGAAACATTCGGCCGATGGGTAAGTGGGTGGGGCTCATCCGCTTGGCTGGGGTTGGTGCGCGAGGGGGGGAGGTGGTCACCCTGGCCTTTAGAGGGCAGTACAGTGGCGGGAGGCGCTTTAGAGCCAGGCCCTCACTCTGCCAACTGAAGCCTTGCTTCAGGGTGCGATGTGGGGGCTCGGCCGGGAGCCTGGGCAGGCAGGGGATGAGGGAGCTGGATACCACGCTGCCTACAGACGCTGGACACTGGGCAGGTAAAGTACCCCAAGAACCCAGGCCCATGCCCCAGGCCCCGGCCCACACCACAGCCCCCCAGACCCCAGTACATCCATCAGCCAGCCAGCTGTGCCAGCCGGCCTCGCTCCGCCCTATGAGCAGGGGTTGGTTAGAGGCACCATGCATGCTGTTGCTGCAAGCAGTGCGATGGCAGGCGGCTTGTGTCTCTTCGGCTGCTGCAGGTTGTAAACACAGAGTGTTGCTCCGATACACAAGCCTGGCTGAGAAAAGCATATGTCCCCACGCGAATGTATGATTTCACTATCGGCTAGAACATATGCTGACCCATAACGTTATCATTCAGTGTCAGTTACTTGAACATATGTCATTGTGGGTAGAGCTCCCAACAGGAAGGCCTGCACATATGTTGTCTCGGACCTAGGGCACCAAAACAACTCTAGAACATATGTCATCGAAGCCAGTGTTCATGCGACAGTTGGACAGAGGTTAAGGTCAGTTAAGTTAGCTAGCTAGCTAGCATGCTACAGCTAGTGGGCCCATGCCTCTACTTCAGAGCAGCAGGCACCGCTGTGCCCACGCGTGCCCACCTGTTGGCGCTCTTCTTCAGAGTCTCGATGTCCAGCTTGCGGAAGAGGAAGCCCTCGTGGTGGGCCGTGTGTGTGGGGGGCTGGGGCACCGGGGGGCTGCTCTGGGCTGGGGCGGACCTGGAACGGCGTGGTTCCCCGGCAGCGGGCTCCTTGGGTCGCGGCCGGCGCCGGGGTTTGGGGCGGTCCCGGGCACGGGGGCGCTCGGGGCGGGAAGGCTTCTCTGGTACACCGTTAGGGAGGCGGGGAATCTCACCTCTGGCCTGGGGGGGGGAGGGAGGGAGAGATTGAGAGGAATAGGAGGAGATGGAGGAGGAAGGTAAAGCAAGAGTAAGAGAGATAGATTTCGAGGGGAGTGGTTGAGGGAGAGGGGCAGATAGCGAGAGATAGAGAGAGATGGAGTGAGAAAGACAACAAAGTGAGAGGAAGTGAGGTGATATAATAGATTCATCTTGTCCACATATAGCACAACGTGGTATTAGAACCCGTTGGTCCATCATGCGTAGTTTGGCAACACGGTCCAGACCTGAGCAGCCTCTCTTTCCTGCAGCTGCTCCACGATGTCTGCCAGTGTGGACCTCTTCTCCCTGAAACCAGCCAGCACACCAAGTCAGCAGCTCCCCTCACACACACCACAAACACCACATACACACACCACACTGCTATCCTCATCCCCACTCAACTACACTCACATTGACTGAGCCATACCCAGCCCCTACTCTTCCCCACTGACTTATCCTCTTCTCCCCTGAACTACACCCTACTTAACTATACTTAGTCAGACTCCTCCCCTCTGAGCTACCCTCCCCTACCAACTCAGCTCCTCACCCCTCAGTGACTCACCCTCCTGCCGAGCGCCGGTCTGAGTGCTCCTTGGCCGTGTCGTGCTCACTGGACTCCTGTCTCTCCAGGCGGTGGCGTTCGCGGCGACGCCCCTCGTGGCCGTGCCCCTCCTGCTCGCTGGACGTCTGCCTCTCCAGGCGCCTCTCGTGGCGCTCGGCCCGCTCCCGCCACACCTCCTGGGGCAACTCGTCCCTCCGAGCCTGGATCAGCTGCTCGCTGCTCAGCTGGCGTTCCAGCCGGGCCTCCCTGCCCTGGGGCTGAGGTGGGGGGTCCGTCCAGCTGCTGCTGCCCGCTCTGGCTGCTCCTCGGCTGGGCTCGCTGTTCAGCCTCTCCCTGCCGGGTTCCTGGAGCACCACCTCGGCCATCACCATCTCTCCCTCCCACTCCCGCTCTCTCTCCCTGCTTGGCTCTCCCTCCCTCTCCTTCTCTCTCTCCCTCTCCCGGGCTTTCTCTAGTCGGCTAGCCACTAACAAGGGTGTCACCACGTCATCGATGTGTTTGATCTTCGGCTGCCGTAGGTACGGCGACGCCCTGGCCTCCACCGCCGATGGCGGTGCTGTGACCGTGGCGACGGCGTTGACAGCGATCGTGGGGATGTGGGATGCGATGTTGACGGCAACGTTGCTGACGACATCAGCAGCGGTGGCGGCGGCGGAGGAGGAAGCGGTGCCGAGACCGGCGGCCACGCCCACCACGCTGATGAGCCGAGGCTCCAGGTGGCGGTAGGAGGAGCCATTCATCACCGGCGTGTAATTGGCCACGGTGGAGCCGAGGCGGCGAGCCACGGAGGAGGGCGAGGGTTCCTGGGGCGGGCGCTCCGGACGAGGCTCAGCCTGCTCGTAGATGGTCTGCCTTACGAGGGCGGAGCCTGCGCTGCGGGAGGGGGAGGGAGACGGCGAGGCGTCCTGGGGGTCCAGGAACACCTTGCGGCCCAGCAGGGGGGTGGGAGGGAGCTTGGACTGCTCTGCTTTCAGCTTCTCCACCTGGAAACAGTCAGAGGTCACTTTGGAGACAAAGCCAACATGGTGGTCAGTACAAAGCTACATTTGAGTCAGCGTTAGTGGCTGAAGGAAAACAGAGAAACAGAGTTGGAGTTCAAAGTCAAGACAGAGCCGAAGTTGTTCTCAACGTCAAAATCGGATTCAATGTCTGAACGGAAAGCAGGAACAGACTTTTGAGATTAGAATGAAAGTCAAAATCTGATTGTCCGAATAAGAACCATCATTTGAATCAAAGTCAGAGTCAGAGCTGTAATCAGAGACACACACTTCCCTTACCCTCTTGACCCCTAACCCCTCAGGGGTGTGTATGTGTGTGTGTGTGTGACTGATGCCGTTACCGTGGTGAGTCGCCGGAGCGAACTGAAGCGTTCCTCCCAGGTGGCCGCCGCCTTCCGGAAGGCCTCGTGTCGACGAATCAGCTGCTCCACCTCGTCCACGCTGGCCCCCAGCTCCTTGCTGCTGATGAAGGGCTCTTGAGCTGTCAGCCATGCCTCCGCCACCACCGCCTCCTGGGCAAACTGATGCACCTCCAACACTGGGGAGGGTGGGGACATGGGAGGAGAGGAGGAAAGTACAAGAGGGACTAACATTAGAGACTTGTGTGCGTGTGTGTGTGCGCGCGTGTGTGTGTGCGTGCGTGCAAGTGAGACAGTGTGTGTGTGTATGTGCATGTGTATGTAGGCCGTCTCAGGGTCACTTACTGTGCTGCAACAGCTCCCAGTGCTTGTCCCACTTTTCCGACAGCTCATGTTGCTTAGCAACCACCTTGTCCAGCTTCTCCTTGATCTGAGGAACAGCCAATCGCAGAACAAAAACACGCAATGAGCCACCAATGAAGCATCTCCGACTAACAGCGTCTTGGATGGAGTCTGCGTCCGGGACGCCCGCCATCCTCCAAGACGTGCACGTACATCACTGTATTTCACTGGAAAGTGGGGCGGGGTCTAAAGCAGGTGAAAAGGGGAGGGGGGAGGGGGATCCGACTGGGGTAACTGTGGTTACCTCCTCGGCGGCGGGGTTGCGGGCGGCAAGCAGGGTCTTGCCCATCTCGATGCACTGCAGCACGCTGCGACTGCGTGCCTCCACCTCGCTCTTCAGGCTCTGGTGGTAGTTCATCAGCACCTCCACAGACGACACGTCCCTGAAAGGACCAGACAGCCCACAGGACGAGGTTAGCTCTTGGGGCAGCGCGCTGACGGTAAGGGAGAAGAGCACAGGGTTACACACCCAACCGAGACAGGGGCCGGACCCCCCTGCCTCACACACACAGGACGAACACTGACGGGCGGCCATTTTGACAAGGTCAAATGTAGGCCTTGCCGTGGTGTTCAATAACATAGTCCCAAACTCCAACTACTGGGATATTCCAGGTATGTTTTTATATTCTTTCTGATTCACCTTGAAATTGTGTTTCATCTTAAAGTGTTTTAATAGTCGGAAATTTAACCCTAGAAATTACAGATTACATCCGAACTTGTTCAGAAGTATATTTTGCGGATATGACTGATCAAATATTGTTTCTAAACATAAATTCAAGGTACACAGAACTCCTCTGAGATCATTTCCAGATTTTACATGTTCTAGAAACATCTTCACAACAGGAAGTAGGCGTTTTCTAAGCCAAGGTTACCTGGGTTTTTCCCCAGTTCCGATCTGACAGATGATGCCGTCCATCCACATGATCTGGTCGCGCACCACGCCAAAGAACCGCAGCTTGTCCGTCGCCGTGGTGATCTGCACACGGCACTCCTCGCAGGAATTAAGCAGCTCCTTCCAGGAGCGCATCACTTCCTGCTCACGGCCCGCAATGGCCTCAGCCTTCTCCCCTGCGTAGACTGTCCTCAGCTGAGCAGCACTCTCCTGAAGCTGACGTACCTGGACACACACACAGTACACCCATACATAGACACACACACACACAGTACACCCATACATAGACACACACACACACAGTACACCCATACATAGACACACACAGTACACCCATACATAGACACACACAGTACACCCATACATAGACACACACACATTACACCCATACATTGACACACCCACACAGTACACCCATACATTGACACACCCACACAGTACACCCATACATAGACACACACACACACATACACACACACACACACACAGTACACCCATATATAGACACACACACACACAATACACACACATACATACAAACATCTATGAGCGTACACTTCCAACTCCCACACTCAGATGTATCCAAACAGGTCCAAGAGGCCAGCCCTGAGGCCTGATTGGCGTGTGCGTGCGCGTGTCACCTGGGTGACGAGCAGCTGGATGTCGTGCTCGAAGCTGTGCATGAGCCTCTGCAGCGTGCTGGTGTTGGGCGTGCCCCCCTGCCGTGCTCGCACCTCAGGGAGCCGCCGCTGCTTGTCATCGATCTGAGCCAGGACCTGTGGGAGTGTGTTGGTGTGCATGTACGTGTTTGTGTGTGTGCACGTGTGTGTGTGTGTGTGTGTATTTGTGTGAGTGTGTGAGAGGGAGGGGGAGACAGCAGCACAGAACAGTCAAAAGCCTGTGCAGCTCATGCGCTAATGCCTGTTATAACTGTTATTACTAAACACTTGGTCATTTCAACCATGTTCAGCCCGCATCAGACCAGTGAGGCTTTTACAAGCATCCGCAGTTTAAGCAGATGACAGTCTGTTCTCGTTGAAACGAGCACTTAGTGTCAGTTCCTGTCCATGTGCATGGAGATTCTGACACATTGATTTAACATTGATCCAAAGCGATTAAAAAAAAGATTTTCTCTACCTCTCTGCGGTTCTTTGGCACAATTTAAAATCCATAAGGGCTCAGTACTGAGCCATACTTATCAGTATAGGTCAGTATGGGTGAGCATCGGTCAGTGTCAACCAGTGTTGGTTAGTGGGTCAGTATTGGTTAGTAGCGGTTAGTCATATCTCTCTCCTCTACCTCTCTGCAGTCTGAGAAGAACTTGTGCAGCTGGTGGGAGGCGGCCAACATCTGTCCTCTCGTCTCCATCAGCTCCAGCAGGTCGGCCCAGGCCTCGTTCACGCCGTCCTTCCACTCGGCGATGGTGGCGGCGTCGGCGTGGCCGTAGTCGATCAGCTCGTCCACCATCTGGTTGATGGCCGTCACGCGCTCTTGGCCCACGCCGCTGGTCTCCGAGGCGAACTCGGTGAACTTCTCCTGCAGAATCTGCAGAAGTTAGACACCATGCCGGACATCAGGTCTGAACACACTGGGTCAGACTCAGGGCCTGGGGCCTCCACACAGACACAGTCAGGTCAGACTCAGGGCCTGGGGCCTCCACACAGACACAGTCAGGTCAGACTCAGGGCCTGGGGCCTCCACACAGACAGTCACAATCCTACACCTAGTAGACACAACATTGGATCACTCTTTACAGTGCAGAGTCTAGTTTAATTCTTTTTCAATTCATCAATATTGGTGACATGCCAGTGGGGGTGTATGTAAGTGTGTGTATAAAGGTTTAAGTGTGTGTGTGTCATTGAGAGTGTGGGTTTGTGTGTGTGTTTTTATGCATTTCTATGTGTTGGTATTTGTGTGTATAAAGTATATTTGTGAAGCATGCAAACATATGTACTTATGTGTGCATGTGTATATACATAAGTCTATATACATGTGTATCTGTCTCTGTGTGTCTGTGTGTTTGTGTGTGCATGTATGTCTGTGTGTCTGTCTGTGTGTGAGTGTGTATATGTCTGTGTGTGTGTGTGTGTGTCTGTGTGTGTCCGTGTGTGTGTGCATGTGTGTGTCTGCCTGCGGGTCTGTGTGTCTCTGGGTCTGTGTGTGCGTGCGTGCGTACATGCAGAGTGAGCATGGGCAGGCCTGCGTACCGTGACATGCTCGTAGTCCTGCCCCAGCTCAGGAGAGCTGGCCACCACCTCCCTCTCAGCGATCCACTGCTCCAGCTCAGACACCTCCCGGCTCAGCTGGTACAGCCAGTACTGCTGCTCCAGACGAGACTTCCTCTCCTCCACCAGGTCCTTCAGGGACACGTACAGACGGTCCACCTGGGACTGGCGCTTGCTGATCTGCTCGCTGGAGGGCAGGGTGGGGGGCAGGGGGAGAGTTGAGGGAGGGGAGGGGAGAGAGACAAGGACGAGGGAGTGGGAGGATAGACGGAGGACAGACAGAGAGAGGGGGAGAACGAAGGTGACAGAAAGAGAGACAAGTTAAGAGTTGTTTAGAGTACAGATCTCCTTTCCTCCTGAGAACGATAAAGAACAGCAAAGGCAGAGGATGGCAGGGCACAGTAGAGGACAGCAGAGGACAGCAGAGGGCAGTAGGGGACAGTAGAGGACAACAGAGGGCAGTAGGGGACAGTAGAGGGGGACAGTAAAGGACAGCGGTGGGCAGCAGAGAAGGGTGGAGAGAGGTGGGGAGGAGGCTGACCTGTCGGGGTGTCCCATCTCCAGCAGCTGTCTGCACTGCTGGGACAGCAGGCCGATGGTCTCAGCGTAGTCCTCGATGGTCTGCTCCAGGACCAGGTGCTTCTTCAGCAGTTGCAGGGTGCTGGGCTCGTCCTGGACACACACCAGCAGCAGGCAGGCTCACACATACACGCTAAGGACACGCGGACATGTTGATGACACACACACAGTGCCCCGCCCCCCTCCCCCATGCCCCGCCCTCTTCCCACCTTCCCCTTCTCCTCATTCATCATGTGGAGTTCCTGCTCGCTGAGCCAGGCCTCCACCTCGGCCATGTCGTAGTAATACTGCTGGGCCTGGTAGGTGGCGTCCAGCAGCAGCTGCCGCCGCTCCGTCTCCGCCCACAGCAGCGCCCACACGTACGCCAGCTGCTCCAGCCCCGCCCGCACACAGTCCGCCTCGGGGCTGCGCATGGACGCGATGAGGCCCGCCCGCTCCAGAACCTCCTCCACTCGGCCCCGGTGGCCCTCCAGCTCCCTCTGGAGGGTCTGGGGGAGGAGGGGGAGGGGAGAAAAGAGAAGCAGGAACTGGTTAGCATCCCGTTTGCCCTCGGGTGATGCGCTGAGACGGAGGAGAAGAGGTGAGAGGGAGAGGGTGAGAGAGTGTAAAAAGATGAGGAGAGAGGCGGGCAGGGGGTGGGGTGAGAGGTGGAGGACAGCCCGGGGCGGCGCAGATGAGAGACGAGGGAAAGGCACACAGCAGAACCTTCAGGTGGATGGGGGGGGGAGGACAGAGGAAGGTGAAGAGAGGAGGAGGGGAGGGTGCGCAGAGGGACGGAGGGACGTACAAAGACTCTACCGACATCAAGGAGATGGGAGAGAGACACATGGAGAGCAGAGAGAGATGAAGAGCAGAGAGCGATGAAGAGGAGAGAAAGATGAAGAGGAAAGAGAGATGAGGAGGACAGAGATGAAGAGGAGAGAAGAGCGTAATTAAAGAGAGGGCCGGGACAGGATTGGGAGGCGTCACCTGCGTTCTTACTTCATGGGCCTGCTGGACAGCCTGGAGACTAGAGCCGTGCTCCTGGGACGTGGCCATGGGGAGGCGCTCCTGCACCCACAGCTACAACCACAGGAAGTGATGTCAGAATACACACCAGGGAAAGGAAATGGGACTTCAAACACTCTAAACACAGCTACCAGTAGCAGAAAGGGTCATGAACAGAGTGTGTGACGTGCGTTCATGCTTGCACGTACTGTACGTGGGTGGGGGGGTTTACAGTCGGGGCGGGGGGGGGGGGGGCGCGGGGGGGGGCTCCCGGGGGGCTGCACTGTGGTGCGCACGTGTGTCCGTGGTTGCGTGTCAAGCCCCAGTGAACAGAAGA
>BROE01000005.1:14734777-14756149 GCA_036571765.1 Plecoglossus altivelis
CCCCCCCCCCTGTCCTGCCCCCCTCCCTGTCCCGTCCCCCCCTTCCAGGCCCTGCTCCCTGCCGGCTCAATAAAGCCCCCATAATACCCCACCCCTTTTATTCCTTTCTCCGTCGGCACTCATCCAACAACCCCCTCCACCCTCTTTCCTTCTCTCCACTCCCCCTTCCAAACACCTGCTCCCTCGCTCCCTCCCTCCTTTCATATTTCCCTCAGGTTCCCCTCCCCCACCTTGCAGAGAACATACCCTATTTTCAGAAACCCCCTTTACCCCTTCCCCCAACACACACCTACCCTCCAAGCTGTACTTCACCCCAATATCCGACGCAGTGTGCACAAGTACTTATATGCGGGCATGCCTTTATGTGTATCTGTGTGTGTATCTGTGTGTATCTCCCTGTGTGTGTATTTGTGTGTATATCTCCCTGAGTGTGTATCTGTGCATCTGAGAGTCAGCAGTACCCAAGGACATGAAACCAGGCTAGCCAGATCTCTCTCTACCTCAAATCTCTTCCAAGAGTGAAAAGCAGCCTGTCTGTTCTACAGCCAGCCCAAGTCCAAGCCCCAGCCTCAACTTCAGCCCCAGCCTCAACCCCAGCCTTAACCCCAGCCCCATCCCCAACACCATCCTCAGCCCCAGCCCCATCTCCAGGCCCTGCCTTAGCCCAAGTCCCTGCCCTAGCCCCAGTCCCTGCCCTAGCCCCAACCCCATCCCCAGTCCCAGCCCCATCCCCAGTCCCAGCCCCATACCCAGTCCCAGCCTTAACTCCCGATCTCCAGAACCAGATCCAGACCCAGACTCTAATTCCACTTGAGGGATCAGAACCAAAACTATGTTAAACAGACACCAGCGAGAGTCTAACATTGTCCTCTCATTTTGGCATTGCTCTGTGAAATATTCAGGCAAGTCAATAAGAAACAGAGAGAGAGAACGAGGTAGAGAGAGAGAGGAAGAAAAGAGAATAGAGAGGGAGTAACAGGGAGAAAGAGAAAGAGAGGGAGGGAGGGAGAGATCTAGAGAGGAAAAGGGTGATAGGATGAAAGGGGAGGAGACGGGGTGCGGAATTTGATAGAATCACAGTACAGCCAGTGAACAGCCGGTGTTGAGAATCCCCCTCATCATTATGGTATCATGTATACAATATCCAGCATCTGTTATTGAACTAGAATTACCTAATGTGTGGTCAACACGTTTGGCAGGTTGAATCTACTGACAATATTTGCGTCAACGTGTGAATATGCCTTGGGGTACCCCTGTGCATGGCAGACATTCACACACAGACACACACATGCACACACACACATTAGAGCTAGTCAAGACTGGTTCTAAATGTATTAAAGCTGTCCTGCTGTACGAGGGTTGGAAATTACGCTGTGTGACATGTGTTACGTAAGTCTGGATCTGGATCCATCAGTGTCCCTCTCTCTGCATATTCCTCTCTCTTTCCCCTGATCCCTTTTCTCTCTCTTTCCCTCCTCTACCCCATCTCTCATCCCTCCCATACCCTCTCTCTCTCTCCATCCCTCTCTCTCCCTGTCCCTCATCCTCCTGTATTCTCCTCCTCTCCCTCATCCCTTCCTTTTCACTGTCTCTCCATCTTCCCCATCCCTCTCTCACCCAAAATCCCTCTACTGACTTGCCTTCTCTCTCTCTCTGTTTGTCTCTCTGTGTCTCTCACTCTCTTATTCCTTCTCTCTGAAGTGCTACATTTTTCTTTGGCATGACTTGTCCCTCTCTACTCTATCCTTCCTCTTTCTCTCTCAGTCTCTGTCTCCCTGTCACACATCTCTCTATCTGCACCCTGAAACACCAAGATAGACTAACTACGAACACTAACACACAATGTAGTGTAATTCAGTGTTTAGATGTGTGTATGTTGGGGCAGGACATATAATTCTAACATCTGCTTTACACTAGAAGGCTTAGATTATGCTGTTAATCATTCATCATGTAATCATTATCCTTGATATTGACGTTTGACAGCAGAAACTTGTCATTGGGGTTTAATATGAGCTTACCAATACAACAACATAACTATTAGTACAACACAGACGCACACCAAACACTCGGAAAACCACACCATACACAGCCACACACACCCATACCACACACACACACACACCCTAACAGCCACACCACACACAGCCATACCACACACACCCTAACAGCCACGCCACACACAGCCACACCACACACAGCCATACCACACACACACTCTAACAGCCACACCACACACAGCCACACCACACACAGCCATACCACACAGACACCCTAACAGCCACATCACACACAGCCACAACACACACAGCCATACCACGCACACCCTAACAGCCACACAACACACAGCCATACCACACACACACACCCTAACAGCCACACCACACACAACCATACCACACATACACATACACAGCCACGCCACACACAGATATACCACACATACACAGCCACCTCCTATTGTGTGACTACTCTCCAGGGTCTCTGCTAACCCAGAGAAGGACTGGGGGCTGAGATCTTCACTCTTAATGAGATAACAAGGCCAAACAATTAGCAGAGAAACTAGAGAGAAGACCTTGAGGTCTGCGGGGTTAGAGACTAGTTAACTAGCTAGCGGTCCCTTGTGAAGAAGTAGGTGCAGTGCTGCTTCACGTATGCTGTACATGCTGCTGGACCACAAAAACGAGCTCAAATGGCAGGCTTCAGTGAATTCAGTTTGAGGCATGAACACCATGACAACCTTGGACTAGCAGGGACCTGGGACCTCCAGCAACAGTTCACTGTAGCTAAATGTCATTCTTTTACAAAACAAGTATGCAAGAAATCGTCAAACCAACACACATATGATGAGAAAAGGCTTTTGTCTCCCAAAACTATACACGACAAACTGTGTGCACGTAAATCCATTTATAGGGCCAAATTTAGCTAATTTAGCTACTGTTGCCTCAATTTAGTTAGCTAAAGCTGGCTCATGTTGGTGTCCATAAGTAATTTGCTTCCTCAAATAAAACCTGTAAGCTCATGGGTAATTTGCCATGTCTCATGATGACTGCTGTAACTGATGGTGGACAAGCGCGTGAAATCCCCCCCTCCCTTCGCTCACCTAGTACACACACTAACTGAGGGTCTGACATCACTTCCTGCAACGTGCACTTCCTGCATCCTGCCTGTGCTGTGGAAAGCGGATGTCTGGATGTGTGAGAGAGCGGCGGTTCAAATGACCTTCACACATGAGCTACGCCAGGCGGAGGGAGGGAGGAAGGGAGGAGGGGGGGGGAGGAGACTGGCTGTTGCCTGGCAACATCTGCAAGCGCAGCCTCGTTTCCCTCTGCCTGGCGAGGAGGTCGCACCTCACTGGCAGCATCACACACACACACACCTCGTGACAGACGGCACCAGGCAAACCAAGAGAACAGTCAGTGCTCCAGATATCCTGCTCCGCTCTCCTGTCTGGCTCCCCGGCTGCCTCCCCTGCCTCTAGAACACCTCCCAGCCTGTTGGTGTTCTAGAAGGCCTCCCAGCCTGTTGGTGTTCTAGAACACCTCCAAGCCTGTTGGTGTTCTAGAACACCTCCAAGCCTGTTGGTGTTCTAGAACACCTCCCAGCCTGTTGGTGTTCTAGAACACCTCCCAGCCTGTTCGTGTTCTAGAAGGCCTCCCAGCCTTTTTGTGTTCTAGAACATCTCCCAGCCTGTTCGTGTTCTAGAAGGCGTCCCAGCCTGTTCGTGTTCTAGAAGACCTCCCAGCCTGTTCGTGTTCTAGAAGGCCTCCCAGCCTGTCCGTGTTCTAGAAGGCCTCCCAGCCTGTTGGTGTTCTAGAACACCTCCCAGCCTGTTTGTGTTGTAGAAGGCTTCCCAGCCTGTTCGTGTTCTAGAACACCCCCCAGCCTGTTCGTGTTCTAGAAGGCCTCCCAGCCTGTTTGTGTTCTAGAACACCTCCCAGCCTGTTCGTGTTCTAGAAGGCGTCCCAGCCTGTTCGTGTTCTAGAACACCTCCCAGCCTGTTCGTGTTCTAGAACACCTCCCAGCCTGTTCGTGTTCTAGAAGGCGTCCCAGCCTGTCCGTGTTCTAGAAGGCCTCCCAGGCTGCCAAGCTCTGCACAGCCAGAAGCTCACAGGTAGAAGAGCAAAGGTTCTTTATAAGGCTGAGAGGGCAGTGGATCTCTCCAACAGCTAACATTAGACTATGCTACTGTCTGCTACGCTGAGCTGAGCTAAGGTTGTTAATCTCTCCAACAGCTAGAATTAGACTATGCTACTATCTGCTACGCTGAGCTAAGCTAAGGTTGTGGATCTCTCCAACAGCTAGCATTAGACTATGCTACTGTCTGCTAAACCGAGCTTAGCTAAGGTTGGGCTATGCAATGGCTGGGCTTTGCTAGATTACGATGGGCACATGGACCTCAATAAAAATCCATCAAGCATCCAACATCCAGTTCATTTGGACCTGCTTGCTCTGGCTGGATCCCTTCTCCCCCCAACTGGACTGTCAGAGACCCCCGCAGGAGACATCCTCCCCCGGTGGGCCCTAAATCACACCTCCATGGTTGTAATGTTTTAATGTTACATCGACGCGGCGTCGTGTTAGATGACAGTCTATAACTGGCTAGCTGCCTAGCTGGAGGGCTCTCCGTAGGGTCCTCAGGGTTTTGGTATACAGTATGTACACACACGAGACCTGCGCTTGCCCTTTATCAGAGCAGTGTGCGTGTGTTCGTGTGTGCGTGTGTGTGTGTGCGTGTGTGTGTGCGTGTGTGTGTGTGTGTGTGTGAGAGAGAGAGAGAGAGAGAGAGAGAGAGAAGAGAGAGAGAGACGCAGAGTAAACACGACGCAAGAAACAGAGAGAAAAAGCACAAGAGTGTAGATTTCGTGTGGGTACTCAATGGGTCAACATTTGTGGTGTACGGTGTGTGTGTGTAGTTTGTGTGTGTGTGTGTGTGGTGTGTGTGTGAGTACACTAAGGGCCTTGCTGGGCACTTTAGTGAAAGGATAGTGTAGGTGAGCTACGACAGAGTCAACACACAGTCATATAATAAAGGATTCTACCCAGAGAGAACCGACACACACACACACACACACACACACACACACACACACACATTGCTGTAAAGGGAGAGGAGGGTGACTTGTCTCAACATATCAGTGTTGTTGACCCATCAACATAATGTTTCACCAGCAGGGGGTCTAACTGTGTTGCTGTTTGGGTCCTAAGCAGAGGGGGGGTCACAACACCAGGAAGTCATTCAGTACAGTGAGAAACTTAAAATACAACTGAATACCAACTTAGGTCACTTAGAACTGAAGTCAGGCCCACAGGAAATATGACCATATTAGGCTAATCGTGTAGCATGTAGCAACATATCACTCATTTACAAGTAGATTTTATACAATGTGATATACAAATAGTGTATACGGTATAAATACAGTACAGTATTTATAGAAAGAAGAGAAGAAACGTCAAGGATCACAAGAGCATCATTCTAATAGTTGGAGTCAGGGAGGGTCTGTATTTACCAGGCACAGCTGAAACATAATCCTGAATAATCATGACCATATTTAGACAATCTCCCTATTAGATCAATACCAGGTCAGGTTCACTCTCTCTCTATCTCTCTCTCTATCTTTCTCTCTCTCTCTCTCTCTCTCTCTCTCTCTCTCTGGGTGTGGCTGAGAGCTTCTGTTCTCTACAGTGGAGGTCTCTCGTCCTGCCTCTCTCACCGCTATGCTGCGATCCGATCTGACCTCAGTGTAAATGACTGGAAACAGCGAGCCACTCCACTCACAGACAGACTCCATGACGTCACCATGGCTGGCCCTCTACAAACACACACATCTGACACTCTGTCTCCGTCTCCACAAACACACATCTGACACCCTCTCTATCTCTTTCCGGAAGACAAGAGCTCTTCCTCAAACCCACTCCGGAAAAGCGCGTCCTCATGCTGGGCTGAGGCTGGGGAGAGTGATGTCGATGCGGGAGATCCAGGGACTAGCTGCTCCTGTGGGTGGATGTGCCTCGAGCTGCGAGTTACCTAACTTGTCGTACAGCGAGGAAGCAATACGATTGGCTCTGACCGTAGATACAGTATGATGTCATCAGGAAACCTTGCCATCAGGAAGACTTCTTAGAACCACAGAAGTACAGCTTTCACCCTCAGATATAGGCCTAGGCTAAACCGGGTCCTAAGACTGAGACATATAAACTGGTATTACATGCCATGGATGATGTTGCCAAAATACATTTTGCTGACAAAAGTCTGGCAAACACAGATGTCCTAACCACTATGCGAACAAAAACTTGTCTGTTATGAGTAAGAGAATCTGTTCAGAACACAGAGTTAGTGTTCATCAAAACCTGGCCAGCTTACCCCCCCGCCCATCAACACACGTGCACACACACACACAGATATCACACACAGACACACACTCACGGAGAGAGATCACACCCAGGCACATAAACACAACACCTGCGTGTTCTGCCTCTGCCTTTGACACAAGGTTGACTCAAGTGCAAATCTTCCAGGCAAAATTCTCACACCAAGTTCAGTTGGGTTTCTCTTCAACATGTTACAAGATCAAGCTCTCCTACGGTCAGGTCAGGTCAGACTGAAGATGTTCCAGTTCATGTCAAAAGTAAACAAGTAAGCCAAGATCAAAGGGACGGAGTCGAATAAAGCAGCTGGGACGGTACTCACCCTCTCGATCTTGTCCAGCCATTCCTTGTTCTGGGCTAGCTCGGCCATGAAGGACTGGTGTTTGAGCCACTTCTTATGCAGCTTCTGGGTCTCATCTCTGCTGCCGTCTCCAGCCATCAGCATCTTCTCAGACACCCAGTCTCCCAGCTGGGGTGGGGGGGGGTGGGCGGAGGGGGGGCAGCACAGAGAAAAAAACCGGTGTCAGGACAGGTCCACCGCACACAGACAGGTTCATACCAGCCGCGAGGTCAAGGTTCAAGTTTGCAAGTTTACTATTTGTAACCAGAATCCTGTTTGTTTGCTTTCAAGAGGCATAGTATTACACGTCCTACTTGCTTCATAAATCAAACTCATAGGCCTGTAAGTATTTATGTTCATATATGTATATATACTATATATACATTGAATAACATATAAATATGAACAACATATTTAATAACAACAAGATATCCACATGAGCTAAACAAACATTCACAGATTCCTAAATGTGTTCAGAGATTGTTGTAACCGATAAGAGTTTACACAAATACATAACACACATACACACACAGATCTAAATATAGGACAAACATACAGTTGCCTAAGTTCCACCAAGAATTGACTACAGCATTGCCTGAAGACCCCCTAACGTTCTGAACACTAGCAGGCATGCAGAGACATAGGAAAAGGTAGACACAAGGTCGCTCCGACACATACATATTTAATAACACGCACCAGGCACATGTATGCACACAAACATGTGTACCAACAAGCATGGTGACGGGAATTCACACGTACACAGTAAACACACCTACCAGAGATGGATAAATACACACACACATCTCAGCATTCGCAACATATTTGCCATACAAGGCATGAGAACAGTCAGACACAGCAAGCATCCTTTTCCAAAATATCCCCAAGTGAGGATCAATTCATCTTTCCAGTCTTCTCCTAACTTGAACACATGCAGTTCTTGTCCACACCACAATCGGAACAGCAGATTATTTCATGGAGAAAATCACTCTCTCTCCGATCTCTTTTTTTCCCCTCCCACCCACCCACATCCACCCACCCCATCCTCCAGTCCATCTCTCCATCCTCCCCTCCTCCCCCGACTCGCGCAAAATAACGGCAAATCCGCTCCATTTACCGGCAGGCAGCGTCTAACGGGAACGGCCCCTGGGGTTGTGGCGGGTGGCTGTTGGTATCCGCATTCTCAAGCCACCGTCCCAGCTAACGGTTTTAATGGCAGCACTCTCCTCCGCCGAGACAGACCCAGACACGCGCTTCTCCAGGAAACCACAGTGAGACGCGGAGGAACACGAGCCTGGCCAAGGCTCCTGAAAACCCAGCTAGGATGATGCTGAGAGACTGAGGCTGGAGCGGAGACTGCGCTCTCCCCCTCTCTCTCTCTCTCTCTCTCTCTCTCTCTCTTTCTCTTTCTCTCTATTCTCTCTACCTCTCTCTCTCCCACTCTCTCGCTTCCTCCCTCTCTCCCTCACTGGCACTGCTGCTGCCTCTATGTGGCTGTAGCCCCTCTACACTCAACCCAGAGGGAGAGAGAGAAAGATGAGGAGGAGGCGGATCAGTGACGAGACGAGAGAGGGAGGGGCCAGGGATGGAGGGAGGGGGAGTGGAGGGAGTGAAACGAGAGGGAGAGGCACGAGAGCACGAGAGAGAGAGAGAGAACAAAAATCCACCCAAAACAATAAAATGGCAGGCAGGCAGCAGGTCTGCCCACCCCTCCCCAGACTCTTCCCTCCTCCTCCACTCCTCTGCTCCCTCCTCTCCTCCGCCCCCTCCTCCCTCCTCCCCCCACTGAGGCAGAGAGCAGGCTGCCTGGTGGAGGGCTGGGAGGGTCCAGAGCCCGCAGCCTCCCTGTCTCAGCTAGAGATGCTGCGAGGGAGGCAGGGATGAAGGGATGGAGGTGGAGGGATGGAGGTGGGGGGATGGAGGTGGGGGGATTGAGGTGGAGGGATGGAGGTGGAGGGAGTTGGTTAGCGTCAAAGAGGGGGAGGGGGCTGCACTCCAAGGAAATCCAGACAAGCTCGACACTACCCCTGCCTCTGTGTTGTCTTCCTCCCCCTCCCCCTCCCACTCCTCTGCCCCACTCTCTCTCGTCTTTTTATCTCTCTCAGTCCCTCCCTCTGTATATATCTCCCTCTCACGTTCCTGCTCTCCCCAGCAGTATAATATGCTGCTTCCTCTGCCGCTACTGCAGTGCCTGGGCAGGGAGGAGGAGAGAGGCCAGGGAAGGCGTGTGGGACAGAGGGAGGGCCCGGAGAGCGGGGAAACCAGGAGAAGAGGAGGGTGGAGGAACAGTGTCCTTATAGGAAGAAGTAGATGAAGACATTAAGAGGCAAGAGAGAGAGAGAGAGAGAGAGAGAGAGAGAGAGATCGAGACAGACACAAAGTGAAAGTGAGGGGTACGATTGAAAGGAAAACGGAAACAGAGATTAAGGGGGGGGGGGATTTATTAGTGACTTAGACTTACTTTGCAGCTTTTTTTGAAAGACACCAGGCCATCTCTATCTATTTTTCTTCATCTCTCTCTCTCTCTCCTCCATTAACCAATGATCTCTAGGGGGGGTCTTGTTGGGGTCAAGGGTGAAAGGTCTCAGACAGTAGCTCCCTGGGGACTCTAAATGAATTGGCTATATCTAAGACTGGGGGATTAAGGGTGATGGGAGGATGGGGAGGGTCAGGGTTGTGGAGGAAGAGAGAAGGACAGTCCGTCCCTCACCTAGGGACCCTGCATCAGACTCCCTGGTACATGGAGGTACCCTGGTACTTCCAATAGCCACGAAAAGGATTCAGACCAAAGTGGTCATGCAAGCAAGGCCTGATGGTGGCGGTCACAACCCTCAAACTCACCATGGAAGAAGATGGAGGATACTACGTCAGGGAAGATGGTGTTTTTGTGCTTCAAAAGGAAACCGCAGGAACAACATCGAATTTGCGATTGAGGAAAAGCTGTCAAACTCAAACTCCCTCTAAGAGACTAAATGGAGACAAGATGTCTCTCTCTCCATGCATCTTCTTCCCACCTTTCTCTAACCCCCCTCTCTCCCTCTTTCATCCTTCCTCTATCTCTGGTTCCGAGGGGCTTTTCCTGTCATCACAGGAGGTCACAGCCACAGCTTTCACAGGAAGTGATGATCACACTACTGACCAGCTCCTCGCGTTCCCACGTACTGTCGCAGTGAGACAACCCCACACGAGGTCGCACAGAGAGAAGACTCCACACACACACGCACGCACACAAACCCTCACACACGCACAGAGAAGACTCCACACACACACACGTGCGTACACAAACCATCACACACGCACAGAGAAGACTCCACACACACACACGCGCGTACACAAACCATCACACACGCACAGAGAAGACCACACACACACACACACACATGCACACAAACCATCACACACACAGAGGGCTCCTCACATTCACACACACACGCGCACATATGCATACACACACTCTCTCTTCTCTGAATTACTTATGAGGAGATGTGTGGTAAATTATTCAAGGCGTCCACAGAGAGAAAGTTGCAGAGCCTAAATAAAGCAGGCCAGGGCGTGGTACTGTAGCCTCTGTGGTTACAGGACAGTATGGGGGACCGTATAGAGATCGACCACCAGCAAACACAGATAAGTCATCAACCATCACAGCTGAGACATCTCATGATCCAGCCATTCACATATAGACCCCCCAGACCAACACCAAAGTGTCAGTATTCAAACCAAGCAGACGCAACAAATACATTGAAAGGTTTGGTCGAAGGTTCCGGTACCTCGTGGCAGTCCTGGAGGAACCTCTGGAGACCCCACTGGCCGTTGAGTTTCTCCAGCCACTGTTGGGCTTGCTCCCGGTTCTGATGACCCCTGGAAGACACAGGAACACAGGGACACAGTTAGATCCCTGTTAGGACGCATCTTTACCCTGGTTAAGACTCATTCATAACCTGGTTAAGACTCTTTCATAACCTGGTTAAGACTCATTCATAACCTGGTTAAGACTTGTCATTACCAGGTTAAGACTCATCCACAGCCAGTTTAAAACTCATCCTTGAAAACTTTAGGGCTCATCCATCTAAGCGGATAAAGGTAAGGAAAGGAAAAAACTATTAATTTCAGTTCAAATCAAACTTTTAAATTGTTGCGTTTTCTCATCCACGGCCTCTGGGATTATCGTCTGTGGGTGAGAGGTCTAAACAACGAACTAAATGTGAATGAGGATTATAATTCAAACAGAATAGAGGCGTTCCAGGAACAGCTGTCCCCCCCCCCTCTTCTGTAATTCCCCCAGCATGTTTCTTGTGATCGTAAGGGGTGGAGGGAGAGTCCAGCTGAGCATTCCTCACCCCTAATCTCACCCCCCCCTCCCTCACATCCTGTCTCACCTCCCTAAACCCCCACCAACCCCCACTCCCCCACATCCTCACTCCCACAAACCCTCACATCTCAGTTGCCCCACAATCACCCCCCCAGCCTGCCTTCATCCCTCTCTCCCCACCTCAGGCACCCACCCCCTTGCTGTGGCCCCCCTAGACATCAGAGTACATGACATGCTTTGGTCCTGATCCAGGGCCAGACAAGAGAGCAGTCTTTTCACTGTTTCTGAGTCTTTGTCTGCATGTGGCACTGTTGTGATGGTCACGCAGTGAAGCTGTTCCTTACAACCAACACTCGAGGATAAGACTCTATAGTTCTGCAGGCTAGCAGAACCACACATCTATTCAGAGCCAAACACAAATAGTCTTTAATTCAGTTTTCTAAATTTCAGATGCCTAGTGCATATAAATTTTATATATATATATAATTATTGTATATATATATATAGCTATATATATAGCTATATAGCTATATTTATACAGATATAATGTTTATATATATATATCTTTTATTATTATAATATTGTATTTATTATTGATATGATAATCAAACAAAATCACCCTTCCCCTCTAGCCTGCTAGTAGCTCATGGAACAGGTCAGCGTCTGTCCCAGAGTAGTAGCCTTCATTATACCTCAATGGGGCTTGTCGCTACCAAAGCTCCTCCCCCCTGGTGTGGACCGCACCTCTTAGCCAGCGTGTCGACCCGCTCCTTGATGCGGTCCGAGTAGATGTTGCTCTGGCTGATCAGGCTCTCCCCCGCCTCGATCACAGCCTTGATGCGGTGCAGGTTGAGTTCCATGGTGGTGGTGAAGTCCTTGTGCTTCTTAATGGCTGCCTCCACCGTCTCCACCGTGGTGGGGAGCTCCACATGGGCTAGGGCTGACTCCTGGAGGAACAGGGAGAGATGGGGGGGATGCTCACAGTAACTGGAGTTTGACATGAGCCAAGGCTCCTGGAGCTAAAGCAAGAAATATAAAAACATGCTATAACTTGCGTACTTTCTATTGTAGTTTTTTCTCTCCTCTTTCGAACATAATGGTAGTAACTATAGATATATTACATGATATGTTATAGATTTATGGTTTAACTACAGTCCATAAGACACTTTAGTTTCAAACGAAAGGACTGAAAATATAGAAAGGGAAGGAGAAAGAGAGGATGAACGACAGACATGTTCATGGGTCTCTCTCCTTGACTATTATTGAAGAGGATATTCCATGGCCTCTTGTTCTGGGCCCTGAGGCAGGGTCTACTAGCAAACCAGAGGAGACACATGGTCTGACACACACTCACATTCACACTCACACACACATATATCCACACACACCCTCACACACCCCCACACACACGCACTCTAACAGACACACACGTTCACGCTAACACACACACACACATTCGCACTAAAACATACACGTTTCCACATACTCACACACACGCAGACACAGGCCACGGACAGTCATGCCATCTGACATTTCAGCTGAGGAGTTTTGCTCTGCATGGTCAGTGATACCTCTAACGCAGGGCTCTAGAATACTAGAAGATCCTTAATGTGACACAAACACCGTCTTCAGTGAATCTAACATCAGACACAAAGGTATATTTCCTCACAGTCTTATGAGTACCAGGAACAAAACACCCTACACAGAGTGCCAATAGATGCATTACTACTTATTCAATAGTACAAATACTGTGTTTATACGGTATATAGTACGTACAGTAAAGTTATATATAGAAATGTAGTAGTGGTGCGGTGTAATACCTCACAGGCTCACAGTGACACACTGCAGGCTGTGGGTTTGAGAGGAGTTTGTTACTGTAGCACACTCAGCAAGAGGAGCAAGCTGCCAAGGCCTCAAATCGCCCCCTCCACAATGGAGACAGGGAAAGAGTAAGCGTGAGAGAGAGAGAGATACAGAGAGAGCTTGAGTAAGAGAGAGCGAGAGAGAGAGAAAGAGAGAGACAGAGAGAGAGAGAGAGAGAGAGAGAGAGAGAGAGAGAGAGACAGTGAGAGGAAGAGAGAGGCAGAGTGAGAGCAAGCGTGAAAATGAGAGAACCTGTATAGATATAGAGTTACAAGAGATGCTGCATTGCAGATCTACTACCAGTTAGTCCTTACATATTTAATGCCACATTTCACATGGAATCTCCTACCATACACACACCTAGGCCACACTACACCTAGGCTAGGGGATATACCTTCTATTTAAACTCACACACTCTCTCTCCCTTCCTTTCTCTCCCTCTCTCTGTCCATCCTTTCCTTTCTCCTGCCTCGCTCTTTCTCTCTCTCTCTCTCTCTCTCACTCTCTCTCTCTCTCTCTCTCTCTCTTACTGTCTGGTGGTTTTCCTGGCATCATGCAGGGATGTAACAATAGACCACACCCAGATGAAGTTCCAACACTGCCCTCTGTCTTACGTCTTTCCAGAGTGTGTGAACGATAACATCTCTCCTGGATACCGGTACATCCTAAAAACAGAGCTGTTCACTTCCATCGCATGACCATCTGCCGGACACAGCACAAACGGTCTTTCCCCGTGCATCCACCAGCACTGAACGTGACCCCAGGACAGGCATTCTCGCACGCGACTCATCGTCGCCGCGGTCTAACCTGGTTATTGAGGAAGGCCTCGGCCTGTTTGACGTCACGCAGGAAGAGGTGGAAGATGTGCGCCTGGACCAGCACCTCCCTGCGGCTCTCCCACATCTCCAGCAGCTTGTTCCAGCCCACGTCCAGCTTCTGCAGCCACTGCTGCAGCGCGGCGTAGGGCAGCGGCGCCTCCTCCGTCTCCAGCAGCTCGTTGACGGCCTGCAGGCGCTCGTAGTCCTCCTCGTAGCGGCCGATCTCCTCCTTCAGCGCCGCGTGGAGGTTGATGAGGCGCTCGGCCTCTTCCAGGGCGTTGGGGAGCTCCTCGGACGCGGCCGCCATCTGCGTCTGGACCAGCCACGTCAGGAACGAGTCCAGGTCCTGGAGAACAGACGTGACGACGTTCATGCGATACAAAATGTTATGACGTGTGTTGTATAACAGTAACATAGACCCTGGAAAACAGAGCGCCATAACATTGAATATATACTAACATTTCATATCCCCCCCACAGTGATGTACCATGTGACCATGCCGTACCTGTATAAACTGCTGCAGCCTGCTGGCCACCATCAGAGAGTCCTCACAGCCCTGCAGCGTCCTCTTCAACTCCTCCCACTCCACACTGATGCCCTCAAAGGGCACTAGTACCTCGAGGGCGCGGTCGGGGTGGGAGGTGGCCAGCTGCTCCGCCTCCCCCTGGAAACAAATGGCAGGAATTGCGAAAAACTGTTTTTTTTACTGTTGTTGCTTTCAATGTTTGTTTTTTTAATACAATGCTTTTAACAGCAAAAAACGATTTATTTATGCTTTTTTGTCACCGACGGAGGGTCCCCCCCTACCTGTAGGTGCACAAGCTTGGGCTCCAGTACAGCCAGGGCTCCCTCCATGGTGGAGAGGCGGCGCTGGAGGGCCAGCACGCCACCCAGGTCACTGCCCACATACTGGGTGGCGTCGATGGCCTTGCGCTTGTCCTGGATCTGGGACTTGATCTCGGTACACTCCAGCAGGTAGTTCTGCAGGCGCAGGATGGAGTCCAGGTGGTCCTTCTTCTGTTCCACCATCTCCACAATGCAGTTCCACCTGGAGGGGGCAGAGGGGGGAAGAGGGGGCAGGGGGGGAGAGGAGGATCAGCTAATATCAAGCAGGTATGGAACACCCACCATAAAAACGAATCTTGATCATTCATGCTACCACTTCTATTTACAGGGTAGATGGCATGGTTTATCATGGTAAATGTACGTCCATGAATTAAAACATTCCCATTTTGTCAACATGAAATCATGCTGATCTGGTGTGTGGCTTGTGGCTGAGACAGACTGGCTCATTGGCCGTCGGGCCAGATATGGCCTGATGGTCCCAGATAACTCTAAGGACCGCTCCTCATTGAATCATGCGTATCCACGGTGACGTCATTCTAGGACACCTTAGCCTGCAGGCCAGTGTGAGTGTTGCTATGACACCACTCATCACACACTCAGTCTGGTCTCCTCAAGCAAGGACAGACCCAGTCTTGTTGTCAGCCATACAGGTAAAGAGCTGGGTTTTAAAGCTACAAACACTTTAAACTTTAGAAAATTCAAGGGAGAGATGGAGAGGAGGCTGTTTTGGGGTCTGAAATAAAGCCAGCATGGCAGTCACCACAGATGGTCACCCTAAGACAGACTGGCAGTGCCAGGGTCACAGGGAACTGGGCCATGGGAAATGCTGACAGACAGCTCTGCCAGCCTATAGCCAGCCAGCCTAGGAAAGGAGCAGCCACTCCAGAGGCAGGGGGATCAACAGGGAGCGGGCCCATGAGAGCAACATGGCTCCTCTTGGTTAATGACTGGGCCAAGTATGATCACACGATGAACCAGATTATTTAAACCACAATCCGTCACCTGCTGTCTCTTCTCACATGACAACGGATGGGCCAAGTCTTAAATAAATCACCCTCGGCTACATTTTCCATCCTCCCATCCTCAATCTTTCTTGTAAAGTCTAGAAGTTCAACAAACCCCTTAAAAGTAAATGATTGCCACATTGATGAGGATGGCTAACTGTCAATGCTTGATGTCAAACTGACAGTTCCTTGACGCTAACCTTCAAAATACTGTTCTAGAACGCTTCTGGTCTTTCATGTTCTGTTGTGTAAACGTCTATATACACCTACAACCTAACGGCAGTGACAGAGCTGTACAGTAAGGGTGGATGTTCATCTGTGGACTGATGGGGTGCAATACCTGCTGTTGAGGTGGTCCTGGCAACCTCTGACCTCTGTGGAGCTGGGGTGACCTCCGTCCAGAAGCTGCTGCACGATCTGGTTCACGTCCAGGATCCTACCCATCAGGCTGTTCATCTCCTGGTCCAGACTCTCGAATCTGCAGGTGAGGAGACAGACAGAGGCAGACAGGCAGGAGGCAGAGATTTAGAAAGTGTAAGAGAGACAAGAGGGGCAGATATGCAGGAGAGGCATAGAGGCAGAGTGTTAGAGAGTTAGAAAGATACGGAGGCAGCTCAGGGACCAGCGAGCCTGTCTGTCTGCCTGCCTGCCAAGCTGTCTGACTACTTTTATTCACCTGTCTACCTGCCTTCATCTTACCTGTGAGCGACCACCTCCACGTCCTCCAGCCTCTCCGGCACCTCCATCTGGTTGAGCCACTGCTCCTTCTCGTCGATCCACACCTCGCAGGCGTTGACCTCGCTGAACATGCGGTACACGGCCAGCGCGTCGTGGAGCCACTGCTGCCTGAGCACCGCCACATCAGCCACCTCGGCGTACAGCTGCTCCACGTCGCCCATGCGCCCCTGCACCTCCTCCAGCTCCCGGAACACCAGGGGCAGCGCCACCATGTGCTTCCTCAGCGTGACCACGTGGAGCCGGTGTTTGTCGATGGCATCGCGCACGCCGCGGTGCTTCTTGAGCAGCGACTGCGTGGAGTACTCGTCGTGGCCAAAGTCCTCGCTGGAGACGAGGCGGTACGCGTCCTGCAGCCAGGCCAGAAGGTCGTCGGTCTCCGTGCTGAATTGGAAAAAGTTGAGCGCCTCCTGGAGGTGGTTGAGGCGCTGCGCCGCCTGGTCCTCCAGGCACTTCCACTCCCCCTTCACCTCCATGATCCGCTCCTGGATGCCCTGGGTGCATGATTGTTGAGGAGGGTCATGACCTATGTGGGCGGACTGTGACATGCTGTTACGCCCAATGATGTCAACATTGACCAGACAGCATCATTAACTATCTCGGTGCATGCATGTTTGGATATGTTTTATAGCAGCATGTGATGTGTGACATTAGCATACTTTGATGGAATTAGAAGAATGGAAAGACATATTATAACTTTTTTTCTTTGTACAACATGTACAACTTTTATGCTATTGAATTGTTATTTGATATTGTGCTTTAATATGCTGCATGAGTGGATAAGCTATGCTATGCTATGCGATGCTATGCTATGCTATGCTTTGATCCTTAATCCAAAGGGCCTCCACCTGGGTGCCGAAGCTCTTCTCGCTGAGGATCTGCTTTCCCTTCTTCATGGTGTTCTGGAGGAGGGAGCGGTGCGCCAGCAGTTCCCCGGCCAGGGACTTGTGCTTCTGCAGCAGCTTGAGAACGGAGCTCAGGTCCTTGCCGCAGGTCTGGGAGCCCAGGATGGAGCTCTTCTCTCTGATCCAGGCCTCCGACTCCTCCACCTCTTGGTAGAAGGCCCACAGCTGCCGAGACTCCTCCAGCTCCTCGTGTCGCTTGGTCGCCAGCTCCTTCAGCTCCTCCAGGCAGGTAGAGACGTGGTTGACGCGGTTACAGATTACCTGGGGGTCGCATGGCTGGTACCCTGCAGAGAGTGAGGGGCAGGAGTCAGTACTGTTCACTGTACTGTACTGTTCACTGTATCAGTGATCCATGGGACTTACAGAAGGAAACAAACCATTGTATGACTAGGGTCAATGCTTTTATTGTATCATTAATATGTTGAACTTGAACAATGTCAAAATTATCCAGTTCGTTGTCAGTATCTTTTAAATATAGCTATCAGAAAACAACCATTGGTGTGTCCACCCCCTAAGGAACTGCTCTAGAGGAAATCTATTTGTTCTTGTGCCCCTAACATTGGCATTGTGTTTTCAAACCCTAGGATTTATACAGATGCTCTCCACATGTGTTCCCGTCTGAGGCTTGCGCCCCTGTCCTACCCTCGATGGTGGAGAACTTGAGAGCGGCAGCGTTGAGCGTCTGGACCCTCTCTGCTTGCACAGCGATGTCGGCCTCCTGCAGGCTGTGTTTCTGCAGCAGGTCATCCACCTCCAGCAGGTGCTTCCCAAAGTCCTTAGACAACAGCTGCACCTAGGGAGAGGAAACGGGAGAGAGAGGGGGTGAGCGGGAGAGAGCGAAGGGAAACGAAGGAGGAGGGAAGGTGGAGGGCCAGAGTGGAGAAGGGAGTAGGGAGAAGGAGGACAGGGAGAGAGTGGGGGGGAAAGGAGGGAGGAGGAGAAACAGGTTTTACATGCCATCCTTTTTACAAAATCTGCAAACTCAGCAAAAAACTTTCCTCTATCTGTATCCACAGCTGCTGGTTTTACCAGACAGATAGGAATTCTGGGTATTGCGATTGTACGCAACAGCAAGTCATATAAGGTTACAGGACAACCGACTCTTGTGTGAATGGGCGGATCCCCTCTGCGTACCTGCGTGTCCTCCATCCAGTCAATCATGTAGACCATCTCTTGGAAGGTTTTCTGCAGGGCTAGGTTCTTCTCCAGCCTGGTCCTCCTGCCCACCACCAGGTCCTTCAGCAGACTCCACTGGCCCAGGATGTTCTCCTTGCGAGCAGAGATCCTCCGGATGTCATAGTAGCCCTCCGCCTCCATCTCGGCCGCCAGCTCCACCACCACACCGATGCGCTCCTCGTACGATGAGATGTCTGCCTCGATGGCCTCGTGCTTCTTCATGGCCGCCTCCACCGCCGGCAGGTCATAGCCGAAGTTGTCCTGGAGGAAGAGAGCGAGCAGGGAGTGAGACTGAAGAACAGGCAGACTGGGGCAGAGAGGGAAGGACAGATGGTGATGCAGATGGGGGAAGAGAGCGGGAGCGAGAGAGAGAGCAGTGGAGAGACAGAAGAACAAGAGAGAGAGAAACAGATTTTCCCCTTGGGGACAACACCAGAGGGACAGGACTTTAGACAACTCCAAACCTCCATGATGTTTTGGCAGGCAGGCAGGACAGTCCAGCTAGGCGTGAGGGCTTACCTGAGACACCAGGCGCTGGTTTTCATTCAGCCAGGCCTGCCTCATTGTGGTCTTGTGGTCAAACCTCTGGGCCAGCAGCTCCAGCTTCTCCTGACGAATCAGCTCCTGTCGTAGAGCCACGCCCCGCTCATGCTCCGCCTTCTCCAACCTCTCCCACGCCTAGACACAGTGGGGTGAAAAAAAACATCACTAACATGTTCTATTCTGTTGAGCGTTGAGGGGCGTCAGGACGAAAACACTTACATCTGCTCTGAAAGCATACTGTGATTCAGAGAGATCAAAAGGACCACACGACTCATTTGTTTGAGTCCATTTTTTTATGGAGCGACTATTAATGTCATCGTACCGATAATGGACAGACCCAGCAAGTCGCACAACAAATGGCCTGTCACTGTCTCATTCTGTACCGTACCTTGTTGATGTCCGAGATGAGCTTCCCTTCATGAGGAACGTAGGGCTTCTGGTTGTTTGCTCGCAGCTTGCTTTGGATGGTGAAGAGGAGGACCTCTAGGTTACCCTTCTCCTGGAACCTGGTGAAGAGGAGGCGGGGAACACAGTTTAAAGACAGAAAGACAGGTTGACAGAAACACAGGCAGTCAGGGAGACAGACAGGCAGACATGCAGAACTACAAACGGAGAAAGAGACAGACAGACAGACAGGCAGGGAGGGAGGCAGGCCTACTTGATGGGCTTCTCGATGGTGCAGTAGGTGGTGAAGGCCTGCAGCTGCTGCTGGACTCCCGTTAGTGAGTTGGCGAACTTCTGGTTGCTGATGACAGCGATGGTCTTCTCTATCCACTCCAGCAGGTCCGATGCCAAGCCCTCATAGCGCTCGATGATCTTCTCAGCCTCGATCGCGTTTTCCAACACCTGGACGCATGCACACACACACATACACCCATTCACATACGTACACACACACGTACACACACAAGCATCGGCACAACCACAGATGGACGCAATTAAATATGTTTTCAAATAAGTGTTGTATCAAAGCACAAACCTGTTAGCTCAGGTTGCATGAGAAGGATTTAACCTGGTGGAAGACTCCGCCTACCTTGCCTACTCTCTTGCCCTCCACAATGAGGGCTTTCATCTTGGAGAAGTAATGGTAGTAGGAGACCACGTAGGTGATGATGGACTTTTCATCTGGGTTCTCGGTGTTCACGTCTGTATGGGACACACAGGAAGAAGAGAGAGATTGGAGGCGGAGATTGGAGGCAAAGAAAGAGAGATTTTGGAGACAGTTAAAGAGATTGGAGAGATGATCATGAGACTGGAGAGAGATGAAGAGATTAGAGAGAGATAATGAGATTAGAGATAGATAAAGAAACCAGAGAGAGATAAAGAGGTAGAAGAGAAATAATAAGATTGGAGAGAGATCAAGAGATTGGAAAGAGGGTATCAAGGTTAACTGTGTGAATGTGAGTGTGGGTGAGGACTCACCCTCTGGGTCCAGTAGCTTGGTGAGCCCAAGGTTCTGCTCTGCAATGTTGAAGGCTTGTTGGAGGTTATGGGTGGCATTAGACCGGGCCAGCTTGTGGAATTCTATTAGGTCAGGTCTGGAAAAGACAAAAGTTAAAATGAAGGCTTCAGCTTAGTGGCCTGATGACGATCAGGAAATATAAACAAAAGGAGCCAGAGTTTATGGGAAAACATTACGATCGAGGACAAAAGCCGTTTGGAAAAATGAAAAGGAGATGTTTGTGTCCCTGTATTCAAACTAGCCAACGCACCGACCAGAATACAAACATGTCATTTAGCTTCAGATAGATGCCCACATGACAGTACCTTAACCAAAAAAAGGAAAACACATAGAAGGAACTCCCATAGATGGATCGATAGAAGAAACCTTAGGAGGAATGAAAGCATGAATGAAGGAGCAGCGTGACTCAATGGACACAGGATGCAGGATGAAGACAGGATTACTGGTCTCACCTGTGTCTGTGTATGAGAGCGTTGAAAGCCAGGCCATCCCTCCAGCAGGTGGTGAAGTTCTGGATGTTGACCTCAGAGTACCTGGGGTCACACCGAGTTTCAAAGGTCAAGGCAGGACAGGTCGACCAGCATCAGTGCAAATTTCCCCTCTAAGTTCTTGATCAATCAAACGATCAGTGAAAACCCTTTCATGGGGACAATCAGTGAGTACAGAAAGCATTTGAACCCTGACAATCCCTGGTCCTCAGGGTCTACTGCACTGCATGGTCTAGATGGTAAAAGAACGAGTTGACGTCAAGCTATTCAAATGCCTGACAAGTGTGTTGGAGCAGGGAAACATCTAGAACATGCTGGGCAATGCGCCCTCAGGGCCCAGGGCTGAGGACCCCTGGTGTGACAGAGGGGGTTGTGGGGGGCAGTTTGACCGACCCTGCAGTCTTCATCTGGCACCAGAGCAGCAGGGCATCCTTGGCCGAGCGAGTCTCTCTGTTGTCCTCCGTCTCGATCTTGATCACCTGGATCTGAGGACGGGAGGGGGCGGGGGGGGGGGGGGGGG